>JAOQMQ010000005.1:4588083-4629965 GCA_027563845.1 Erythroxylum subrotundum | reverse complement strand
CAAATAATTTTAAAAAATATTAAAAAATAAAAAATTTATTGAACCAGTCCGGTTCGACCGGTTAATTGACCGGTTTTTACCAGTTTTTACTGGTTCAATTAGGGACTGATTTTTAAGAGTCACCAGGACCGGATAGTCGACCGGTCACTGATTAAACCGGCCGAACCGGTCCGAATTTTAAAACAGTACTCAAGAGAATTCTTAATCCAATGCTCAAAATATATGTGGAAATGCAATTTCTAGTTTTACATACTAACGGGTTTTTTCTCTTTATAATTTTTTTTCGATCTTTTATAATAAGAGTATTTATGGTCTGATTTGGCCTGTAATTACCAATTTAACAAATTAAAAAGGCTTCAAATATAATAGCGTCAGAAATGATAATCTGTAAGTGTAATATGGTTATAATCTTACATGAACTGATGTTCTTCCTTAGACAAAAAAAAAAAAACAAAAGCACAAGAATCTTTGGATAAAGCCTAGCACAAACTCACAAAGCAATATTGTTATAGGAGAGACATCAATGATTGCCTTCCCTACCTTTGAAAGATACATGTTATGTCAATAAAGAGAATCCAATGCTATTGAAAACTATTGTTTGACAATATTTTATATATACACACATACATGTTTCAATCTTTCTCTAATGAGGATTAGTTGAAAGAATTGAGTGGTGAATGTTATATTTATAGGTTCTTAATTAATTACTATCTCCCAAGTCCCACCTATAGTATCTTATGAACAAAAGAAAAGATACATATATATACATTAAGTAGGAGTTTAAGAATTTCATATTGTACATATTGAAATGATGATTTGAGGGATATAATTACTCCCCTTGAAAGGAAAAAAATATTAAAAAACATATGCATATATACTGCTAACATTAGTAGATAATTTTTATAAGTTTATTAGAAAACTATAATTAAGAGACTAAATAAAATATCTCTTTAATTCTCAAAAGCATGACTTTCTGAAAAATATAAGAAGATTCAATTATTCATACTTTATCACTTTAAGGGTTGAGATGTTCCTTTTGACAAAGCTAATTTAACAACTAAGGAAAATATAAGAGAGTAGCAATTCATCTTATTAAAACTTTGGTGTTGAATACAAAGATTTACATTTAATTCAGGTTCAAATGTTCTTTAAGTATCTTAATTCTATTTAGTGTACGATTAATTATCTTAATTCAATTGTATATGATTAATTATCTCTTAATTCCTAGTTAACTTTGTCAAATAATTTGAATATGCTATTAAAAAATCATTTCTTTTGTGATTTTCATTTCATAAATATGAAATTTTAATTATAGTTCTTATTCCATTCTCTTTTATACACATTATACATACACAATCGACGTACATATGTAAAAATAACTTGAATATGCCATTTAAAAAGATTTTTTTTTTGGGTTTTTGTTTCATAAACATGTATTTTAGATATAATTGTTATTCCATTCTGTTTTATACACATTAATAATAACAAAGTTAAAGTGACGAGAAGATCGAGAGAGAAAGTATGGATATCTAAACGGTCATTTCAGTCAAACAATAACGAGAAATGGAGAATATTCCTTTAAGAAAACCATGCAGCATACAATAATTAAAGTCTTCCCTGAAGAAACTTAAAAGAGAAAGCCTGAAGTCTCTTCTTCTTCTTCTTCCTTTTTTTTTTGCCCTTTCGTTGGCTACATTATAGGAAGACTTCCAATGTTGAAGCCCAACAAAATGCCAAAAGGGGTTTTTATAGCCTAACGGGAACATGGATTCTAACCGATGTTTCACCTCAAGAACGCTATGTAGCAAATGCAAATAAATGAAGAAAAAGTAGTAATCCATCATCATATCATATTCTTTAATTTAATGTTGTTGCACTGGTACTGCTATGCCTGCCAAAGAAAAAGAACAAGGAAACCATTATCATATGATATTCAAATGGAGTACAAAGCAGTCATATTCAGAGATGATACCTGAAAATGCATGGAGTAGTAGACAAGATGATGTCTAGTATGAAGTTCTGCTGCAATGCTCCCTTGGAGCATTGCATTTGAAGCACTCCGTTCTGCTAGCAAAGTTGTGCTCATTGCATCCCCACCTGTGGAAAATAAAGTTTTCATTGCGAGTGATTATGTGGTTTCGAATCAATCATAAAATTCTTATGCATTTTCCAGTGTTCTATTCCGAAGAATCAGTAAACTGTCACTAAATATTTATCAGTAACCTGATAATTGTATGATCACGTTAAAGAAGCAAGTTTAGAACTTGTCACATACCTGGTACAAATCCAATCTCCAGATTTCCATCCAGATCGATTCCCACCACTGCTTCTCGAGCGAAGAATGTCAGAATCAAAGCCTCCAACGCAATCATTATCTTTGTAAACACCACACTTGAAGCAGCTTGACCGACTGGCGAAGTTATGAGCTCCACAGTTGGGGGCGGTGCAGTACCAGTCACCAGGGCGGACGTCCGACCCCACGAACCCGAAAGACGTTCCACTCCTACCACCATAGCCGCTGAAGTCACCTCCGGTCCTGGAGTCACCGCAACGTTGGCATGAGTCACGCCTCTGAAAGTTCAGGTGCTGGCATGACCTACAGTTCCAATCTCCAGGCCTGCTCATTCTAGCTAGTCTCTGCAAAGACAATAACAACAACAACAACACCAAAAGAGCTGTTACCATCAATCTTCATCTTAGCATTGAAGAATCAAGGTTTAGCTAAAACTTTTTTAGGGAAACAAGATCATGGAAACGGCTAGTAGCTGTGTATTGAACTTAAATCATAGTTAAGAACCAACCTTTGAGGATGTGAAACGGTTCAGAGAAAGAAAACAAAAGAAGGGATATTGAAGATGAAGCTAAATAAACAAGAAGGAGAAGACGGAGGAGATGGTGTGGGGTGATATGGGAGTGATGCAGGGTTGTTTATATACATGTTCAGTCCACAGAGAAACAGAAAAAAGGGGAATAAATGGAAGGCCGTGTAATACGTACTTTTTCTTGTTCTTGCTATATCTTGATAAATGTGGAAAATTGGAAAAAAAAATTAAAAAATCTAAAGTGGAAAAAAAGAGATAAAGTTAAAATTATTCCAGCTATGATTCCAATAGACATCTCCTTGATTTGGATTGTAGCAGAACTTCTTTCTCTTTAGGGTTTCTTGACGTGAAAATTAAGATATGCATGCACAAATTTACTTGCACTCAATTGGGTATCACTAAGAGTTTGCATTACTACTGCATGCCTCTACTTTTAAAAGCTGTGCAAAATCATTACTACTACTCATTATGCATGTCTTGCTCATCATCTTATCTTATTTGCATGGAGCCCTTTTCATTTTTTTTCTTCTTTCTTTTTTAATTGTCATGTGCTTATTTTGTGTGGTTTGATTTTGTAATTTTAAAAGTTTTTATTTATCTCATTATAAAAAGTTAATATACCTAATGCATAAGGCTCCTCGTTTTGTGGAAGTCTGAAGAGGGTCATAATATATGCAACATTTCTTTTATACTTTTATAATAGAGGTTGTTTCTGTAATTTGAACACGTAACCATAGGTTACAAAGGAGAAATTGGTATTTTATTTATCTCTTTATAGTATATTTAATTACCATGTTCGTTAGCTCTCGCTATAATTTGTTAGTTTTTCATTTATTAATAAATCTATTGACCTAGTATACTTTTTCAGTGAATAATAGATTAAAAAAATAATGAAATACATGGAGATAGAGAATATTATATGATAATTAAATAATATTATAAAATAAATAATAAAATTTAAAATATAAGCATTGAAATTAAAAAGAAGGATAAATTACAAAAGATTTACAATATATCTAACCTATTTTTAAACTTTTGAATGATATTCATATTATAATTCAACTAATCAAATTTGTAAAATGCCTTGAACTTGATAGTCTAATTAAATGAATTAGACAATTAATTTCAATATGGTGTTGAGTATATAATTGTTACACTTTTACAATGGAATCTATTGGATTTTCCTCATGCACACGCCAAAGGTCGAGATTACCCGTCAAACTTAACCAACAAGAGGTTCAGTTCTTGTAACTTAGAACCAACAATAAGGATCCCACACAAAGGAAGGTGGATAGATCATGTCTGCCTACAAGCATAACATGTTCAATATCCACTGAAAAGAGTCAAGCATAAACCCTAGAAAAACCCTTTTGACCATAGGATATGATGACCTTAAGAGACTCTTAATGTTCTTAATAGGCAGCAAGGAATCAAACAAGGTATAATGTCTTGCTGTTGGATGGAGCACTTTATGCAATAAATTCTTAAACTCTTCAACAATATACAATTAAAGCTTAAAGCAACCCCACTTGAAATCTCCATGGTATCCATGAGAGGTCATGTCTCCTTCACACAATAGCTTTGAGCTTGGTCAAACTAAAAGAAAGTGCATGGATAAATTGTTGCTGCTTTGCAGTTTTGAATTCCCTTTTCTCGTACTTTAGTTCCCTGGAATGATGCTTCCAGGATGAGAATATTACCATCTGATTCTTTTAACAATATTTAAGCTATATACACATATAGTTGGATCAATTCCAGTGTTTGGAATCCGAGAAAAGAAAGGAAAATTTACCATATGTGGTTTTTGATTTGAATTCCAGAATTATTTCTTAGGCTTGAAAGTATACGCATGGTCAATAATATACAACACTAATTAATAGGTACACATCTTCAATATTTTCTCAACTTTTGTTGTCTTAACACTTTCTATGCTACTCCTATCTTTCTAACAATAACCAACAGGTAAGAAGAAGTAGAGATATGATAAACATACTTGAGATAGCTAGAATATCAAAGCAAACACAAGAAGAAAAGGAAAAGAAGACAAGATAAAAGAGAAAGGTACAAATGGCGGGTTTCAATAAAGATAGTTGAAGCTGGAAATGATGGAATAGCAAGTCTTGGAGGTCTCATTTTGACCACCTTTAAC
This sequence comes from Erythroxylum subrotundum, assembly GCA_027563845.1. Classification (NCBI taxonomy): domain Eukaryota; kingdom Viridiplantae; phylum Streptophyta; class Magnoliopsida; order Malpighiales; family Erythroxylaceae; genus Erythroxylum; species Erythroxylum subrotundum. Next base: position 4,624,994 of record JAOQMQ010000005.1, on the reverse strand, counting down.
CCCTTTTCTTTCTTCCTTTTCTGCGGCTGCTATTCCAATTTTTGCTCTTTCTCTATAAAATCTCCACCACCTTTAGTTTCTTTCTCTTTCACTAAGGCGTACATTGACATAGAAATGATAACACATTGCATACATAATACACCAAGACCTGGCCTCCATTCTCTTGGAGAAGGGTAAAGGGAAGAGAATTGGCAAACTGTAAAGAAGGAAGTAGTGTGTTGTGTTGGAGAAAAATAAAGAGAAGTGGTGCTGATTCGATTCTCTTATTGGGAAACACGCCCATGGCCATGCATGACCACGACCAACTTCATATTATTATTCTTTCCCTTTTTTCTTTCTCGTCCCTCACCATCTTTTCTTTTGCTCTCTCTATTGTTGCGTGCGCGTGTGTTTTTGGTCACCTTTCACTTTTTTCTGTTCCTTTTCTCCTCCGTTCACCTCGTGTTTTAGTTTCTTATGTCATGTTACTAACGTGAACATGATGGTAATTTCTTACAAGTTACTGTGGCAACTACTGTAGGGCTATACTTAGTATATCTGGTCAATCCTGAACAGGATTCGCAGAACCAAAGATCAGTACTCGACTAGAACTTAAAAAGAAATTAAAGCTACTAAATCCTAAACGAGGAGTGATATGTTTCTTTACTATATAGCTTTGAGTTCAGACTTCTGTTTCTGTTCTTACCGATGAAGGTGAGCAGAGGACTGCATTACTCATGGACCAGCCTTCACTCATATGTTTAATAATTGATATTAAATATTAAAAATGATAATAAATCTTCTATATGATTATTGCATGACTTATTTTGTAAAAAATAATTAAAATATTTTTATTTTATAAATAATAATAATAATCAACAAGTTATTAACTTTTAAATAATTATGACTAATTTTTATAATAAAATAAAAACTTGATATAACATGAATAAAATAAAATAAATATTAAAATAGTAACATATAATTTTAATAAATAATAATAATATTATGATAAGAACGAAAATATTCTAGTAGTATCTTGACAATATTCCAACATAACATTCTTAACATTAAGAAAAATCTGATTTTAATTTCTCCCATCTATCAAAGATTCAGAATAATATTATTAAATAAAATGATATTATAATTGTTATAATTTTATTAAAATAATATTACTTTGTTTTAAAATATACCAAAACGACATCATATTGCAAGCTTAACTTTACCCGTTTCAAGCCTTTCCGGCTGACTGGCTAGAGCCTACTCAGGTATGATGCGCTTCCGGATAGTTAACACAAAAATGCTGCCTGAACTCAACTCTTTCATAAATAATGAACTGAAATTCGCAGAGTTGATCATTAACTGCAGAAGTAAAAAAGATGAGGAATGACCCTTGAGTTCTTTTCTCTACAAACCAAGGAAACCTGTAACAGGAATTCCATGCTCTACAAAAAAGCTCACAACAGAACATGTCAACAAAAACAGGACTATAGTACTCGGAGTAGATACACACGATCCAACTTGATATTGCCATCATAAGTGGTCTTGATCCTTCCAGAATTCCATTCTTGGCATATGTCATACCAAAAGGCAACTGGGTTTCCAAAGTGTCACCTCTTAGAGCAGATTGGATCATATGGCAAGAACCGGCAATCTTAAGGATTAACACCCTCTGCTTCAGATTTCCAAAGAAAATCACATGTTTGCATTGGTATAATTATTTTAAGTACCGAGCGAAGAAGGAAAATGATTTTCTACCACAACTCATATTGGAAACTCTCAACACTTTTTAACACTGTATATTACTTACTAGATGAAGGGAGGAGCCTCGGAAACAGATTTATATTAAGATCCTAATCTGCCTCTGCCACCAGAACCAGAAACAGTCTTCATGCCCATGGATTCGGAACCATGAAGGTCCCTCTGGCTTGGTGAAGAACTTCCTCGTGTCCAATGAGACACACCTTGACGGGGAGATCTGGAACTCGGCTCACTGCCTCTAACTGCCTCAGTCTCCAAAAACTTGGCTTCGTTACTCAGCATTGCTAACTGTCCCAGGACATGCGGATTGCACAAGAAACACTACTTAGGTTTGGGAAACAGAAAAGTATGATTATTCGATAAATCAACAATGGATGCATGTTACATCAATTCTTTTCTGCCAACAACTGACGAGGGCTGTTTCAAGTATTTAAAAAGATCAACTTTCAACTCTTAGCAGATATGTCACAATATTAACTAGCTGGAAAGTGTTAAAAGATCGTAAAAAAGGCATTTGAAACGTGCAGAACATATGCTCCCATATAAATTAAAAGCCCAGTGGTTGTGAATCTTAGGCATATATGTGCCTAAGTTCCATGGTAATATCTATTATCTACCAAATGCTAAAAACAAAAGAGAATCTTGAAGGTGAAAACCCAAGAATGGTGCCACAAGATTAGTCCTAGAATTCACAGTTTATCCCTCCGAAGGAATCTCGCAATAAAAGGTAGCTCTCACGCCTAAATCCTGCAACTTCTTAATTACAACGTGAAGATCAAACACCATTAGTTTCACCAAATAGCATCATGTTCAAACAAATAATCGTTCCATTGAAGAAACAGCATATTTAGTTCTCGTCTATACCCGAAATTCATTCTCCCTCAAGCGATCCTGGAGTGCATTTATGGCAGGACTTAAACTGCATGCATTTGAGAAAAGCATGAAAACAACCTAAAAGAAAGATGGAGAATTAGAAATTGAAAAATGATGGTTAATTGTTCCTCACCAGTATTCCATCAATTTGCAAATGGAAGCCTGATACGTAGCAGTGTGATGAATGAAAGTAAGAGGATGTACTTTTCCATCCCTAAGCAACATGCCAGCAAATTAGAGAAAGTTCAACAGCACTACCAAGTATAAAATGAGAGTTAAAAACAAGTTGCCGCTATCGTAAGTAACACCTTATATTTTGCAACACAGCTTGGTTATATGCTCCTCGCTCTTCTTCATATAAAACTCGTTGCAAATCAGTAAATGATGCCAGTGGTGAATCAAGCTTAAGCAATGACGAAGTTGGCAAAACATGGAGAGGAATTTCTTTCCTAATGTATTCTGCACCACTGTTGGCAAAAATTAAACAAGCAATGAAAAGAAAGGCTAATTGACATCTACTGACTTTTGAAAGGGTAATGCATTATTATGTGTGGATAGAAAACGGTAATAAACTTAACACAAGGAAAGATGGAAGCCAAGTTACCATACATACTCATATATACCTCATGTCCAAATTAGAGCGATGCATAGCTTCTTGCATGCTTTCGGACATGTCCATGGGGTCCATATCAACAATTGTGCTATCTGTATTGCTAGTAAGATAATTTCCTCCAGCATTCTCTCTTCCAACAAAGTTTGCATCAGCATTGGCGAAGAAATTTCCCAATTCTGATGATCTCAAACCAACCTAGCCAATCATTTCTACAAACATCACAGAGAATAACCAAAACATGGAAATACTAATCCTTTTCATTTATTATCTTGCAAATAATTATGCAGCCAACTGGAGAATCTATTGGAGGGAATGCCTGCACCCACATATACACAATATTTGGTTGGATAGTGCAAGTTAAAGGGAGTGCATGCAAAAATAATGTGCATAAAGATTTCATTTTCTTATCTCAAATCCTTGGAACAACTTAACTCAGATATGTCTACACTCCAGAAACATAAATGTGATCCTAGAGTGCGATTACGAGCTGCTCTATTATTCATGTTCTTGAACCTAAACTGTTTAGTGTGTACAAGAGAAACGAAGGACCAAAATGAACAGAAGATGGTAGGCAGCCCATGGTTTCTGAATAACATTTCATTATGATGGCTTACATGAAGCTTTCCTGTGTCTTCTATTTCCCTCTCATTATGAACAAGGACATATTAGACAATTGCCCTGCTCTCTCTTTACAAGTTAACGAGCCAATTATATTAACATATTGTCCTGATTGGCTGTCACACATACACAATGACAAGCATAATGATCTACTCTGCATGCTGGATATACTTGGTGAAATTTTGGCTGAAAAAATTAAATCAAGCAACAAACAATAGCAAGACTGACAGAGTGTTAAAAACCTACTAATGTCTTCAGAAGAACAGAAAAGAAATCCTGAGGAAATTAAAGAACCACAAACAGATAACTAAAATTTAGACCAACACCTAAGTCTGAGAGTCTACACAACTGAGTAAAATCACAAAAAGGAAAAAGAAAACAAAACATGCGTTCAATTTCCTCATCTTCAATAATATCAACAGTTTTTCATCTTTTTGATAAGATAGGAATACAACTTCAACTTGAACAATCAAATCCCTACCTTAATCGACCCTGCAGTTCTTGAATCCCCGGTATCTTGTTCAGAGCTGTCCAACCTTCCAGATCCAGACTTCTGAAAAGCACCATCTGACGAGCTTAAAGATGATTCAACATCTATAATTGAACTTCTGTTTACAGGTGACATAGAAATTGGTCTTGATATGTTATTCTGCTTCCCATCTGATGACTGGAAAGCAATGACTTGGATTCTTCCAATCTGAAATTTTTATCAAGTTTCTACAACTTAGCAGGTATATAGATTTCCCAGAAGACATCCATTACATAGCATGCACCCCATACAGACCTTATTTACATCTTCGCTAAAGCAAGAAAATATCAGCCCAATGAAACCAGGATCTAGAAGTTGATACATTGCTTGAGTTCGCACATCTGCAGGAGAAAGAGCAGAAGTTAGTCAAAGGTATCCAGTGACAATCACAGCTGGTTTCAAACATCTAAAAAACAAAATAATAGGATAGCCTACAAGTTAAAGTTTCGACCAATCATATTAAACGATTCCTTAACCAAATTAAGGAAAAATATATCCCAGGTGGAAAATAATGAGTGGTATCTAGTACAAGAAAGCTCCTAGAAATGCAGTGTAACTAACTGCCAAAGATTCACACCATGGTGCAAAACATTTACAACTATGTCTTTTGTACCCAGAACATACCCAAAGTGCTTTCAGGTGAAAATAATGTTGTGGTAAACGGTACATAAATAATTGTCTCTCTTACCCAAAATTTCGGTGCATTCATAAAGTGGCTACAAAATGATAAACATTATTCAGAAGTTGCAACTCAACTTAGTGGTCTACAATACTTACCGACATGAGAAGGAAGAACTGTAATGTGAGGATGCGAGTGGTACCAACCAATCACTCTAGTCGTTCTTCCTGTTGCTGTTGTCATTCTGTGCTATAAAGTTAATTGCAAAACAGTAATGAATCAATTTTGCATGCCTTTTCAAGTAATGCACACTGGTATCAGTCATCACGAAAAATCTCTTTAGCTATACAATAAAAGACTATCTGAAAGTTCAACTCAAGGACATAGATCCCAGTCCTTCCTAAGTCCCAAAATAGGACAAACTGAATCAGAAATCAACATTTCTGATCCATGTGCCTAACATAAGGAAGTAATTTCAAAGTTATAAGCTAGTTTCTTCTGTGAACAACACTGATTTCGTTGAAGTTAAAAACAGAGGAGCAATCAAAATCAAGAAAGTCTAAAGGATATCTCAGCTTGAGCTGATGCAGCAGTCAACTGTTCTGGATTTGTCTCTACTCGATCTTTTCGTCGATCAGATCTTGACTGTGGTGATGCTCCCCAAATAAGTGCAGTGACACTCCCGTTCTTTGAGTACTGACATCACCAACGGACAAGAAAGATGGATATCAAATTGACAAAAAATATTCTCCCTTAAAACATGCACAAGCACACTGCACACCCACAAACATTTACGCTGGAGTAACAATACAACTTCTACCGGGAAAAGAAAATAAAGATAGATGCGAAAAGTTGCAAAAGGAGGTCGAGACAAGGAGGAAGAAGAAAGAAAATAATTTGAAAATTAATGTATATAACAAACAGTCAGCTCCTATGGGACACAACTTCTCAAACACTTTAGCAAGTTGAAACTATCATCCGATTAACCACATTCTAGTATAATGGCAGTATAACGACTACGAACATAAATTTGTCAACTTATGGGTTTCATAGTGAAGCAGCATAAATTCCAAGACTGCGATCGAACGGAAGCTTATGCTTTTACCAAAAAAGTTTATATCAACAGAGACAAGAAACTGATAAGAACCCATTGGAAGTAAAAACCAAATGATCACAGAAAATAATAAAAACCCATAACTAACTCGAGACATAACCACAGAATAACTAAACAAACCCAACATAACCTATCCAAAAGAATTAACAAAAGCTACAGACTTTCCAATTCAATCACAATTAAAAAAAGACGCTAACTTGAAAGCAATCTTAAAATTATTAACCTCAATATCACCAAGAAGAAGGCCCATAATCTCCTCAGTCTCGGTAGACAAAGCATGGGTGAGACAAGTTAACCAAACATCCTCTGACATCTTCACACTTGTCAAAGACATACTCACAAAACTATGCGCGTCTCTCTCTCTCTCTATATATATATATATATATAACTCAACTCTTCAAATCTCTGTGTCTCCCTCCCTCTAAAGAATCCTTAATCAATGGGTTTGGAGATTGTTTCGTGATCTTTGAGGTTTCAATCTATCTGGGTTTGTCGCAAGCAATTGATCTGGGAAGAGTTTTGCTTGCCCGGCTTTGATAAATTACGGTCAATAGTAGAATAGCAGTTTTGAAACTGTACTAGTTACCGAATCGTACGGTGAAAGAACAATTAGAATGTAAGCCTCGAAGCTGCTAATATTGCTTTATTAGGGTCCCGCCATAAGTCCTCATCAGGCTCCATATAAATAAGAAAGCTACACCTTGTGTAACATCTCACCGTCCAATCATTTTCCGATGGTGATTAGATTTTGTGCTTATTGATACCCCTAATCACAAAATCTTTATTTCCGTTTCATAAATAGGTTTTTGGGAGTAAGTATGATCGTTAAATATTAAAACATATAAAAAGTATAATAATGTTATATAAATTTTAAAATAAATATTCAATTTAAGTAAATAGTTAAATACATGATAAAATAATTACGCGAAGATGAGTTTGCAAGATAAACATGAAGATGAGTGAATATTGTAGGAATTATATGTAAAACATAAGGACAAAAAGGACTAAAAAATAGACTCATTAATTGATCTAAAAAATCTACCTGAAAAAATTATTTGTGAGACTTTTTTTAGAAGCTCCAAATTTGAGCTTCTTAAAAAGCTGTATTTTGGATGCCAAAAAAGTCATATTTATTAAAGAAGTTTTTTTTACATTTAAACACCTATTTTCTTTAAAAAGGTTTTTCTAATAGAGACAAATGTATATTAACCTCCCAAAAGTCCGTCCAAATAATTTATTAAATTATTTTAACAATATTTACTATTAAAATTAGAAAGAATGATACAAACTTTATCACATGTTTAATAATTAATTACATGATAATATATATTAAATAAGTAAATATGAACTTAATATTTTTAATATTAATTTTTAAAAATAATTTAAAGCTTTCTTATAATATCCTTATCTTTTACTCATCATTAAATAAATAAATAAGAATAATATGCATAATGTAAAGTATTTTTAAAAGTGGGAAAAATTATTAATACGAGTTTAAAATAACTTCTTAATTAAATTAGACTCAAATTTTGTTAAGAACGTGTGTTCTTCGTGGAATGAAAATAAATAAATAAGATTGTGTATTTCTAGATCTCTCTGAATCTCGTGTAATCGAGACTTTAATTTATACAAATTATGAAGTTAAAAATAAAGATAAACTTTAATAGTTTATGCATGTATCTGTTGAAAAGTAAGAAGCATCTATCAGATGTTAGATTGAAGTTCCTCTCGTGTCTGTTTTATTTTATAGATACGATGCTTACAGAAAACTCTGCATTATCCATAATGATTCGTATGATAAATGGTGTTCCTGAGTGCAGAATTGAAACTCATTAATATTTTATAGATAGTTGATAAAGGTAATTGTATATCAATTTTATTTAATTTTTATATTATAATTATTAATTATTAATGAATTAATTATATTGGATTTTTTATGAATATTAATAATGCAATCAAATGTTTTAAAACTCGGACCGAAAATTAAACCGATAAGACAAGAGAATCATGATTTAAATAATTTAACCGAAAGTAGACCGTCATAAAATTGATTACATATTAAATAAAATTAAAAATTTTGAAAAATAATTGAAAGAAATTTTATTGAAGAATTTACAGTTTAATTGAAAAAATGAGATTGTTAAATAAACACTAATTAATTAATTTTGGTTTATAAAAATTTACAAAAATTGACCGATTAATTACTACATTGATCGGTTTCTAATAACAAAAATTATTAAAGTAAATTGAACCGAAAACTTAGGCTGTCAAGATTATTTTTACGGTTGAATCACCAGATCGGATGAATTTTTTAATCAATTCATTCGATCATAAAATTTAAGACAAATTAATTATATAATTGTGACAGGATTAAACTTAAACAAATAAATTATTGAACTATTCCTACTAGTTTTTATTAGGACTAACTAATATTATAAATCTAAAGTATATTACCAATCCTTGATCCATTAATTTTTTGCTTTCCTGATACAATATCATCTACTTTGATGAAACAGGAAGTTTTGCCTTCCTATTTTGCTGATGCTGCTTCAGTTCACACTGATTCAGGAACAAAAGAATATAAATGATCGTATATATATATATATATATATATCTGACTTCATGATGTATTAAAAATTCCAAACTTTTGCATTTTATTGGAAATAAACTTGGAAAGATTGCCAAAAGTAAGAACCAGGCCATCCTTATTGTGCCATGGAACCAGCATGTTTTACAAAATCGAAATCACTAAAAACAATAAGCGAACCTGACACTCGAACATGTCAAACAACAAATGGTATTGAGAACTATAAGCCATCTTCACAGGAGAGACAGTAGATAAGAACAAGTTTCCCATGAGATCGAAAGGACTTTTGCCTGAGGAGGAAGTCCTATTCATCCACATTAAGACCTGGTGGTCGGAGATGGGTTGCTTGGGTGGTTGGTGGTGGCAGTGCTGGTGGTGGTGGTGGTGGCAGTGCTGGCGGTGGGGTTGTTATTGTTATTGCTGTTGTCGGGGTTCATTCCAAGGGTGCTCTTCACTGCCTCTGCTGCTCCTTGTGCCATGTTCTTTACTTGTTCTCCAGTCTGTTACCACAGATAAGACTACAATTCCATCAAATCAAACTCTCCTATAGCTGATCCTTAAAACTAATTATGGATTAAGAATCTTCTAAATTATTTTGTTAATAAGATTTATAGATTTTTTCATTTAAATATATTTAAATAGGACTCGTGATAAGTGTTCCAAGAAGAAAATGTATAATGCCTGTTGAATGAACTGGGATGCTTGGGATGTGTATGAACTGTCTTGAGACGCCTGAGATGAGTCAGAACTGTGATGGGCACTTGGTGCATGTGAAGGTTCTTGAGCTGCATTACGGGACACCTGCAATCAAGTGTAGATATATTATTATATGATATGGTAAACAATCACTCCAATTCGATTTTGCTCCTCATTTTCATGATCATTTTTCAAGGAAATGATGAAATAATTTGAAGGGTCATCGATGATCCATCACCTGAGCCTGAGCAGCAGCGGAGTGGCTGAGTTCGTGAGATTGATGGCTTGCCATTTTGCCTTTTTTCCTGTGTTCTTGGAATGAAATGAGAACTTTGTTTGTTGTTGGTACGAAATAAGAAGATGATGGGGAGTGAATTTATATTCTGCAAGTGCACTAAACATGGCGTCCCCAAGTAGTAAGCTCTTGCCAACAAATGGCATGAAATTTCTGAGGAGGAATGATTCAATGGCATTGCTTGGTCAAGGATTGGTTATATACTTATATCCACACCATGTCCTAGCTGTTAGGTCCTCCCACTTCACTAGGCACAGATTTGTTCGTTTCAGGAAAAAGGGACGATCTAAATACTGAAATTAATTATTTAAAAAATATTTTAGTCAATATTAAAAAATCAGACTGCAAATTAAACTGTTAAAATAAGATATTTAAAGATTTAAACATTCAACCGATATTGAATTGTTATAAAATTAATAAATAATAAAAATTAAATAAAATTAAATAACTTAAAATATAATTAGATAAGGAGACTATTTTTGTCTATTAAAGAAATTAAAGAAATAAATTATCAAATAAAAATTAACTATTTATAAAAAATCGATAGTTAATTAATAAATTTATTGATTTTTAATAATAAAGATTATTTGGATAAATTAAACCAAAAAATTAAATAGTTCAAAATTTTTACTATTGAACTTACTAATATGATTCGATTTTGTATTCCTTAATTTTAATCAAAGAGTTTGAAAGTTCTAATTTTGACAAAAAAATTATAATTCACCTCAATTGTAAGGAGACTGATTAATTAGAAAAGGAAGGACATTGGAACATATAAAATTACTTAAATTGAGTTTGTTATTTAAAATAAGTAATTTTTAGAATATTATATACGTCTGATGATTTATTTAATATACCAAATTCATTAAAAAAATATTTGGTTATCTCTCCACTCTCGGCTCTCCAGTAATGGTATAACTAATCAATATAAGAGCTAAAGAAGTACGTTAATTACACATTTACTTACCTTGTTATAGCCTATCAAGGAAGATCATTTCCACGTATAGAATCTCAGGATCAGATGTCCAGTTTGGATTTTTTTATCATGTTCTATTAAATCTTATCAACATATTACATAAACCTTCACATAAATATGTTGATAAAACATGATAAAAATAGAATAACTGAAACAGAGAATTTGATATATAAAATCTCAAATATTTGTCAATCGAAAAAAGATTTCATTTGGTAGTTAAGCTAATTATTTAAGTGAAGCAAAGTGCTTTGGGTAATATTAAATTCACCTTAGCCTAAATTACTTTATTTTATTTTATTAAGCTAAATTCAAACTTTTTATTTTAAAAATCATCACTTACTTTTTATGATTTTAGTCAACTATTTTGTTATTATTTATTTAAAACAAATCAATATTATAATTTTTAAATTCAAATATAACATTATTTTAAAGAAAAACTAGCAATTTTATATTAAATAAATAAAATTTTTAAATACATGAGAATAAAATAAAAAATTAAATTAAAATTGAGTGTAACTGATCTTAATTTAACCTTATATAACTAGGGATGACAATGGGTCATCAGTCAAATTTTTAAAAATAAAAATGTAAAATATTTTTTTTAAATTGAGTTTTGGCTTGGATTACTCAGACTTAACACTTAAGCCTATCTGAAGTTCAACTTTTCTAAACAAAACAATGTTATTTTATTTAAAATAGTTAAGTTTTGAGTCAGTTGACCTTGGCAAAACCCAATGAAAATACTGGTCGTTTTATTTAAAATAGTTAGGTTTTGAGTCAGCTTAATCCTAAGCGGCTAATTGAAAACAGTTGGCTCTGGCCATGGGTCATCCCTATATATAACTTAATTTTTTTTATTGTATATGGTAAGAATAATTATAAAAAATTAATAACTGACTATAATTATTTTAAAAACAAATTATTATAATATTTAAAAATTTTAAATAAGGATTTATAATTAATTGTTGTGAAAATAACAAATATTTTTAGAACTGCTGTACGGTATGAAAATTTCTATTTAACGACACGTAGTAACATAAACGACGTGGCGTGACGAGTTAGGCTTCAGGATCGACTCAATCTTTACCGGAAAAAGCAACAAACTGACGCAGCAACTATCAGGGCATGTACCATATGAGTAAGGATCCTCTATTCAGTATTACTCTGTCATATTCTGTCAATTGAATCTCAACCATTTATTTATGTGAACCCTGTGTCTATTTATGTGAGTCCCGTATAAATGAATAGTTAACCGTGTAACAACTACTAAATCAAGTGTCAAGCATGCAGGACAATTGTCAACCATGCAACAACTACTAAATCACTAAGTATTTGCATGCGATGAGCTTCATCCATCCACGCAGTACTGAGTCTACAGCTTTATCTGATTCTATCATCTTCAATCTCCAATCGAAACTACTTTTCCAAGTTTAGAGAAAGTCGTCGAGCAATGGCGTCCCATGATCAGCACTATGGAGCTGGTGAAGCACAAGGCCGAGCTGAGGTATATGTTACATGCTTAGTTTTTATGACATCTCAAGCTTTATATGTTTCGAATTAAATTAACCAAGTTTCGATCCTATCTATATGTGACAGGAGAGACAGAGCAAACGACAGGCACCATGAGATCAGATAAGGCAAGGGAAGCGAAGGACAAGACATATGAGAAAACCCAAGAAGCCAAAGACAAGACTTCGCAGAAGGCACATGAAGCTAAGCAGACAGCGGAAGAGGACGCAGAGGCAGCGAAGCAGAAGGCCCATGAAGGGAAAGAGAAGACAACGGGTGTTTTCCAGCAAACTGGTGAGAAAGTGAAGCACATGGCAGAAGGTGCTAGAGACGCTGTGAAGCATACTTTTGGGATGGGACCTCGTGACGAGGATGTTCTTGATCCTGACGTTGCTGCCTCTCGTAATGATGATCCTGCTAATAAGAAGGTCAGTCCTAGTTACGACGATCCTGCTCTTAAGCACACCACTGGTCATAGAGATACCAAGTAAGTCTTACGGGGGTGGTTAAATTATGAGTTTCGTTGTGTTGTTGATTTCGTTTCTCAGTTATATCCATGTTTGTTCAGTGAACTTCTATCGTTTTCGAGTCTTGGTCTACCTAAGGTCAGCCGCTGTAGCTTGTAGGCCTGTGTAATGTTGTCCTGAGGTTCTAAACTTCAGTCATAGAGCATCTCTTTGAATCACATTATATGTTTCCCTCGTACTTAACTTCATTATCAACCTGAGTGATTGGACCTTCTTTCTCTGATAAAGGAAGAGGCAACGAATGCCTACCCCCAACGTATATAAGGATCAATGTCTGAAACCCCACTTTGGCAGGAACAAAAGGAGCAGCCTGACCAAGATGATACTTGCGCATCAAGGTCATCAATCCTCGTATCTTGATGGCTTTGAAAATGGAACATAAAGCAGAAGCAAGACGATGAAAGTCTTCATCTTGAACCCTTGGCCTCACAAAATTTCATTCAAGATGTGACGACATATAAGAACAACAGTTATTTTTGTTAATGCTTAATCCATAGAATAAAATTACAAATTTATCGAGAATCAGTAGCTGCAGAACCAGGTTCTTCGGAAATCGTGCTGATTCCGTGTCAAGAATCCTCCGATTCCTATCGTTTGCTGGTCTTGGTTGTTGTCTCAGAAAATATACTTGTTCGCGTCACCTTTAACAAACATCAGCTTTTTAATTATGTGTTGAACTCGCTTTCAGAAATAAACTACTCGCTCATGTCATCACTTCCTTCAATATCACTAACGTAATCAGCTTCACCAAATGCTTCTCCTTCATTGCTTTCTTGATCGGTTTCCATTGCATCGTCTGATTCCGCTTCATCGCTTTCGTCCTTGTCCTCGTATATTGCTGGTGTTATCTTCTCGTTGTCTCCTGATGTATCATCAACCACCTATAGAAAAGGAGCTTTATATTATCACAAATTACTCAATTCCTAATTGAAGCCTTTATCAGTGAAGAACATACCCCAGCGTAAAGGGAGTCTAAGCAGATTGATAATTGAAGAGCTGGTTGGAATGTTGATACTCTGGACTCAATAAGCTGTAACATTTTGAGCAAAGATTTATCAAGCACGAACCGCTAGAGTAGGTACCGTACTATCAAGGCACATTAGGTTCCATATTCATCATCAGTTCTGTACTTAAAAATTAACTATTTCCAGAGACAACAGTAGTCCATGGTTCATAGTTACTGGCGTGAAGGTTTCTACCCGCACCTGATATAATGAGTTCAAAGCAAGCAAAGAGGACTGCTGGGACATTATTCCACTTGCGTGATGAAGAAGTAGATTTCTTAGCCATGGCAGGGCACATGCCAAAATTGCTCCCCTGCGGGCAAAGGAAGAAGAACTCAGAACTTTCCTGCTTCATTGGTTCCAATAATTTTTTTCATTGAAGAGCAAAGCTAAATGTTAAACCAATCAAGTTAATGGCTTCAAAAAAAAAAAAAGGTCTACAAATGCAGCCTTTCCTGCTTCATTCCAATAATTCTTTTCATAGACGAGCAAAGTTGATTTTAAAAGCTGATCAACTTAATTTCTTCAGTAAACGCTCTGTCTATGCAAACGCAAACAGTTTTACCAGATAACCTTGTATAGCAACGGATTCTATACCTCGACTGGATTATGGATATTAGAGAATGTAAAAGCTTGGTAACATCAGATGCTCTGAGCTGCGAGACTGAATTTGCAATAACCTGTAAAAAGGAACAATTTATTTCTTTAGGAGAAAACCATGTTTTAAGGATCCTCCATTACCCATGTAACAAAATCTGTTCAGGTAAATAACGAAATTAGATTAACCTTTTCATCTTGGGTGTATAAGCAGTCCAAAAGAAGAGCACGATCATCAGCATGCAGTGCTTGCTTAAGAAGAATGTTGACCGAGTCGGCACTTGGAGTCTTTGCATGAGAAGGAGATTCCTGTTTCTCAAGGCTATCAGCATTATCAATGTTTAGTTGATTTAGACTTGCAAGTTTTTCACCCATCGTTGGCTCATTCATATCATCTTGAACAAGGACTCCATCTATAGCTTCTCCATGATCTTCATCAAGAGCAACGATCAAGTAAATGTATATAAGATACAAGGAGTTAAATGAACAATAGACTTCAACTCATTTGATGTATAAATAATGTGAAGTTTCATTGATGCTTTTATTCAAAAACTGGAATGAAGAAAGAATAATTCATTCTCCAAGAATTTTCAGATTATATCTTTAGAATGTAGTTTTAGTGAACCAAATATAGAAACTTCGAATGAATTAAATCATACGGGAACCAGAACAAGCAAGTGAGATTATTTGAATTTAATAGTTGCCACTCTTGGTGAGTAACATGGCTTTTGCCCAAGTAAAAATTAACTTTTCTTTGTTCATATAGTTAGATTACCAGTATCATCTGCATCTTTTGTTGCAACGTCCACATCAAACTCTGATGCATCTCGTTTCTTCTTCAATTTTCTATTGGTTGAAGCGACTGTTGATTCTGATTGGAAAGAAACAAAATAATAAAGGCTGAACTAATAATGATCATAATGCTTTAGCAAGATAGGTCGTTTGCTGAAACTAAACAAATCATGAAAAGAAGTTTCATACCTTCTTCCGCTAAAATACCATTTTCTAGATCTATAGCAGCTTTGTCCCTGGCAGTCACAATAATGTTTTCACCAGGGGAACTAATATCAACTACACTAAACTGTGGAGAATCAGGCAAACCATAAGCTATAAGAGCTTTCAACTTCCTTTCACCGCTCAGAGCCTGTAACTTGGCGGCAAAGATTGAAGTGTGATGCTTCTTGCCACTAGCATCCTTCTGCTTACCCTTTTCAGACTTATGAGTCTTTACAGCGATATTTGTCGGCCTAACCTCGTCCTGTGACATGCTCTTGAAATCCCAAACATGCACCGTACCAGTCTGAGAAAGTGCTAAGACAACTACGCCGTGATCTTCTTCTTTTTCCTTATTCTTGCAGTCAAGTACTAATGGAGGATGCCCTATTGAAAGTACAGGACCAGCACTCACAATTTTGGAACTCAACTCGCACCACCATACTTTAATATATTTCTCCCTGAAACCAGATGTAATCACCAGCTTCGCATTATTAGTCATGGATATAAGCTGTACAGGACCCTGTAACACCAAGTAATAAACATCTGAACCCTTAAATTATACACAGAAACTAACCAAATACACAGAGAGGGTTCTTATTTACCAAATCATTCGAAAATTTCAGAAGCTCCGTCCCATCTTCTAAGCTTAGAATGCGTGTTCTGTTACTCACAACAGTTAACATTGTCTCATCTGGGACAAAAAAGAGAAAGAAAGATCATATATTGAAGACAAACATTAATCCAATATAAGCAACAAAATTAAGTCGCTAACCACTGGAAAATGCTGAAGAAGAGATGGCCTTTTTTGATGCTCTCCATTCTCCAATCACTTCTCCAGAGTCTGAATTCCTCTCAGATGCCATACCATTACTTCCAACAGTATGCAAACTGCGTCCTTCTCTAGCAAAAGCAAGACCAACCAGGCCACTACATACAACAATAACATCAACAATCAGAGAGAATATTTTTATCACTAATTCTAATCACCACCAAAGTCACAAATCTCCTAACCATAAACAAAGTTAAAAATCATACCCTGGATGGCATGCACTAGATTTCCACTTAGTGACACCAGTGAAAGCATCAACCACACAAATATCACCCTCAGTTGTGCCAAGAGCTAATAACAAACAACTGCTTCCTTTTTTGCGCTACAAGCTCAACATAAACAAACATCCAACAGTAAACTTTAAATCAGAACAATTTGAAAATTCAAAAGACCCCCATCACTAAAAACTGCTCACCTTTTTCCCAACAAAGCTGCATGCTATACATGAATAACAACTAACATCTGATTGCCTCCACTCTAGCATCAAACTTCCATTGCTAGTATTCCAAATCTGCAAAAGAACATGTTACAATATTGTTTCATAATTAAATGGACATATACGCATACACACCATGTATATAAATATTCAGAGAGAGGGAGGAGAGAAAAATATAGTACCTTAATGGCTCCGTCAGGGGACAGAATGGCGAGGAATTCTCCATCAGGAGTGAAGGAAGTGATTAGAGAGTTGAGTTTGTGCTTTTCCATTGCAAAGCACAAATCTTTTCTGTACGTTTTTGTGATTTTAGAGAGATAATTCTGACGACAGGAAGGGGCGGTTAGGGTTTTGGGTTTTAAGCGGCAGTTACAATGCGACGACGTCTATTGCAGCATAAAAACAGCGTCGTTTTAGGTCTATCCTACTAATATATTTACACCCGCGTCATTTTGACATTTTTACCCATACCCCCGGTTGAGTCCTCTCCCTCTTCCTCTCCGTCGCCGGTAGCTTTCGCCGTTCAATCCCCGCAGCTGCGTCGTTTTATGCTTTGTCTTTGGTGAGCTTATTTCACTTGTTGGTTTTCTCTTATTTTTGGATTCAGTTTTCTGTTTCTTGATCCTTAATTTACTTGGTGATATTCTTCGCCAGCTTATTATAGTTAAATTTCTGATTTTGATTGATAACTTTGGCGTGTGTAATTATTGTTTTCGCTTTTTGCGACAGATTTGTGATGGCGAGATTGTTGTCAAATACTCTTTTCAAGAGTATTTCACTTCTTCCTGCTGCACGATCCAGTACAATTGTAAGAATCAAGTTTCGTGATTTATTTGGATTGTAAAAGCTGTGCAAATAAGTTTGGTGGTATTGTGAAAAGGGTTTCCTTAATGTGGTGTTGTGGTGGGAGCTTAATTAGTAATTTTGTGTTTATGGGTCTCATAGAATTGTAGTGGGTAATGCTTAATAGGTTGGATAATGTAGAAATTCTTTTATGAGATGAAGATAAAGAGGTTTGATAAAATTTAGGGCCTTTTCATGTCAATGGCAGAAAGTAGTGAAACTTTAGAGGGAGATTGCATGCTAATTTATAGCATATAACTCCATAGTACATGTCCAATAAACACCAATTAATAATTCAACTTCATTAAGTCGAATACCAGAGTTTATGTGGTCTGATATAGGAGGTGCTCATATTGACTGATAGCTTCACCAAGTGATTATGATGTATTGTATTCTAACAAGCAACATCACGGACTAGAAGGGAAATATTCATGTATATCATGTGTGAATCTAACTGAGGTTTGCAGTCGTGAAGGAATTGTGCCTGGTTGCTAATCCATCGTGTGAGTCATTATTTAGATCACAACTTCATAATAACTATGGCCGCATTTGATTTTGTGTAGGTATCTGGATCTTTTTGTCGCAATGGCTTCCAATTCTCAACTACTGTTCCAAATGACCCTGATACACATGAAGACTTCCAACCTAATAATAAAGTTGAGAGTGGAACTTCCTTGAAGGATATTGTTGAACAGGTATACTAAAAAACAGTGAATCTATGAAATTATTGCCAATCTGATCCTATATATCCTTGTGATCTATAATCATGATGAACTTCTGGTGTAGGATGTCAGGGAGAATCCGGTGATGATTTACATGAAAGGGGTGCCTGATTTTCCTCAGTGTGGATTCAGTGCTTTAGCAGTAAGAGTGCTGAAACAATATAGTAAGTGTCCTAATGTTGGATGTTCTTCGATTAGTTGATTATTACATAGTCATAGGACTAGATTAGTCAGAGCTCTGTTGCTCTAGGGTAGTGATGACTTAGAAGTAAGCTGTGAACATTTTGACAGTTACTTTTTTGTTTATCTCCAGTATTCTCCTTTTACATTGGTTTTCAGCTTGGTTGGGTACATTTACTTTATTTGTCCTCTTATTATCATTTGGCCTGTCCAGATGTTCCATTAAGTGCTAGAAACATTTTGGAGAATCCAGAGTTGAAAAACGCTGTAAAAGCCTTCAGGTTTGCTCTAATTCTTTGATGTTTTCATTTTGTGATTGGTTTCTCTCTTTATCTCAGTGTACATGGCTATCAACATATTTAATGTAATTGCCTTTGGTACCTCTTCATACTCTTTAGGCAAGCTGCAGTGGTAAGCAGCATTATGTATTACTAGCTAGCACTTTGTGCGGATATGTTTTATAAACAAAATCAACAAATAAAGGCAATAACATATTATGACAGTATAAAATTAATATAAAAGTGTATATTATACAAAAAGAGACAATATAGTGATATGCTTTTTTCTCCTACAACTGTGATATTTAGGATGTGATTAAATTAACCATAGAGCATTCTTACTTTTGCATAGGATGTTGGTGCAATGACAATTAAGTGTGCCAGAAACTTCTCAAACTGCAAATGATCAAAACTCATTAGAGGCCGTATGCATTCTCAATTCTTTGTGTATAGGGAAGGAAAGTAGCTGATATCAATTATTAGAGATTATGAATATTTTTAAAAGTTACCATCACTAATATCCTAGAGCTTCAATTTATGCATTTATTTGAACATACCATATTATTAATTAATCTTTGTGACAAATATTTAAAATAAGTATCATTTGATTCTGAAAATTTTGACAGAATAAAAAACTCATACTTGGCAGTTATATTTATTCCCCTAATAAGTTTTCATATTAATTGGCATCAATATTAGTTATATTATATCATTTGTCCTTGAAATGAATTAAATCAAATATTACAATACTTGATGTTTAAGATACATAATGAATATAGAAAAAGGAGTTACAATAATCTATATTTTAAGAGACTTAAAGAATAGAAAAAATGAGTCCTACATGGCAGAAGCTATTGAGCACCTTTTCGCTGCTTCTACTTTAATAGATATATTTTAGGATTACACAAGAATAGAGAAAAGGAGTTAGAACACCCTATATTTAAGAGACAAAAAGTAGAGGAAAATGAGTCCTATGTGGCAGAAGCCTGCTTCTGATTTAATATATATATAGATTTTAAGTGAGGTTAATATTGAGATGAGTTTGTTTCCGAGATTTGTACTATTTAAGGCATAAGATCATCTGCCCGTGTTTGTTAATTTGGTTTTGATTTCGCCCGAGTCCCATGTCATGATTTGTTCTTTTGATTGTTGTTGGACTTCATCAAGAATTGACCTTCACTTTTTCAGAGTAAACCTTAGCGGATAGTAGTGACATGTTATTGGTTTCTGGAATATCCTTTGAATTGCTATAAACATACCCTGCAAGGATCCTTTCGTTGTTTATTTGGGATCCACGCTTGTAAGAACCTATTTATTGATTGAGGACATGCCATCTGATCTTTGAAACCCTTCATTTCTATACAGCACCTGGCCCACATTCCCACAAATTTTCATCAAGGGGGACTTCATTGGTGGTTCTGATATTATTATGAGTATGCACCAGGTACTCCTCATATGCCTTCTATCTGAAGTAGACTTTGTTTAATTTGGGAAAGCTGAAAACTATAGAATCACTTTTCTAAATACTGTTCTGCGTTGTGCCGCTAATTTTATTTCATATTTTTCCTTTGCAGAATGGCGAACTGAAAGAAAAGCTCCAAGACGTTGCAGTTAGCCATAAGTCTGAATAAGCAAATCGGCGGTGAACCATTAAATGAGTTGATAAATTACTAGAGACCTTGATGTGATCCTCCTAGATAAGCTGAAAATAATGGGATACAATTTGTAAGGTTCTTTTGTAAGCAGGTTTAGTTTCATCATTTGAAATTTTTGCATGTTTAGTTATCATCTCAGGAACTGGATGCTATAATCACATAGTGAATCTATCTATCTAAGTTTGGTTGAAAAAGTTGAGGCACTTGTTTGCCTTTGGCACACAAATGAACTCTTATTTATTCTGTATAGAAAGGTTGTCCTACACATGAAGGGTAGCCTTGTATTTCTATCATGCGTGGGTCAAGGTTCAAATTTACCGGCTTTGCACGAGGCTTAGAAAATCTAGATCTTTTCGTACAACAGAGAGTAACCAATTTCAGGCACCATTTGAGGGTGCTTCTAGAATTGGGTTGCTTATTTGTGTTAGTTGATAGATTTGTTAGACTTTAGTTCTTTTGGGTGGAAACTGTGAGAGGATATGTTGATTGAGTTTGTTTTTTGGATTTAGGGTATTGGGCAGTGGTGAGCATACCTATAGCTTTTTTGTGTTAAGAGATTTTGGGCTAGAAATCTTTAGATTGTACATATCTTCTTCGTATAAATATATTCTGATTTATCAAAAAAAAAAAAAGTATGCAAAACTAAAACGAGGGAACTTTAGAAGCTTAGATGATTTTGCGAGGCCATTCCAAAGCTCTAGAAACATCCTTACCCTGAATCGATAGCTTAAGTAATGGAAAAAGAACTCTGGGAATCCGAAACTTGATTCCAAGCTCCATCGATGAGCATATTTTGCTAGATCGTTGCTGCAGAAGGCATTTATCACATCCAAACTTGAAAAAGAAAGAAGAGGAAAAGTATGATGGAAAGAAGAGGAAAAGTATGCCAAGTATTTCAAGCAGTTTCAAATGAAGTGAGAACACTCATTAGAGCTTCTTACATTGTACAAAGTAGTAGGGCAACGACCTAAATTAGAAGTACTACGACCCATCCCTTACTTTCAAACCCGGTAAAAGCCATGCATAGTTGTGCCATATGGGAAAATCTGAAGCGGCTGGATTTTGGCCTTTGCTGGGGTTGAAGCGAGCATATGTTTCCATCTTTGCCAATACTAGCATATGCTCTTCATTCCTCTTATGCTAGTCTTATCCTCAGAAGTACTGAAATCATCAGCTTCTTGTGTCTAACAGCCTAAAACAAAATGCATGCTATTTCCGGGCTATCGTACGACTATGCTTAACAAAAACAAGGCTTCCATCAACTGTCGGTGGTTGAACTGCATAAATAGCGAAGCATGTACTCATTAGAAGAGCAGGTATCAGCCAAATCCTGATGTATTCTGGTAATTGCCTTCTGCAAGGATTTCAAAGCAGGAAGCAGATTTCTAGAGTTCTGTTGGATAGAGTTCCCATGAGCTTTGCAGAGCTCCTGTAACAAAAGAATATCATAACCTAGAAGTTAAATCTGATACTGGATAAAAGATGATATTCACAATTTAATGGCAAAACATTACCTGACACCAATGAAGAATAAACTCCAAATGTGGACAGCTCTCCAAAAGATCAGCAAGTGCATCTATTAACCTCTGCAGATATCGATAAGGTATTGAGGAGGCAACAGCTGGTATATCCATAGGATTAACAGAAAATATGCACTTTTTGATAAGAGAATCCTCATTTAGACGAAGACTGAGAATCAAAGCTCTGTTTAGTTGATCTTCATTTAATGCTTCATCAACTGCCTGCATTCCAACAGAATTACTTAAGAGGGTAGGACAATGTGTTTTGTATATATCAATCACCAAAACAAGTGCTACTTTTAGCATATCACATGCTTAACTCTCCCTCTTTAAGAAAGGTTAGAGTGATGATAAGAGTATCCACTAATGAATTCTCGCATTTGTGGTTCTTTTATAGGACACATACCATCTCTAAGCATAGAAATCCATAAGAACCAAGACGAAAAACAAAATGAAGTACCTCAGGGGTCACATCTATGTCAAGATCCGTGGGATCAAAAATAAAGGAGTCATCAACAGAATAAAGTAGGACTCCCTCTGTTGTTGCAGCTGCAAAACTTCGCCCTGTTGGAGCAATTCTGAGGGATTTTGTCCGAATGATAGGCCTTCCACGATTGGGCAGCGATCCAGGTAGATCATAGCCCAACTTTCCTTGAGTTTGTTTATCGATTCCTTCTTCTATATCACTGTCCTCATCATCTATTAAATCAAGTGGGCCAGCATCTGTCATTCTCTTCGAGTTCAGGAAGTCGAGCACTCCATCAAGTGAGAGATTGTGAGTTATTTGAAATCGACGGAGCAGAACCTGTGTTTTAATATATAAGACCTTAATTACCACTTTGAACATCAAACAGACACAAATTAATGCAGTTAAAACTGATGCCTGCAGTATAATCTAGTATCCTTGTTCAATATCCCCATGTATGGCAACAGCTGTGAGCTTTCCAGTAAATGAATGGAATACAACAATTTCAGGTCAACATGATACTTTAACAACTTCTATTGTTCAAAAGAAAAATAAATAAATAATTTATAATAGAAGCATTTTAAACTAACCTGATCAGCCACATCGTACATACATATGAATTTGCTATTTCCACCAGCTAGTATGTAACTGCCATCAGCAGAATAGCATAAAGTTGTGAAACACTTTCCTGCAGTTGAGTTAGCTGCTGATCTACGATCAGTCATTAGACGCCCTCCAGAAATATCTCTACGGCCCTCAATGGTGTACATCAACACACCATCTATAGGGTCCCAGAAATGAATTTGCCCATCTAAAGTGCTGGAAGCCAGTTGCCTCCCATCTGGACGATAAACCACTGTAAGAACATCGTGAGTGTGAGGAAATGATTCAACAGCACCCTTTCCTTTAAAAACATCCCACAAGCGAACAGTTTTGTCCCATGAAGATGAAGCTAAAACATCCTGCAGATGCAACAGAAAAGTATGTGAATTCTCATGGATCAATAGACATGAAAGCCGCACATCATAAGGTTGGAAACCTATAAACATCAAACCACTAAAAATGTAATCTGTCAACATGCCTGTCAGTGGTTAGTTAGTTGAGTTTCACAGGGAAAAATTCAGTCAGTTCCCATATAGGTCTGGGAGTGCATACAATACAGGTGCAGAAATAACAGGGAGAAATACTATTTATAGCTTATGCTTAACTATAACAAGCCAACTGCACAATCATGATATCACTTACAGTGGTAGGAGAGAACATTAGTCCATGCACAGGACCTTCATGACCACTAAGGACATCCAACAAACGGCCTGTCTTCATAGACCAAACAAATACCTATTGCAAATATAGAGAAACTAATCGTCAGGAAAGATCAAATTAAAAATCAGACTCAGTAGCCATCAGCAATGACAGTAAGTACCTCAAATGAATCTAGAGTGCCTGCACATATTACGTCACCACTTTGATCTGCTGCCAAGGAAACAAACTGCCTTGAAGAAGGAGTGGTAAACGTCCTAAAATTTCGATAGCGGAACAAATCCCATGCACGAACAGTCCCATCCAGAGATGCGCTCAAGAGACAATGGTTAATAGCCATGAAATGGAGAGCTGTAACAGCATTTGTGTGCTCTGAGAAAGTGACAAAGCAAAAGCCTGATGAAACTGTCCACACCTGTAAAGAACAAGCATTTAACAATTTTACATGACATTATTATTGACCAAAAGAAAGTTCTTCAAGCAGAATAAATGAAGAAGGTTGAGACAACAATAGAACAACTAGATATGAAGCTTTAAAAGCAAAATTTATAGGGTACCAATAATATGCTTTTCTTATCGTATAACTGATGAGAATTCCCATCAATAATTGCTAATGCTCCTCCCAGGTAATTTTACATAAAGCTAAATCCACAACATGATAAGCCAGCCAACTAACTAGTTGCAATCTCTTTCATTCAATCCAAAAAGTGAACAACAATGCTTCTCAAACAACCACAACTTAACTTTGTCGTTGAAGCATCTCTAAACAATTCACTTACCTTCACTTTGTTATCATCAGCTCCGGTGGCCAACAACTGTGAATCGGGAGAATAAGCCAAACAATTCACATCAAAGTAATGACCTTGCTGCTTCAATACATAACTCTCAGACCGCCATTCCCACACAAGTAACTGCCCTAACTTGGCACATCCAAATGTCAACCAATTTCCAATCCCATTAAATGCTGCAGTAGTAATCTTCTCCCTTGAAATTGACAACAAATGCATGCAAACAAAATCGGGCATTTGGTACAACCCAAAAACACCGTTAGAAAACCCCACTACCACCATATCAAGCTCCCTATGGTAATCACAAGCCGACAACTTTGCCGGAGCTTGCATAAACCCATCTTTCCTCAGCAACTCCCACTTCCCCTTATGCAAATACTCCTCCTTTTCCTCTAAACCATCTTCCTTTCCATCAAAATCCTTCCTTTTCTTCACAGTATTCTGACCATCACATTCCCCATCCCTCTCCGGTGTCTTGGGAGAAGGCGGCCCAGCACTCTCCCCATCAGCTCCATCCACCGTCCCATCAACCCCACTATAACCCCAACTAAAAATGTAACCATCACGAGCCAACGTATAAACCCTGTTAACCTTCTTACTTTTATTATCATAACCAAAGAAGCAACCCATCACGGTATCCCTATGCCCTAGAAACAAAAAGGGTTTATTCAAAATCCCATCTTTCAATTTCTCAACACAAAACATCCTCGCTGTCAAATCCTTAGACCCAACAAGCAAATACCTACTATCACTATCCCAATCCAAGGCTGTAACAGTCTCTTCACAATCCGCCAACGTCCTAACCAATTGAAACGCGAAGACTTCCTTACTAAACCGCGGTGACCGCCAAATTTGGACCAACTTCCCGGTGGCCACCGCAATGAACTTGCCATCAGGACTAAATGCAAGGGCGTGTACGGTATGCTTGAAAGTAATCCGATGAAGAACAACGCGGCGAGGGATGTTTATGAACTGGCAGCGGTTGTTCTCATCGACGGTTAGGAGAAAGACCCCTTCAGGAGAGGCGGCAATGCGGCGGATGTTGGAGGAGGATTGTACCGGTAGGGTTATGGTCTGTGATTTTAAGAGGTCTGTGATCGTAACTCGGTTACCGACCGGGGAAATTAGCCGAGTGTTGTCAGTGACCACAGCGTTGCCTCCTCTATAAGAAGCTCCCAACAGATTCTGGAACCTGTAATTCATCACTCGCTTGAAATTTGCACAAAAAATCCACAATTGGAAGCCTAAATGGGTCTATTAGGGTTTAAGGGGATGGTCTAGGGTTTATCATTACCGAGTTCCGTAAGGAGGGCGTGAGGGGTCTGCGAGCCGGAAACCCGACCCGGTTTATTATATTATAATATAATTTATTATAATAAATTTTTATTGAGGAAATAAAATAACCGATAATTTTATTAATCTTAAAAATTAGATAAATACAAAAAATAACACAATATTTTCCCGCGCTCTATTTACAAGGTTTAAAAAAGATAAGATAAAACCGAAATTGGATATCATCTATCTCTGTTGCAAGTTTATCTTCATTTAAGTTCTGTCTTCTGCAATCAACGTATCGTGTTGAGATCTTTGAGTTTTCTTGAGAAAGTTCATGATTTTTCATTTGTTGTGAACAATGGACGCTTCTTCACCTGAAACTCCGTCATCTCCTATTCAGGTAAATCTTGTTTCATCGTAAAGATGGCATCTTTCTCGTTCTTTCTATGATCAGAACGTTTTATTTTGATGTTTGGGAGTTTTTAAGTTGTTGGTTGTGTTTTGTTACTACTTACTAGGAAATGTTGGTTTCTTTTTTCTGTTTAATCACGAAACTGAAGCATTGATTGTGACTTTGTTAGAGAAGTTCTGTAATTATGTTACTTGTGTATACAATTCATAAGGGACATGTCGTTTATCTTGCAGGAGTCACCTTTCTTCTCCTACCTTAAAAATCTAACTCCCATAAGTTCAGGTGAGCCAGTGCGGTGTTTGCCCAAAGATTCTCTAACAAACTTTCCAATCCCACTCGCTGTTTTCAGATCACCCCGAATAGATATTCAGAGACCGGCTAGTTTCTCACAGAGGTTTTTGTCTTGTGTACTCTTTAATGGAAAAGGAAACGCTGCAACTTTCTGAATTTTTATTCCATATATTGACAGAGAAGAGAAAGATGTTGAAGGTTCTGATGTTGGCGCAACAAGTAATGTGCAATTGAAGCCTGGGCTGCTCTGTTCTGCTGAAACGAAGGTACAGTCATGCAGTCCTTCAGGAAGCGTGGATGAATATCTGGTTGATCCTATCGAGGTAGGCGATCCTACAAACCCTCATCAAGGCATCAATGAGCCCAATTCCTTGGGGAGTGCTTTCACTAGCCAAAGAGAAACAGTCTCAAAAGCTGATGATGTTCAAGAGGGAGAAGTCTTTCCTCCAAAATCAATGAATTTGGTTCAGAACACGGAGTATAAAAGGGTTGATGAATGGTTCGATGAGTTCTTGGAGTGTGCACCTGGAGCAGTTTGTGATAGTGCCAAATCTGATAAGTTCCTATATTCTTTTCCTGAATCACAAGACGGAACTAAACTCACGACTCAGGTGATCGATGATACATTCAAACTGATGCCTTGTTTATCAGTTAGTACACCAATTGTAGCTCTTATACTTCGAGGAACGACACCATTCAACTTTTCTTAAGATCTGGAACAAGAATTCTTAGTCAATTTCAATTCTGGTTTTCTAAAAGAATAAATATTTTTTTCTAATACAGGCAGTTCGCTTACGTAGATTTATTCAATCCGAAACCAGAAGGGCTATGGATCGGGATGGTGTCTCATTCGGATATGTTACTGGAGGAAACTTTTCTCATGTAGACGATCATCAGTACCAAAATCAAGTGGCTGTGAAAGCTAGTTCTACGCCTTCTCAATCTCTGAATAATGCACTTCAGCCATTTCCTTCCCTTGATGGTGCAACATTTGAGCAACAGGCAGCTTGTGAGGGGATAATTTCCACTTCACAAAGCACTGAATACAAATCAGACCAATTGACCGCCAAGACTAATAGGCAAGTAAAATCGTATTCTGTTTATTTGTTTGACTTGCAATTTTAACTTTTCATGTTACCCTATGAATTGAAAGCCTGACATTCATATCCAGGAAAAGGGCAAAAAGTGAGATTGAGTCAAAACGCTGCAGTTGTAGGAGGTCAAGGTGCTTGAAACTGTAAGTGAAGTGAACTTGTAAATAGTTGGTGGTTTATTTCAGTTAGCACACGTAAAGCTGTTGCATGTCTTGGTAAATCGTCTAGGTTCATTTTATCGAGCATAGTATCATCAATCACTTGTTAACGAATTATTCAAAGTATGAACTCGTACATTAAATTGCCAGAAGAGCAGAAGAAGATAAGACACTTTAAGGTATCCAGAAATTTCTGAACTGAGATTCATATGCAAGCATTGACTTGCATCTTTCAAAATGTGTAATCTTTTGGTGTGCCAAAAGCATCACTGCCTCCTTGCTTCTTGTAAAAATATTCTCTTTGAAGCACTAAAATACCTATCTAGAGAAGTGATGTAGATAAGTGACACAGGATTTTCCATTAGCTTGTTTTATTTTTGACCCTATACTTCATTCTGCAGCCATTTGTGCTTTTTGCTGCAACTGTAAACTGTGATTTTAATCATTGTGCAGTTATTGTGAGTGCTTTGCAGCCGGACTTTATTGTCTAGATAGTTGTACATGTGAAAATTGCTTTAACAATACTGGATACGAGGACGTAGTAATAGATCACAGACAACAAATTGAAGCCCGTGATCCTCTAGCTTTTACTTCGAAGGTCGTCATTAAGCATGCTGTGAGCTCTCCTGCAGATATGGTAGTAATGTTCATTTCCATTTGCAGTATTTACGCATGAATGAACGATTACTGGGAGTAATTTGAAGTAAAATTGATTTACAGAAAGATGGAACCTGGTCCACCCCACTCTCAGCCAGGCACAAAAGAGGATGTAACTGCAAGAAGACAAGATGCCTTAAAAGATATTGCGAATGCTATCAGGTTTGCATAAACACTACATTGTTCTTGTAAAATTATGAACTTGGCATTGTTTCCATGAAATTTGGAGTCTGGAAGGGGTAAGATTCAGAATAAAAGGAAAAGCAATTTAATTTTCACTCAAGTTGTTAGTTCACAGTAGGTTTTTTGACATAAATTAGTGTCCCAACTCTGATTAAATATTCTACTATATGAAAAGGCTGGAGTTGGATGCTCTGATAGATGCCACTGCGAATGCTGTGACAATTCGTTCGGAAAGAGGGAAGGTGAGTCTTTCCTTCTGTTGGGGAATAGACGTTTTATTAAGGTTGCATTCAGCTGTCTAATCTAATCTGTTGCATTAAGCTTGTCTCCTTGTATACTCTTTGTTCAACCATGGAACATCCAACATGAATTTGATTTAGAAGGCAAATGCTTAATTAGGGCCAAAGTACTACCTTCTTCATTCGATTTTTTTTTCTTTTTTTAAGTTTCTGGCAAGCTGAATCCATATGGTGGAATTGCAGAACCAATGAAAGATTCTTTCGGTCCGGAGAATCTACCTCACCTAATGCAGGATGCTTCAGAGACTCCAAGTGATTCTGCAGAAGGCAGGAATCGTTATCAGATGTTACCAACATGTGAAGAACTTGCTGACATTGTGAGTCCACATTTTCAAGTAGGAGCAGCTGCTGCTTCATCCTCACAAGATAAAGGGTCTAAATCACGTGAAATTAGCGACCCTTCATCAGTTAGTCCCTACCAGTGGGACCATTCCCCAAATGATTTTACACCAAAACTTCATGGAACTAGGGACGCAGCCTATTTCATCTGTGACAGTCTTCTGAGCGATACTTTGAAGGACGATGATACACCAGAGATGCTGAAGGACATTTATAGTCCATTAACGAGAGTGAAAGCTAGCTCACTAAATCCAGAACAAGTATATTCTCCACATACTCAACCACAGGAACTGGCACGGAGAACCGGAAGTAAGCTAAATTTGCCAGCTGTTCCTACCTTCCCTTCTCTTACTCCTTATGGAAAGCTGAAGGATATGATAAATCAAGTTGATAACCACCACAAAGATAACACTGACAGACAGTGATAAGCATCAAAACAAAGGGTAGGCAAATTTCTGGTTATTTGAATTCAGTGTCAACCCATAGGTTAGTGTTCTGCTCGTTATTTTTCAGAAGAAAGAAGGGGGGGAAAAGAAAAAGGAGAATTGTCTCAGAAGTTTTGATCTACAAGCATCATTTCCTCAATGATGCTAAAATTTTATCTCTTTTCTGCTCTGGTAGGATTAAGTAAATGGTAGAAGTAGTTTCTGGTTATATAAGCCTAGTTATCGTCAGTTGCAACTAGTTAATAGTTTCAAAACAATGGTCTGCTTTATCCAGATCAATCAATAATCATATGTAGTAAGTGTTCCCTCATTATGTTTTTCTTCTGATATGAAATAATGCATCTCTTGTGAGCAATTGTTTGGAACTCATGCTTTTTTAATAAATGTTTTTACCAAGACATGGAAATAGAGAGAGCAGGATGATTAACCGAACTTCACTGTATTGATCAAACTTCACTACAAAATGCTCTGCAAACCGAACTGACTAGACTTGTTACTTATAGATTACTACCAAAATGAACGGGAAAACACATTGATCTTTTATTCTTCAGGCCAGGCAAGAGAATAAAAGGGAATTAGGAAGGTCAAATTATCTATACCATATACCCATACCCCATTTCAGTACATCTACCTACTTGTACAAGTCCATTACTTTTCCTTTTCCCATTATTTGTTTTCCTTGCTCTTCCTCAGTAGCTTTATCTGGATTCTGATCCTCTAATTAAACTATCAACGGGATCCCTCAAGCCCCAGCCTTGAGGCAAGCCAGTTGCGGACCTCATCCATCTCCTTAGGGACTGTGTAATGACCAAGCCTATACACCCAAATAATGTGAATCAGTGAATGCTCTGATGTTCACAGTTGTCAGGTTTGCATTATTCTGTGCTTACATCAGAAACTAAATACTTACCCATCATGAGGCTTGAACATGAGATGTCGAAACCCTGCTGCTGTCAATAAGTGTGCAGATTTTTCTCCATAGTTATAGGAAACCACATCATCCCCTAAAAAGGGATGGTAATTACATTAGATGAAAGATAAGACAAAAAGGTGAATTATTTATTTGAGAGACCTCTAAAAGTCATGTTCTGCTAATTGTGAATCAACTAGCCAGTTAATAATGGTGCAGAAATGCTAGGCTCATTCTAGAAATTTTATCCTTCTATGATGCAACAAATTGTCGGTAAAGCAATAATATTGTGCATGAGAATGAAAGACTCAACTGTACTAAGATTTTTGAAGTGCCACAACCGATAATATTTTGTGTCTGAAAATATAAACTAAGGAGATAATTGAAACAAGAGATAAAAAAGAGGTACATACCAGTTCCATGACAAAGCAAAATAGGCAAGGAAGCAGCACGCCTCGCAGCCTCATGAGATCCTTCTATTTTGTTCTTTAAGCTCCTGCAGGACAATAACCACTTGATTGTAAAAATCTGACGAGTTTTGATACATACACGCCTCATAAGGCATGTGGATGAAAATGTAGTTTACCTATTTGAAGAGTTATTTATTCCCAAGAGTAAATCATCAAATTAGTTACTTGGGAAATCATTTTAGGCCATACCTTGAAAAAGGAAGCCAGCCACTTAGGCCAACAACTGCCCTGAGGTTGACAACATATGGGCTGCCATTCCCATATCGTCCCAAAGCAAAACAAGTCGCCGAGTGAAGAGCAGTGGCAGCACCCATGCTGAATCCTCCGATACCAACTTTGACTGAAAGTGCAACAAGAATCAAACTGCTTATACTTAATTTGTTGAGGTGACAGAAGCTTATCTATATCATGCATGTAAGAAGATTTGAACCTGATTTAACATCTATAATAACATAACAAGTCTAAGATGTCCAACCTAAAAGCAGATATGGGCAATGGTGCAAGGTTGAGTATCAAGAACAGAATTCCTACTTTCTTATGATAAGTTAAAACACCAGAATCTTCAGTCACTAAATGTTCGGGAACAACCACTAAATTGATATTATTCTACAACATTTAGTCGTTGATTCCTTGGAGTGAGATCAACTTGCTTGGCACAGACTGAACACGTATAAATTTGTCAGAAGCTCACAACAAGTGAAATTTAGACTTCACTGCCAAGTAGATGCTTCTGACAAACTAAATGTTGAGCATACCATCAGCTGGCTCTGTTGACAATAAGTTTGCAATATGAGCTGCTGAAGCATCCAAACCCTCCAAGTCATCATGAGCTTCTTCAGAAATCTCCGCAACATCAAACCCTATACAGGTTACAAGAGCGTTACGGTGAGTCTATATATAAAAAATAATGATGGAAAGAATCTTTCCAGTCTTTAATTGTGCAGATGTGCAAGTTATTTCACTAAGCAAAGCTAGAGGGCATATATCTTACATGCAGTGCAAGGAAATCCCCCAAGTAATGCTACGGGACGAGTAGGGGCCGTTGGGCAAATCCATTTAATCTACATTGGAAAAGTTAGCAGAAAAATGAGATACTTATGGCTGATAAAATAGAAGCTCACCAGTAATCGAGGATAAAAGAAAATCTCAAGTAGGTGTACAAGATGCATCCTTACATTTGGAAGGGGAAGGTTTTCCAGGAGCTGGGACCAGCTGCAATCAAGTACATGATAAATGAGAAACATATATATCTGCAACATTAACTTCCTCTGTTCTTCATCAGGACCATAAACAAACATATTAATCAGCAAAAGAAAGAGTATAAAATTGCCAATGGGAGCTCCTATGAATCCAAAAATAAATTGCAGAATGTCAATGTTGTTTTCCTATATACTTGGACTACAACGAACATTTCAAAGGCTAAAAGATGCTGCATAAATATCAGCAAGTTGCTAAATGGGACTAGTTTTAACTCAAATAAAAGGTTCCTGTTCATTCCTTATTCTTCACACTCTAGGATATTGAACTTTTATGAAATAAAGGACATCCATGACTATTTGGTTGCCAGAATTCAGTGAATTGGCAGTACCCTATTCATGAAATGTGACATGCACTACTTTACAATCCAACTCACCCTGTATAAGCTTAGTATAAGATGAGACAATAATAGAAAACGACTAGTAGAATCTTTTATAATTTCACGGCTCCCAAAGCTTGCCAAATGGAATTTATTCTAACAAGAATCGCAACAAAAGGAGCCCAACATTTTGAAAAGTTTGACATCACAAGGACCCCTTTATTAAAGAACATGCCAGTATATTGACATTTGCAAGCACCTATCTTTTTCACATCCTAAACCAAAAAGTCCACCATTCCAGCAGAATAGAAGGAAAATGCATAAACTGACAATTTTAGAATAAATATCAAACTGTTCATGAGATGAAGTTACTGGAAAGATGAATAGTTTGGCTATATAGTAGATAAGCAGATATTGAGGCATGAAGACTCTAATGACGGTATGAATGAAACTAGAAAGTACAGATTTGAGTGTGCGTCTGAAGTAGGAGTCCTAATGGGTCCTTACAGCAAGAGTTTTCATTGCATACAAAGAAAATTTTGGAACTTAAAACTGGACTTTCGACGAATAAGTAAGTTGCACCTATGTGATGAATGACACAATAATGGGGAAGAACACAACTAGAGTACCTTGAGCCATTGTCTCCGAGACCATGTAACCAAACAATAGTAGCCTGGTGTTTCCCTTTTGGCCTCACCACATAAGTCCTCCCAAACTCAAATGAGCTTCTAGCAGATCTACTGCCTATATTATCAACAACAGAGTCACTTCCAGATATAAGGATACTAAAGCATAAACGGAAATCTTGCAATATGAACCGAAAAGACTTGTTTAGGAGTTGTAGAAGGCTAATTCACAAAAGAAACCCCTAGATTTACCAAGCTGGCCCGCTCAAATGTAATACAGAAAAGAACTTTATAAAACATAACATGCATGTTCAAATGAAGAAAAAGAACAGGACATAGAGTGATGCGAGAAACAAACCAGAACCCATAGAATGATGCTGTTGGTAGCTCATGTCTGTGTTCCAAACCGAACAGCCCAGCTGTTGCAATGAATGAATGAATAAATGAAAGAGGAGATGCTACAATGACAAAGAAACCCAGAGGAGTATTGTCTATTTATAGGGTGGAAAAGGAATAAAACAGGTGAATATGCATATTTTTTCACTATCAAATCTATGTGTAATGTGTACACCAGCTACATATTGGTGCCAGAAACCACGTAGAAACTTGAAAAGGGAGAAGCATCCATTGAAATGAAATTGTAAAATAAAGAAGGCAAAGGACAAAGTAAAAGCAGCAAATCTTTTAACAGCAGAAAGAATCTAGCAGCGTCACCCAGCTAGGAGAGAGAGAGAGAGAGAGAAAGAGGAGTAGTCTCTGGGTTTTGCTACATGGAGGAGAATCTTATGCTTATGGGAAAGGAAGTGCCCAGAAATAAAGCAGCTCACAACTATCAACCACAACAAGAACAGCAGCAAGCAACGGTAGCAGTGATCAACAACAGCTATCAAGAATATTTCTGAAAACTAAGAGAACAATCCAAGTTTGCAAAAGAAAATCTTTTTTCAATCATTTGTTTATGAATTTCTCATGATTGATAGATGCCCATTAACAACAAAGGTTAAAGAATGAAGCTTTCGAGTGTACCATATATCAATCACAAACAAACAAAATCTTCTGTCATAATGGAAGCACTCAATAGCGGAAAGAAATTATGTAAAACTTTACTTTCTTTCCAAAAAAAAAAAAAGAATAATAGAATAAACAGATATTCTTATATTTGCAACCTGGAATTTCTTTGTTAAAAAATGGTTGTAAGAAAAAGCATGTGACCTTTTTTTCTTTACTTCCATCCTCTTTCTTGCTTTTTCTGCTTTACCACTATAATAATTTCTTGGATTGCTCGAGTCCCACCAACAAAAGGTTTTGTTTGTTTATGCTCATGTGAGAAGACATAATGAGGACATAACAAAGCCAAAACTAAATCTTCTGTTAGTGAGTAATACATATCCCAAATGCATATTGTACGCAGAAACTTGTTTGAATGTGTTTATAAATACTCTACATTCCATTTTGAAGCTACACTATAACAAGCCGAAGTGGTTTAGAAACTACAAGACAGACCCAAGTTCCTGTCTTGTATTGTAAAATAAAGTGAACTTGCCTTCTCAAGAGAATGTCAACTTTCCAGAAACTCTCCACTTTCTAAGAAGTATCTTCGCATAGTTACTTCAACAATCTTCCCATTAATTTGGTTCTTCTTAGATTGCCACAAGCCTTAACAACCCAACTTCTCCAATTCACGTCACCCCCATTGTGTTTCTGTCTCTAGCATGTTTGGTAGTGGGAATCTCTAAATGGGGTGTCACTTCAACCAATATGATTAACACCAAGCATGAAATTTTTACACCTTAAGGCAAAATTTATCTTTTTTCCTACCAAATTGTCCTGCCCATACACAACATCCAAGGAACTGGAATATGACTTGTTCCATGTGATTGGCTACTTAATTTGTAAATAAGGGACAGTGGCATATATCCTGAAGCTGAGGAAGATAAGTTTTGATATCAAAATCCACCATCAAGTGTTTCCATAGACCAAAGATAGACAGAGAGATAGATAGATAGAGTGTCAAATGTTCTAGCCCACCATCATCACATATCACTTTTATAGATGACCCTATAGGATGCAGCCTTAATGCAGGTGGAGAAGCATTTCTGTTTCGTATATCAGATAGTTTTAAGTGCTTTTATAGTTGTATCCAACCCAAGAAGTTTCTGTACAGCAACTTTTTACAGGTGAATTCAAATTTCTTTCCTTCTTCCATAGTTATACAACCCAAGAAGTTTCTGTACAGCAACTTTTTACTGGGTGAAATCAAAAATCTTTCTTTCTTCCATAGTTATATTTACCCACGCTAACTTACCTTGATTGAATATTGCTCTGTTATTGTATCTAAATACTGTTCATACTGAATACACTTCAGATTCTACGTACACTTAACAAAAGCTAATGTAATTTTTTAGCAGTTGACCAAACATTTTGCAATTGGTTACAGCAGTAAATGGCAGCATCTGATTTCCTTTTCAGGTCAATATTAGAAGAAATGAAAAAAGAAAGAACTTAGTTGCAACTTTTATGTTTGTCAACTCCTTTCCTTTCCTTACCCCACACATAGCAAAGTAAGAATCATATCCCTATTACCAGAAAAAAAAAATGCAAATATACTTAATCTGGTGGGTTTGTTTAACAGTAGAAATGATATGCTGTTGGCACTAGTGAGTTAATGGAGATTAAAATACTAGCAAATTGTGGACAAATTTGCTTAAGTTGGCAATTCAAGTATTGCAAAGAAACCATTTTGATATAGAACAAGTTGCTCTTTTTCTCTAATTTTTTATAGAAAATGTAATGCAAACCCAAGTACAAAGTTCTGTTTTTTAAGGGTTGCTCGTAAGCTGGCTTCCAAGATTATATAATAAAGTTGAACTTATTGAGGGGACAACAAGGGGCACAATTTCAAACAATTGTCAATAAAGTGCAATGCAAGGCATCAATCATATAGAAATCTAAGGTAATAACTGTGTGACAAGACATGTGTGAAGGACATGAAAATAGGTTAGGTTTCCCTATGCCCCTCCTGCAATTTAACCCAAGATAATGTAACTAGATATAAAGAATGATTAGGCTTGTTGGGTAGGCTGGTACATATGCAGATTATGAATTGATTTGCAGGGAAAAAGCTGGATGATTATGAAAAAGGCTGAGTTGGATCCACCACTTTCTCTGGTTTAAGTTTGACCTAGATTAATAATTAAGAATATAATTTATACTTTTGTTTAACAAAAAATAAATAAATAAATTTTTACTCTTATTTTTTATACTACTTTCTACCTTAATATTATTAAAATAATACTCATTATATTTTAATATTATTAGAAGAATACTTATTTCACCTTGGTAACATAGATGACGATAAGCGCTAATTTAGACTTTTTGTAAACTATTAAGATAAAAATCACATTTTTAACAAATATTTAAAGAATTTATTTTAAAGCTCAATAATTAGTAGGTCCAAATTACTTGTTTTTAATATGATATAGAGTATAATAATATAATTTTAATTTTATCTTTTAAAATAATATCATTTTAAGAAAATTCTCAAATCTTGCAAACATCTTACACTTGAAAAAGCCTCATGCTTAGCATCTGTTTGGTTGGGTTATACTAGTAGAGTTTTTGTCAGTAGAATTTTTTCTATAAATCTTTTCTGAGAAGAACTTTTCTAAAAATTTAGTTAACTGTTTAATTGTCATTTAAAAAAGAGCTCTTTTGAAAGAGCTTTATACAGTAGACTATTTGACAATATAAAAATAAAAAAGCACTTTTAATTTTAACTTTATTTTATTTTGTAATAAAATTATTTATGCATATAAATATTATTTGAAGTATAACAATATATTAATTATTATATAATTTTAAATCATATGAAACATAAATGAAAATATATCTAACCAAATCTTTTATAT
>JAOQMQ010000005.1:4559313-4574311 GCA_027563845.1 Erythroxylum subrotundum | reverse complement strand
AAGAACCCAGCAGCAACACCGCCAGCAGCCGTCACTCCGGTTAGCTCTCCACCAACTCCAGGTCCCGTTAGCTCTCCCCCAACTCCAATTCCCGTTAGCTCTCCACCCAACAGCCATAGATCCACAGCAACAACACAGCCATAGATCTCGTTAACAAATAATGAGTAAAATAAAGATACCCGCTTGAGTAGGAGGAAGAGGAGTAGAGTCAGATCAGGGAGACCCAGTTCGTAAAACCGACCAGACAGAGAAGCAAAAATAAACCTAAATGCTGAGTTTGTATGTATATATATATAATGGCAAAATTGTAATTACTACATAACGGGTAAACGAGTAAACGGGTATGGGGGGTGGTATCCCCATACCCGCCCCATACCCGTCGGGTATTTTTGTTAACCCCCCATACCCGCCCCACGGGTAAAAATTTGCCCCCCATACCCGCCCCTGTTCGGGTAATTTCATCGGGTACCCATCAGGTTCGGGTACAATTGCCATCTCTACTTATATGGGGGAGGAGTATTTCTGACATTTCCTTATGTGTTTTGTTTTTATCCTTAGGATAAGAATTCTTGTACCATAGTTTTGGAAGGAACAAAAATTTTTGTCCTTGTCCTTTGAAGACGGAACAAAAATAGGTGAGGACAGCAAGCAAACAGGATGGGGGACAAAACTTTTGTGTCATTGTCCACTGTCCTCACCTATGAAGACAACAACCAAACGTAGGGTAAGAATTTGTGGAGTACTATGGTGTATTAACGCTAACACCTCGCTAAATTAAAGTGAAACTACACTATTAGTTTTTAAATATGTATTAAATAAAAATTTAAGTATTTTAAATAATTTAATTAACTTCAAGCATCTATTTGCTCTTATAGTTAATTGTTTTTTAACTCATGGAAATGAGATCTAAGATTCTTTATTACGATATTTAAATTGATATTATCATATTAAAAAAATTGGTCTACCAGTTGAACCATTATAAAAATATTTGATTAAATTTAAAGGGTGATAATGGGCCGACTCATGAGCAGGTCTCACTAATTTTTTGAAATAATTGTTTAAAATTAAAGGTATAAAATAAAGTTTTTTAACTGAAATTGGGTCTAGATTGCCCAGGTCTAAGCTTATCCGATACCTAACCCTTGCTTAGAAAAGTTAGGTCTCAGACTAATTTGAGTTTGATTTGGTCAATTAAAACACTTGAATTTAGGCCCATAGGTCAGCCCATTGCCTACCCTATTAAATTTGTAATAAAAAGTTATCATCTTCATTATATTTTGTAATAAATTAAATTATTAAGTTAAAATTTTAAAATATTTTTTATTTTAATCAAAACTAAATTTTGATTATAATAAAATTAAAGAATTGATTTGTAGTTAAGAAATTAAATTAATATTAAATATTGCCAAATGTCGATACTCTAATATACTAATCCCGAATGAGTACCATTACGACTTTAACGTTTTAGCCGTGGCATGCATCAATTTAATTTAAATTAAATTTTGCAATAGACAGCTAATCACGCTTCTTTCAAAATCCACTCAAACACGAAACAAACGATATCACTCCAAAGCAAGCCTTAAAGGGACTCATTCCTTTCAAGCAACGGTCTTTGATATATATATATAATATATCTAACAATTTAAAATTTCAATTATTGTATTTATTTCAATTTTTAAATTATGGTTTTAAATTCAATTTCGTTATAAAAAAAACTACAAATTTCAGTATTCCTTACTTAGATACGTACAGGATTCTTAATCTTAAACAATCCAAGAGAATACGGGCTGCTAAACCAAAACCAATCCTACATTTTTATCTGACTATGACGTGTCGATATCTAATTGGCGGATCAGTTGTTTTCGTAACTGTCAAGAACATCGACACCACAACCGTCGGATCCAATACACTCAAATCATGAATCCCTAAAAATTATGTGAAATCTTGTTAATAACCGTTCTAAAAAGTTATTAGAAACAAAATAAGCTCTCGATTCCTCCCACAGAGAAAAAGATCGGAGTCGTTCTTCTCAAGGTTTGATTCTTTTCGCTGTGTATTCAATTCGTTCCTGTTGATATATTCAGTGTGATGTTTGCTCTTGAATCTGCTTAAATGTTTGGCTGTTGAGTTTTTATGTTGTGTTTTTCTATTGATTGGTCGCTTTTGGATTCCTGCGGAGGATTTATTCGATTGTGGTTGATCTGCGTAGAGTTCTTCTTTACGGGGTTTTACGGTATCGTTTTTTATCTGAAATATTTAAACTTTTAGATGTGAATATATTTGTGGAATAGTGGTACTGTTGGACGATGTTGATGTTGAATCTTTTTTTTTTTGTGTGGTTTGAAGTTACTAAGTTTTATTCAGAGGTGTGTATTTTTATTTTTATTATTGTTTTTGAGGATCTTATTTAACTTTGTTCGCTTTGTTATTTGATTTTCTTTGTTTTTGATGGTTTATCCTTTTGCTTTTATGATTGAAGAATCTTTTATTCTAGTTTTTAAGGTCTTATGTGCTGTGTTGTTTTCATTCTGTCAATTTTGTTATAGATTTTGTTTTTTCTGTGTAATATGTAAATCTGTTTTCTCATAATGTATTTATCTGCAGGTTGTTTAGTTTTTGAGCGGACGATAGCAGAGTCATGATGAGATTCCGGAAAGGGACTAAGGTGGAGGTACTGAGCAACAAGGAGGTTTCTATTGGCAGTTGGCTTTGTGGGGAGATAATATCTGGGAATGGGCGCATGTACTGTGTGAAGTATGCTGGTTTTGGTGAGGCTAAAGAGGAGAGGGTTCCAAGGAAGGTGCTCAGGCCTTGTCCACCTCCTGTGGATGGGGAGATTAAGTGGGCTTGCGGTGATCTTGTTGAAGTGTTTCACAACTTTTGTTGGAAGACAGCTCGAGTGATCCAGATTATAGATGGAGATTACTTTTTTGTTAGGCTACTTGGGAATTTTATGGGAGTAAGAGTGCCCAGATCTTATTTAAGGGTTCGACAGTGCTGGCAAAATGGAAAATGGTTGTTGGTTGGTGAGGTAAGTTCTAGTTCTAAATCTCATTTTAGTGCACTTGCCATGATTCTGTGCAATGACCCATGTATTGTCTTGGCAAAGGCATGGTACAGTACTGTTTGCCGAGTATCTGCCGTAATCTGATGCTATTACTGTGCTGTAGCATCCCTCAAGGGAACTTGCATAAGCAAGACAGGCACACACTACTTGTGTGATGACTTTTCTTTTCAGATGTCCTTTCCTAGCCTTGCCTACACTTTTTTCTTCTAAGATTTCCTTATGAGTTATTTAGGTCATTTTACCTATTTGTTTTGTTGGTTTGCTTCAGGGTGCAAGGAATTGTGGCATGCCAGTGACAAAATCACAAGCAAACACTAGGATGAATCAACAGATAGGAGATGACGGCATGGTTCCATCCACAACATCAAAAAGAAGATCACCAATTGATGAATTTGAAGTGCACCAAATATCTGCCAAAAGGATGCAAACAATGGAAAATGTCAGTAGCTATCAACGAATTTGTTCAGCACGTCCATCCCAAGCTTTTGACGAGGTAGAAGCTGATCATCTGGATGAGTTATATGGTGAAAATTATAGGAACTCTCCCAGGTATTCTAGAATCACCGAGTTATCAAGAGTGAATTTAGGTAGGGAAAATCATAGTCGGCTTCTAGAACCTGCAATATCTGTGGATAGTTGCAAGTCATCTGTTGGTAGTTGTAGTGTTGTTGGCTATACTTATAAGTTTCCTGTTAACTCTTTGCCATTGCATGATGCAAGTATGGGGGATTACTGTAGTGATGCTGAGTCCTCTTGTTGTCCGAAGATTAAGGATGAAGAATCTTCCCTTTTCTCACCTAAGGAATTGGAATTAGGATCCCATAGGACAGATTTCCGTGGATATTGTTCTACTATTCGACAATTGTATTCTTCAGGGCCATTGAGTTGGGAGGATGAAGCAAAGTTGACAAATCTGCGCCAGGTACTCTGCATTTCAGATGACGAACATTTGAAGGTAGTAAGAAGTTT
This sequence comes from Erythroxylum subrotundum, assembly GCA_027563845.1. NCBI lineage: Eukaryota > Viridiplantae > Streptophyta > Magnoliopsida > Malpighiales > Erythroxylaceae > Erythroxylum > Erythroxylum subrotundum. The sequence goes on along the minus strand of JAOQMQ010000005.1, from coordinate 4,570,275 downwards.
GACTTCTTCTGATTTTAGAGTCCTTGTTAGCTGATCCAGGACTCTTAAATGCTTCTCTTGTCCTCTCATCATATACTTCAAAGCCGATTCATCCTTTTTACTTCATGAGGATGTAAATACTACATTAGATAATCGTATGTAACATTTGAAAGTAGTAAGAAATTTGTTTGGTCCTATGCAAATTGTACTTTGACCAGCCTTTGTTGAAACAAAAATCATAGTTCATCATTGGCTTATTAGAGAATTTGAGAAACAAGTATCTTACTGTAATTTCTTTTGTTCAATTGGTGTTTTAAGGAAGGAGATTTTGATAGTTTTTCCAGTAAGGAATCCTTATACACCTTGTGCATGCTCTTCATATCATTGCTCACATGTTATCAGCTGCTTATTCTGCAATAGTAGTGGCAATATGGATGTCACATCAATTGTGTTTTTGTGTCCATGATACAAGCATCCTCTGAGTTTGCTTTGAACCTATTTTTCTATCCTGTATATTTTATGTCAGTAATTGGAGTTTTAAGTTTGCCAATATGCTGATGTTTCCCCAGAACATCTTATGGCCCATGTTCGAGGCTTGCATTCAATGTTTCTAGAAGTCATGATGATGATGCCTTATGTTTACAGCCATGGTTGGTGTTGACTGTGGGCAACATCAATACTTTTGAGTATCTACGGATTCTACTCTCTGGCTGCCCTGGCCATTGGTATGGTTTCTCTTGTTTCAATTCATACTTTCTTCATAACTGTATCTGGACTTGTTTGTAGGTTATAACTATCACAGTAAGTTACACCAAGTCCAGTTAGAATATATCCACAAACTTTTACATGGAACGTATCAACATCGAAGATCGCATTCAAGTTGTGATTTCTTATTGTCTAGTTTTCTATGATTTTTATACTTATTCATGAATTTTTTGGTCCGCTTTTGTTAATTCATTTGCTTCAACAGTTCAATGCTCAATTATAAAAGTTATGGTCAACATTTGTTCTCCTCAGTTTCTTATTTTATTGCTTCAAGACTTTGAATTGAGTTAATTTTGGAAGTTTGGATAATGAGTTAAAAAAGTAATTCTTTTAATGCATTTAGACGCTGATTTAATTGGAAATTTTGAAGTGTAAGTTGTTCCGCTGTAACTTATAGATGGATGAGTCTCTTCTTGGCCTCAATTGAGCATGGAAACTTTTCCCGGATGTTATCTAATATCGGCGAAGTTTCCTGGATGTTATCTAAGCTTGGCATATCAACAAAGATGCTGAAGTCCAAATTGGGAAGGTATCTTCTGTTGGTTGACACTAATTTTTGTTCATCATCTCCATTTTGGTGTTCAATCATGTGGGGATGACGACATGGGAAATAAGAGCATCGAGTGAGGTTGTTTTGTGTCCTTTGGATCAGAAACAACCATCTCTTGAGCCAAGATTTTCCCAAATTATAATATTCCGCATACTCACATTCTTCTTCTGGCCTCATTGTGCTGGTTAACCTATTGGCAGCACTTTAGGCATCAATGACAAGTCGGAGTTTGAGATTGCAGCAACTGTACTGTGCAATGACGTTCTGCAGATCCATGGAGGTTTTTATTGGATTATTTTTCTGTTGTATTCATGAAGATGTATTCAACATCTTGGATCAGTGGGTATGTTCCAAGTTTTTATATAACTTCTATTTTGGTATCATCTCGAACTATGCAACTGAATATCCAAATGAAATTGCACATTACATCATCTACATTGCTGATTTATGTTTTAAAAACTTAATTAACAGTATTAACACACTTAGATCTCATGACCAATTTCTGTTGGCTGTGATTTACGAGAGTAGTACGCTGTATCAAGTCTCTCTTTTTCTATTTCAAGTTTGAGATATTCTATGGTTAATTTTATTCTCTTTCACTAAGAAAAATGAAATATAAGCCACCGCACCAATAGCTAGCAGTATCCAAGTGGAATAGCATCTCAGATTAGATTAATCCTCATAAAACTCATCAACCATAGTTGGTAATTATTGTTTAACTGCAGACTGCATTTGAATGTTATGTCTATATTTAGCTTCCTAATTACAACCAGATAAGCTAAAAACAGCTACCAATACCGGCGGTTGAACTGTTACACGACATGACATAAACTAGCATTCCGCCTTTAGCTTTGGTCATCGGATAAATGTTTTTGTTGGGTCACGCTAGTGTAGCTCTTTTGCCCTTTGCATCCCTTGACTGCATTACATGTAATGGGTCAGTGTTATGTTAATAAGATTAGGGGTGAAATATAGGTGTGTCGGGGAGAGAGGAGGTGGACCTGAGCACCGGCGGATCTCTTCGAATCCAAGAACTGGCTGTAGATGTCGTATAGTCTCTGTTTCTCTGATTCGGAGACTGACGGTCTTGCTTTTGAAGCAACAGACTTCAAAAGAGCATCGGTAATGATTGGCGACTTTTCAGGCTTACTGCTATCTGCATTACTAAGAAATTCGTGAACTGCGGCAAGCTGCGCATCTGAGAGAAGAGCTTGTAAATCGGCTCCACTAAATCCTTCTGTCATATATGCTATGGCTTCCAAGTCAACATCGGAGGCCAGAGGGAGCTGCATTTAATGGACATAAAGATTCAAACTAGCAGGAATTAACACAAGACATTATCACATCAAACAAAATATGAACCAGAACCTTGGCAGATAAATTGTATGTTAAGTTTGTTTTTTTTTCAAGAGGTGAACTTCTTGTTTCCACTGAACAGGAATAAGTCGAATTTTAGTACAGAAATGAGACTTATCTACTTTATTAGCTAAGCATATGAGGTGAAATCATCTTTAGTTTTTTGTGTACGCACGTGTTTTCCACTCTTTTTAAAGAAGTCTGGTGATTAGCAAGTGATTGCACAAAGTAGCTCTTGAAAGAGCTGTTCTTCAACCATATACACTGTTTGACATTAGAATCGGATGTTTAATTTTCTAATGGAGTTCCTGGAATGCCTTCGCATGAAGGATTTATTCTTCAGCCAATTAAAGAATCTCAAAACAGACACCGAATTTTTAAGGAAACCACGGATGGAAGATGAGCAGCAAGAAGCCAATAATACTAACCTTTCTAGAAAGAACTGAAAGGATATCCAGTCTCTCCCGTGGAGAAGGAAAATCACAGAAAAGAAGGCGATCTAGCCTTCCAGGCCTTAACAGTGCAGCATCCAGTAGGTCAGGTCTACTGCTTGTTAAAATTCCAAATCCCACACAGAACCATTAAAAAAGAGAGAGAGTCAATAAAAGGAAGCACAAGGACAAAGAAATGTAAAGTGCACAGAGAAATAAAACGCTATGCAGAAGCTCAGGAGTAGGACATCCACTCAACAACTCTCATTTTGGCATAGGAAAGTAATGACCTTGTTAAACATAGCTTTTGGCACTATTTTCATAAAATCAAGGATGTGAATCAAGTTAGATTCTACTTGTTCTCTCCCTCTCTCTCTCTCTCTCTCAACATCCCAATCCTTTTCTTTAGTTCTTTATTCTCTTTTCAAAGTGGGATTCTCTGATCTAATGTTCTTTAGTGATCTTTGTAATCCAAACAAAGGTTGCATGGACAACCTTATCTTTCCCATGTAAATGAACAACAAACAAATAAATAAAGGGAAACCTGGAAAATGAGATGGCAAACTGAAACAATGACCACGAGAAGAATCTGAAGGTAACATGAAACTATTCTAAAATAGAACCAACCTTGTTGCAGCAAACACAAAAACGCCAGTCAAAACTTCTACGCCATCCAATTCGGTCAAAAACTAGGAAATGGACAAATAAAACGATGAGATGTTACTCTCAAGAAGAGCATATGATGAAACAAACACACGAACGAACAAACTTACTTGGTTGACAACACGGTCAGTTACTCCCGTATTATCATGCCCTCTTTTTGGGGCAATAGAATCAAATTCATCGAAAAAAAGAATGCAAGGTGCTGCAGCAGCTGCCTTTGAGAAAATATCACGAACCTGTAGGGAAAGCATGAATCACCAGCTGAAAGTGTACATTTTAACTTCATAGTAAACAGTACTACAAGAAAATGCTGTAGAGAAACAACTCGCTACATACTCAATAATGCCCATCACTAAGTGCTACAAACTAAACTACATCAATTGCATACAAGAATCAAATGGAACTCCTCAATTTACTGATAAATTATGGAATTGAAACCCTAAAGCCTTTCTGTTTAGTCATCTAACAAAGGTAAGACATCTCTTCAAGCTTGCCCGAAATGAAGTATATTGTATTTCAACCATATAAACTCATACTCTTTGGTTCCTTTTTTTCTTGTCTAAAAGTTTGGGGGTTCGGGGCTGGTTGAAAGAGTGTTTAATTGTTCTCTTACTGCTTGCTCAGAAGCACCAATGTACTTGTTCAACAGCTCGGGACCTTTCACAGATATAAATCGCAAAGAACAAGCAGCAGCTGCGGCACCAACAATATGAGTCTTGCCACAACCAGGGGGGCCATATAACAGAACATTTGATCGCAACCTTAATGGAGCTTGCACAAAGATATCTGGAAACTTTGATGGCAATTCAATCATCTGGCATTCAAATTAATCAGTTAAGCTGCTGCACAAAAAATAATCTTCAAATATAGTTAAAAAAGTGGCATAGGGACGTGATATGAAAAGTGTAAAAACCATCGTGTAATGAAAACATCACACCTCTTTTAACTTCCCAAAAAAAAAAAATCACACCTCTTTGATAGCATTCCTTATATCACTCAGGCCACCAACATCATCCCATCCAGAGTGGCCACTCTCAGGAGCAGACTTAGTAATATCACGCATAGCAACAGGAAGGAACTCATGCATTGCTCGAGCAAAGTCATCCCTGATTAATGTGGGTATTTCATCCTTTTGGAAACTCAAAGGACCAGGCAAAAAGCGACCAATGGCAGAGTGTACAGCTCGGTCAACCAAAATTTCCTGATAGAATGAAATCACTATTTTAGTATTTCAATTCGGCAAAGCCCACAGTACATCATAATATTGTGGGAGTTATTAATCTCTCCCAACTTTGCTCTCAAATGAAGTGAGTTATCTTCTTACGTAGACAATCAATTAATGTTAACACCAAACATTCTACCATGCATCTTCACCAACATACAATTCTAACAAAATCTAGCACATAAGTTTAACAAAACATGTTTTTATGACTTGCATCTGGTCATGTAACAGATATTCAATGTGGTTAACTATTGGGCTTTCCTCCCTGTATCATTGTAGCCAATGGTTTTACCAAGAATCTTAAAGACCTACAAAATGGCCCTCACTGTTCCATATCTTAAAGATCTTACAAAATGGTTAACCATTGCCATTCTATCTTAACTCATCTGGAAATATCAGAAGAATACATTTTCAACCCTCACTTAAATAATATATAAACATGAAAAGAAGACATTCGATTAAGACAAATGCACCCCTGTTTGCGTGGTTTTCTTTTCCCAAAGGCGGAGCTGGAAAAAAAAGAGACAGAAAGAGAGAAAAGGCAGTATTTGCATTTAGAAAGGAGGTGGAAAATACCAAATCATATGCATCATATCCTTCACATTTTGAAGCTATATCTTGTAAGATGTCATCAGAACATTGTAGCAAACGCCTCTGGATTTCATGCTTTAGTATAGCACAGCGTTCTGCAGCAGCAGGAGCAGGTAGTTGCACGTGAAAGTCAAACCTTCCTGGGACAATGGAAAACATAGAGCCAAAGTGAATATGAAAAGTAGGGGGAAAGGAAAACAGCCATAATTCATCTACTAATATTTTTGAACAAGAAGAAATAAACCTGATGAGCTCAATGACTGTGGAATACTATCTAGACTCTGCACAGAAGCTATGAAGGCAATGGGGCCAATTCCGCATGAGCTCTTACGCTTTTCCTGTCCATATAACAGCAATGATATAACAATGGAATTCAGGAAAAAAAAAGTAGCATTGATCTTCAGTATTGCATTTGGAACAAGTAAGTGTTCAACATTCATGGCATCACCAGGAAGTTATGGCAGGTTCCTTTGAGGGAAAAAAAAAAGATACGACGAAGCAGTATACCAAATACTTTCATCTATTAGGCCTAATACTGTACCATTCCTTAACGATTGTGCTTGAAGAGGTCATCTAATCACCGAGGCTTTCTTTTATCAACATCAGCTATCATGTACATCCAGAAATAAATTATTGAAAAACAGTTCTCTGGAATCATATTTGCAGGAGATAGACATAATTAAGCATATGTTAATGATAAATTATTTGTAAGAACAACATATCCATCACTTCACAACTCTAGGAAAATAAGAAAACAGTCACAAGTAACAACTTTAGTAATTTATTACTAGAGATGCAGATAAACTTTTACCCCATATTCATCCATAATGTCTGTTAGGAAATTTGTGAGTGCAACCACGGCACTCGAAGATTGAGATCTTTCTGAGTCCGAAGAAGATGGAACAATGCTATCAAGATCATCAAAGACAACGAGAGAAGGAGCATGGTCCAGAGCTTCAGAAATGTAAGCAGAAAGTGCTTGCCGAATGGCTAATCCATTTTCTAAAGCAAGTCTAGAGCAGTCAACAAATACTCTGCAAGCACAGAACGTGTAAGTTGTAACATGTACTAACTTGGCCCCTAGCCTTATGCAATTTGTTTAACAAAAAAAAAGTAGCATTAGAGTTGTCAAAACATTTAAAGATTAAAAACTAATGTGTGCAAATACAAATATCTTACGTGTGTGCTAAGACATCTTTATGCTCTTGAAGGGATTTTGCAACTGCTTTTGCTAAAATGCTCTTTCCAGAACCCTAATACACAAGCAAAGGTCAACATAAAAAAAAATAGATCATTAATACTGGAACATAGGACTAACTGGCAATCATTGTCAAGAGTAGCAAGTTGCAGAAACAAAAGGCAGCCACATTCTTCCTTGCAATTGTATTTTCTTTTGGACAAGAATCAAGAAGCATCCTTAAATCACTGGAAACTAATTCAAATGTCATGCTGAAATTTTAGTTTGAATAGGGTTATACTTCAATCCACACATGTTAGACCTACAACATGTAGCACAGGTAACTTGGTAGAGGTAACATACTATGGTGACAACATCCACAAAACAATAGACGGTAGTTGCAAAACATTTCAACAAACTACTAATTCAAACAGATGAACTTACATGGGGTCCATATATAGGAACATGTCCAGGTAGGGGAAGATTCCATCTACTGAACCACATTTCAGAGGCAGGAGATAACAACACATTGATTCCTAAATGACCATAAGAATTGCAAGTGGAGGAACTCAATATATTTGTTAAGAATTAAAATCTAACTGGACATTTTGTGATGATCACACATTAGCAGCAGGCAATTAACATTACATAGGAGTCAACATTAAAAAGGAAGTACCTACTATTAATCACATCTTTTGCAGCTGTACCCATCCAACTCAAAGAAGATATGCTTGAGTTGAATTCTTTGATCGAGGTTCTCTCTTTGGGAGAATAAAGAAATACAGGGTCACCCAACTTCAATTTTGCAAACAAATATTTACCCCCTACATTTGCCTTCCCATTTTCATCAAAAACAAATTTATATGCATGACATTCATTATGAGGAGATTCCTCAGAAATAGTTAGTGTGTAGAAAAATTCCACAGGAGCCCCAGTGGCCTTGAGTGGATGTTCTGAAAGTCCGTTTGCCTTAGGCATCCTATCAGTCTCAAAGTTGTATCCTTTCACTTCAAAGTGAAGCAAGGTTTCGGTTCCTAAAGTTAAGGTATTAACAACTGACCCAGTAACTGAAGCAATAGCCGTAAGTTGTGCAACAAACCATAGTTCAGCAAGTCTTGTTAATCCTTTTCTACTGGTAGGCTGAGATGCAGTTTCTTCATCTCCTTTACCAGAAGGGCCATATGAAAGAGCAGTAACAATTTTTTCATGGGTTGAAAAATCCCCTGCATCCATATAAGCATCTGAGCTAGGTTTCAAAAGTCGATTTTTTGGTTTTCCAAATCTATTATTATCAGGCACTTCCAAACCATTCTTGTCAACAACCTCATCCTGTCCAAGCATCTTAAAGTAGCAAGGAGAAAGTGAAAGTAAGGCCAAATCCTCCTTTGGATAGGTGGTGCATTCCTTCAAGTAAACCCCTGCAGTAAGGGGGTTATCTCAGTCCAAATCATTCACTATTTAGATGAAAATAATTTGTAAAAGACTGTTAATGTTCAACATATCAATTTTAGATGCATTTAAAAGGTAAATTCAATTCATTTATGTTATCCAGAGTAAAAAATGGTAGATTAATACAAATAAGACAGTTCTTCAAATGCTTGGGAGAAGTAGCGTACATGAATACAGGCTTGCTCTTAAATACAACCGAAGAGACCGAGCAATCATCAAATGGCCTCTAGCTACTGAATCCGATAATAAAAGATTCACAACTGCTTGACGAGGTTCTTTCTTGTCAGAAAAATTTCTACTGCTAGCATCTGCAGAACTTGAAGTGTTTTTCATCCTCAACATGTCACTTTCAGGAGCTTTAACACTTTCTCTCAATGATAACCTCGGAATAATTTTAACCAACGGAAGAAAATCTAATGAAAATTTTTTTGCTGTTTCAGGATGGACATAACCAACAGATGTGAGCGCCACATTAAGTTCAAGGCCTTTGACATCAGTTTTGTGAAATAATCTTCCATCTGAATCTTGAAGACGCAAGAGGACCTTCAAAGGATTCCTTTCCATACTAGCTTCTTTCTTTATTTCCTTTTTCCGTGGCTTTGGAGCAACAGAGAATTCAGTTCCATCCACAAGTTGCACTGAAAACAATCTCATTGGTGAGTGTCAAGAAACAGCTGACCCAAAATCTTAACCTGATGGGTGAGTGATCCAAAGCAAAAAAAGTGAACTAAAATAGAAAACCTATTGAGCCAAAGAAAGTATACAAAAGATCTATCTTGCAGATGCAAACAATTAATTTTAACTAAAATCAGGCTTCAGCAACCATGAAGTAGGCAGTTTACATGAGTTGTATAAGAGTAGCAAAATTGTAGACATCATCTTACCCACCGCTTCCACGGGAGATGTTGAAACCACAAGGAACGTAACGACCGTACGTCCATGCAACCACAAAGGAAATCTCATTCCTTCATGAACAATCCTGATCTTCACTCCCATTAATCATAACAACAAAACACGAAAACAAAAAGGAAGAAATCAGATCACTCACAATGTAATAACAACTACTTTAAAACAATATGTATCAAGTCATACTCACATAACCGAACAAAAACAGTAAAATTTAAGTCAACAACCTGCTTCAAAATCGCCGCCTCGGCTTGCTCTGCGTTAAGTTCTAGAACTTCCCAATCATCCTCGCTATTAGGCTCGATAGTCACCAACGTGGCACTCGTGACCCCGGAAAGTACTCGAATTCGCACTCTCACGCAATCCGGCAGCGAGATGCACTCGGCGAATTGCCGAGCGACCTAGCGAAGCCAAATAAACGGAAAAAAGATCAATCAACAATCGCGAACACACAAATAAACCAGCAAGCGTGTCTTACCTCGATAGATGAGGAAGCTGAAGTGGCTCCGGACCAGGCGACAGTCCAGCGGAGTCCGTCGTCGTCTGTGGAATGGAGCTCGAGGGAGAAGACTTGAGAGGCGAGAGCAGGGCGTGAAGATTGTAGTGTTTGGATGAGAATGAGAGGAAGAGACACGAAGCAGTCTTCGATTCCGGAGACGTGCTTTACTTGAAACTCCATAGCTATGAATTACAGAGAGCAAAGCATCAGTTAACCAGTGAAAGGTGAGCAGAAGATAGACATGAAAGTGAATGAATTTTCACTTTCTGGAGGTTTTGAATGCTGACGAGATATATATATATATCGGAAGAGAATAAATGGATAAAAGAAAAGTAATTGTAGACTACTGATTTTATAGTTATATTTGCGTTTCGAGTCCGAACTAATGGACAGTCGTTGACTTGTTTTTTTCAATTAAATAATATTAATAAAAGAAAAAAACAGAAAGATTACGAGTCAAGACGAGTAAAACTCACCAAACAACGAATGAAGAGATGACACCTTCCGACGCCAAAGCAAGCACAAAAACGACAACGTTCAAGGTAAAATATAAAAATACATTGTTGATACCTAATTGGGAAAAACGACCTAAAATCAAACGTTCTCACATTCCTTCTTTCCCCGATTAGGGTTGGAGGTGTCTGCACTCACCACTAGGGATGACAATGGGTAGGGTTTGGTTCGGATATTACTCTACCCATATTCATATTTATTTTTTATGACTCAACACATATTCATAATCATATCCATGTCCATTAGTTTTTCCGATTTACTACCCATATTTAAATCCATTGGATTGTTCATGTTTTTGGATATCCATCAGATTGTATCGCACATAAAAATGTAACTTCTAAATAAAAAATATAAAGAGCAAATTTTTGCGAAAGTTTCAAATCAAAATTACTTTAATAATAATAAGTCAAGATTTTGATTTGTATGTCTTAAAAAAAACCATACAATTGGAATAATAAAAATCATAATATCTAATGCAAAGACAGCATATATTTTCACAATCAAGAACTAGAACAAAGATTGAAACATCCAAAGCTTCAAATTGTCTTTGCGTGAATTTCATAACATTCAAAACTCCATCTCCATATCATTTGCATTATTATCATCCTAAAAGAAAATAAAATATATTAACAAATAGAGTCAAATTATAAGTTAATTTAATATTTTAAGTAAAAATGAATAAATGATAAGAAGTAAAATGAATTACCAAATCAATCAATTCACCCGATTCCTCTTTGCCTGCATTAGCATCATTAAAGATCAATGCAATCGTATATGAACTTTGTAAAGCGGAATCTGTAAGGAAGATTCAATATGAAAATTGTACAGGTAAGAAGTTTCAAATACAAATGTTGCAAATAT
>JAOQMQ010000005.1:4540227-4551032 GCA_027563845.1 Erythroxylum subrotundum | reverse complement strand
CTGTGTGAGTCACCACTCGAACATAGGACCTCACGGATTTGCTCCCCTTAAGACTTTCTTAAGAGGACGCCTTTCACATAGGAGAAGTACGCTTCTTGCTTTTAGTTGCACCATGATGACCAAAGTCTATAGCTGCAAGCTCCTCTTCATCATGAGGTGTTGCATGATTCTCAACTCCTTTATTAATGATCTGTTGATAATTCTCAAACATTGTCTCTTTTAACTTATAAGTCGCAAAGAAAATAACCTTTTTGATTTGTTATTCCATCTGTGAAAAAGGAAAAAAAAACAACATGACTATAAAATTAATTTGTTAAGAGAATGAAACTTTTGAGAGAATGTAAAACGGTAGTTTGAAAAAAACATTCATCCTAAGTACTAAGAGTCTACAGATCTAGGCTTTACAAAGTGGCTAGTAAACATCAGAGAAGCTTGAGATACAGTTGGTGCAGGCGACCGAAAAACCACCGCACTGAGTGGGTGGTTGGGCAATCACCCTACAAGGACAAAGAGACAACAAACAGACAACGTTTTATATGACTTGTTTTTTATAGAAAAGTAGAATCTGCCAAAGTAACTGAAGGATCAATTGGGTATATAAAAGATTGAAGGAATTAATTAACATAATCTTCTTTGAGATAGCTTTGCCATACGAAGGGACTCTTTTTACCTAGAAAAAGGTGAAATGCATTTATAACCAGGTGAGGACTTCGCATGGGTATCCATTGGTTCCACACTTCCACTCACAGACTTAGCTGTATCCTTGATAAGCAATTCATTTCTATGAAACGACATAAACGCTCTTTAAACAAATGACCTTTGGTCTGGTGCGTCTCTGTGAAACAACATACACGCTTTTTAAATAACAGATGCATCTCTTATATGAGTGATAAACGAGGCATGGATGGTTGAGTTGAGTGGGTGCTTTACTGCTTTTCAAAGACTTTCTTCACAGTGTCTCTTCAAAAGACTTTATGTTTCTCTTTCTTGGAATACTACACAAAGTGAAAACAATCTGAATCGCTTGTTAGTGATATAAAAGAATTGGTCTAGGATTACTATCACTATAGTATTATTATAGTGATATAAGAATCTGAATCACTATAGTACTATTATAGTTTTATCTACATGTCTAATTTTGGTTACCAATTAATGCATTCATGTTTTGCAGGCTCATAAATTATATAAGAGTAAAGTGGGGATACCAAGTTATGTACAAAAGAAAAATGAGTTAATAAAAACGGGTCGGGTATGGGTATCTATCAGTTCGGGTTATCACTAGACCCATATCCACTTCCATTTTTCAACATCCATTTAAAGTCCATTTTGTAGTCTCTATATCCATTTTTTAGGGTCAAGTGGTGCAGATATTAATCGGGTTGAAAACCCACTGCCATCCCTAAGTCACCACCGTCTCGAGACAACAAAGGGAACTTTGAGACAGTCAGTTGGGAAAACCCAAATAGAGGTAAGCAGATCTTCCTTATCCATGCTTCTGTTCTTCATATTTGGCCTTTAAGATTGGCCGATACAAAAGATTGATCTTTTCTTTCTTGTCTCTTCATGTACCATCTCCACGGTTAAGTGTCTCTTACATCATTTCCAGCACCAATGACGCTTCCATTCCGACACCAGAGAGGTAAGTCCCCCTTCCATTGCTTTCCATATTAACAAGAAATAAAAACTTCAAAGAACTGCCTGCTACTGTTGGTATGCATCTTCCTTTATATTCTCCATTAAATGACTAACTGGGTTGAGCATTTCTTGATAGAACTAGGGTAGATTAATTGTTCTCTGACTTTAGCGAAAACACATTTCCTTACTTGCTATAAATTTTTATTAATGTTTTGGAACCTATGCATGTTCCTTTTTGTCTATATTTCCTTAACGCATGTCACATAGGAAATTAAACAGATAGTAGAATTAGGATGTTTAATGGGCTTCAGTTTGATGAATCATTGCAGCATCTCTGTGAATTAGAATGAGCTTAGGGAACCCATACATTTTTGTCTTATCCAAGACCAAATATCTCTAGAGAAAGGACATTCAAAAAAACAAATAGTCCCTATTCTCTTGTTCTGAGTTACACAGGCCACAAATCTCAGTGGAATTTAGGAAAGAAAGCTTATCTATTGTACTAATTTTGTTTATGGAAGTGATCCATAGGATGAATAAGGAGCTAGGCAATAAGTCTTTATGCCAGACCACTTCATACCAATCCACTTTAACATTGTTCCTTAACGGTCATTCTCTACAACTTTTTTTTTATGAATAGACCTTACAGGTGGTTCCTCTAAATATATCTGTCAGGAATCAATAAGTTAGGAGTGTAGCTGGTTTTAAGAAGTGAAATTCTCTTAGGAATTCCAACCACTCCCCTCCCTTAATAAAGGTCTTAACGTTAACAGCAGAGGGAAGGTGGCTCAGTGATTGGATGGCAGACTGATTCCTGATTAATTATCCTTTTCTTATCCAATCATCATACCAAAAACAAGCCCTTACTCCATTCCCTACTTGACATGAAATTTCAGAAACCAATTCTTGCTTTATCTTCAACAGTTATGATAGAATCTAAGGGTAAGAGGTCTTTGGATTAACATATTTATACTCTGGCCTTTTATGACATAAGCATAAAGCCATTTTACCCATAGTATGTCATCTCCCTGCAGGATTGACAAGATTTTCTTCATCAAAAGGGCTTTATTTGATGATTTAATAGGAATAACTCCAAGGTCTCTCCCTAATTTAGGTTTGCAAACATCACTCCACTTTACCTTGGCATGTCCCCTATTAGGGACACCTCCTCCCTGTAGAAAATTTCTCACTAACTTTTCCGGTGACTTGATCACTCCCCTTGCAAGTACCATATTTGAGAACCAATAAGTATGTATGGAGTTAAGCACAGAATTTACTAGCTGTAGCCTTCTTCCAAAGAATAGGGAATGGTTGGTCTAAGAGGACAATCTCTTTTGAATTCTTAGTATTAAGAGTGAGTTGGTTTGATTTGGGCCTATACGGTTCGGATTCAGCATAAAACTTCTTAAATTAATTCGGCTTCTTATTGAATTAAAATTGATGAATTCAAACTAGATTCTTATTATATTTTAAGATTTTCTAAAAAAAATTTAAAAGGTTTTTAGTTAGGGATGACAATGGCCAGCTAATAGGTCCAGGTTTGTTTTCAACCGAGGTCTAACTTATTTAGAAGAGTTTGGCCTCAGACAGGGCTGAACCTGAGTTGACTCAATTAAAAAAGATGTTTTATACTTTTAATTTAAAATTTTTATTTTAAAAAAATTGGCTGGGCTGGTTCATGGGTTGACCTATTGTCATCCCTATTTTTTTAAATTAGATTTAAGTTGGACTTTTCAAATGTTTAAATTAATTTAAACTTAAATTTGATTCAAATTCTAATAAATTATAAAATTTTCTTTATTAATTTAATTTAATTTGAAGTAGGTTGAAAAAATTAAAAATTTATAATTTAAAAAATTTGAGAAAAAACTATCGAATTTTTAAAAGTTTAAAAAAATCTTTCTAGTTTTCATTTTTATGGAAAAATTCCTTTTAGTCTTCAAATAAAAAATAATGATGTAACAAAAGCATTATGAATATCAAACGTGAAATAATTAAATGTTATTTATATCACGGTTCAACCCAACTCTAAAACTTGAATTAAATTAATTAAATCTAATTTAAACTAATAATTTATTATAATTATTTTAAATTGTTAATTTAAGTTAAATTTAATTTATTAGAGTTGAGTTTAAAAGATGACTTATATTATCCTATTAGTGACGTTTAATTATTTTATGTTTGAAGTTCATAGTATGTGTTCTTCATATTAATTTTTTGACCGAATTTTAAAAAACGGACTTTTCTGAAAAACTGAAAATTAAAAGAAATTTTTTCAAAAATTTAAAAAACGGAGGAGTTTGTTTAAAATTTCTTAAATTTGGGGGGAACGCTATGTAAACCTTAAATTGTTGGGCTTTGAACTTCACTATGACATCAACCTTTTTGGGCCATGGTCTTTGCTAATAACGATTATCTGTAATTTAAATTTGAAATGTAATTAAGTACTCGTCTCATAGCGTTCTATTAAAATTATTAACAAAAAAGTTTGTTTGCTTGATAAATACATTTAGTACATAGTTATAGTAATAGAAAAATTTGAAGTTGTGTAATAAACATACAAATTTTATAAAAATTACTTATAACGTGAAATGACATATAAATATTTAATATTTTTATGAAAAATTAATGAAGAGAACTTTAATTTCAAAACTATTCATGCTATTTTTTATTTTTAAATTAATTCATAAGATATCTATTTTGTAATAATTCAAATTAAAGGAGTATATGACTAAATCAACTCTTATTCTTAATATTTTAAAAACCGAATTAATTAAGCTAATTTAATAGTAGAATCTTGAACCGAATGATTTTTTGATTTTGTTTTCAACTTTTCGGTTTGATTTATTTTAATAATCTTCGTTATTGAAAATTTATTTAATAATCTTCTTTTTCAATTAAATTTTATTTTTTATATGAAAGGACAGTCTTTTTTTAATGAATTTTCAAATTTTTTAATTTTATTTAATCTTTAACGGTTTTATAACAATTTTACACCGGTTGAACTTTTAAACTTTAAATTTCTTATTTTACTCGTTTAACTTCCGGTTCAGTTTTAAAAACATCCGGTATTCTTATTTTTATTTTGCAATAAGAAAATTCTTATTAAGCATGAAAATGGACTTCTCCAACTTATAAGCGAGTTGAGTGTGAGTTGATCAATTATTATCCCTACCTTCTTGAAGGAATATGTTGGAAATTCCTCACCCATCCCTTTGGAATCTAACGCTTATTCTTTATACCCTTAACCTTGTTATAGTATCGAATTAAACCATGTGTCGTACTACAGTTTTACAACGAGTAAGCACATGTAAGGTACAGGAATGGAAACCCTTTTCTTTATTTGTCTCTTCTCACCTTATCCTTTTCTCAAACATACAAAGAAATCAATGGTATACAAAAGCTAAATCATGGACTAGTTAATTCATTAGAACACGCCTTGGATTGCGAACACTAACCAACCTTACATCATCTATTACCGGACCACATAGAGAGCCCGAGAAATCACTCGTCATCGTGTAGAATGTGCTCAGGAACATAACTCTGGTGTGATCTGAGACCGCCTTGAATCGAAGATTGGCAGGTACGAACCCTCCTTTGCCTTTTGACAAGTAAGGGATCTTAGCTTGGTCCTTACCAGCATATACCTCTACTCCCAAACTTCCCGCGCATGAATTGTTCGCGTCACCAACGTTGAAGCTGAGAAAGTAGGTCTTGCCAGGGATAGTTCTAACAACTTGTGCCAAAGCACTCTCTTTGCCTCCCAGAAGTTCCACTGCTCTTTTGCCCCCTGGGACAGAGAAGTGATCACGGTCTATGTACTTCACGGCCTTAAGTGACTCAACAATCCAACCAGGTAAAGCACTATGGTCATCTTCGACATGGGGAGGAATCAAGACTCCCGTGGCTACGTTTGGGAGAATGTAAGGTCCCTCTTCGAAATCTCCATTTTTCATCAGATTATCTGCACGTAATTATGAACAACAAAAGAATCAGTAAGTTAATTCAATTTTAAGAGTTTCAACTTAAGGAGGACTGACTCACTTCTGGTACGTTGAGGATTTGACAGAAGCTTCAAAGCAACAGAATCAATAAGAGGGCCACATGCAGGGTCCTCCTCCACACCAGGGTTATGGATAGAGATATAGATCGTAGGTGCATCAGCTTGGAAAGCCCATGAATATAAATCCCAACCATTGCTGCTATAAGTAGTTTGCACAGGCAAAATTCCATAGTCGTTGGGTTCAGAATTTGGTGAAACCGAGACGTTAAGTTTCTCCTCCTGAGCACAGGTTCTAGCCACATTGAAAGTTATGGCGTAAGTCTTGCTCTTGGCAACCTCAACCTGCTGCTTAATTGAGGCATCGTTACCGAGCCTCACTGCAAAAGCTCCTTCAGGAACAACTAACAACATGTCCCCTTGTGTTTGACCTGATTTTATGTACTCTACCAACCCTGAAATCTCCCACTTTGGAATCGCGTACTTGCCTTTTACTTGGGTTCCTTTCATTGACTTTGGATTCGGTCCAAGCTCGAAGTTACCATTCGGTAATAAACCTGAAGTTAACAGAAACATGTGATAAGGTAACTCGTAATTATTGTCGGTCCTCGGATCTCGATCCACATACATTATTCTTAGGTTTCACCACATGTTCTGTCTAAAGATCATGTGAGCATGGGGTTGTATCTGTACTTTCTTCCTGTTTAGTTGCACCCAATTTTTCTTAAAATAATATTTGTTTATAATTTACCTGAGATCAATATAAACGCTTAGGTTAATTATAATGGACTTTAATTATGATTTAAAATTTTCTTTATTTTAATCCTTATATTTAAAAAATATTTTTTTAGTATCATATTGTGTTGTTTAACTATTATACAACTTTTTATTAGATTCTATTAATTTTTATTCATTTACAATTCTAAAATAATGTATTAAAATTTAAAATTTTAACACTTTGTAAATAAAAAATAGATAGAAAAACTAATTTATTTTGTGTGGTAACTAATAATGTTATAGAAAAATAATTAATAATTTTAAGATATGATAATTAAATTAAAAAAATCAAACTAACCCTAAACAATTTTACCCATCACTTAAATCTTAATATATCACTGGCGTCTGTTACCAACAGTTACATAATATATCTATCGGCAAATTTACTTACGGTTATTTTAACGACGTCTTTATTTATCGGTTGATTCCGTCTCTAATTTATATTACCAATAAAATCTAAACATTTTTATTGATAATTTTCGTAACTAAACGACGTTTTTCTTTCAGTTACCATTCACATGCAAGCATAAAGTAGCTAGCTCACCTCACATGATGCATATTCTAACTTATGGTGATCTTCCTGGGAAACTAAAAAGATTCAAAATCCCATTGGTGTTCAACCTTACTCCGTACAGGGGATACTAGCTAGTTTCTAGTTATGAACAAGAGTTGCATCTAGTGTCTGGTCTTTTTCTCGTTTTCTGCCTTCTACATGATAAGCGGACACTAATACCAAAATTTATAAGATAGTTTCAAGATACATGAATTTATGTGTCTGCAAATTGAAGTAAAGGTTTAAGGATCATAGGAGTTCCCACTTCCGATGAATGCTAGCCATTGATGAACATCAGATCATGTGGTGCATTGTTTAACTACACGTATATGTTAATGTCTGTCAGTGTTAGCAGAAAGCTTACCGTCGGTGACGGAGTACGTCACTTGACCGGCGGTGAAGAGAAGCAGTAGCAACACGGGGGCGACTTTGTACATCTTTACGCTACGGAGAGAGATAATAGAGGGGTAGCCGGTAGGGAAAGGAGATGGTGGTATGAAGGAAGGAGGGTGGATTTGGAGAAGAGTGAGTAATGGCTTTTATGCGTTTGAGCCTCGAAGAACGACACTCGCTTTTCGCCTAATTACTCGAATGCCACTTCAGAAATATATTTTATTTTTTTTAAAGGAGAGAGTGTTATTTTGGAGTTAGTTTAAATTATTGATATAACATCTCATATCAATAAATTATTCTTAAATGAATTATATTTTATAATTTAAAATTTGAAATTACCATAACTAATTAAAGTTATTAGTTTCTATAGTTTATATTTATTTAAAAATAACTTTTCATGCCTTTTTTTTATATAAAACAACTACATTTTTATAAAATTCTTTGTGATATGTGAAATTTGAAGAAGTATAGAAATATAAAATCATATTCTTAACTAGTAGAGAGCCTGTTTCGATAAATTCACATTTATCCATCATAATTTTTATTTCTTAATTGGGAATATTTTATTTTTTTATTGAAAATTTTTAATTCGCCTCCCTCGTATAACCTTCGTTCAAAAACAAAATTCATAAAACTAGTATATAATTTGATTGTTTGGTTGGCTTTTAAAAGTGATAATTATTGGCAGTTTGGCACGCTCAGTTGTACTTTAAAATAATTAGAAGGATCAACTAATTCAGAACCCTCGCTTTTTGGTTGATTACTCGAATACTGCTTGAGAAATTTATTTTATTTTTTTCATAATTGTTTTTGAAAATAAAATATATAAATATAAATAAATAAATAAATAATATAAAAATTAATAATTTAAAATTAAATAATATATTAAATTCAGATTCAAATAATTGTAAATTTTATTGTGTAACAACAATAATATAACTTTATATTGTTTTGGTTCCTCTAAATGCCTATTTGGATGAGCTTTTGAGAAGTTAATAGGCACTTTCTTCATCACAAAAGCCTTTTTTAAGAAAATGAGTATTTGACTGTAAAATAAAAAATACTTCTTTAATAAATATGACTTTTTTGACAATCAAAATACAACTTTTTAAGAAGTTCAAATTTGGAGTTTCTCAAAAAAACCTCTCAAATGACTTTTTCGAGTATAATTTTCAAATTAATTAATAAGGCTATTTTTAGTCCATTTTGTCCTTATGTTTTACACATAATTTTTACAATACCCACAAACTCATCTTTACATTTATTTTGAAAATTATATAATATTATTTGGCTTTTATATATGTTTTAATATTTATTTTTGATATTAGTTTTATTACGTTATAATCTATATAAAAGATTTGGTTAAACATATTTTCATTTATGTTTCATATGGTTTAAAATTATATAATAATTAATATATTATGCTTTGCATATTGTTTAATATACTTTAAATAATATTTATATGCATAAATAATTTTTATTACAAAATAAAATATAGTTAAAATTAAAAGTACTTTTATTTTTATGTTAGCAAACAGTCTACTGTATGAAGCTCATTCAAAAAGCTCTTTTTTAAATGACAGCCAAACAGTCAACTGATTTATTAGAAAAGTTCTTATCAGAAAAGATCTACAAAAAAAACTTAACTGATAAAAGTTTTACTGGTATAAGCCCAATCAAATAGAGGCTAAGTTGTTAAAATTAATCTAGATTTCTTGCCAATCAGCACGGTGTTAAATCATTTTAGATTCCAATTGACCTTCAGATTCTAAGATTTGTCTTCCATCTGGTGGAGGTTTAATTTCAGACAAGGTATTAAAGACCACATGTGAACTTTCATTAACAAGATGTTGCATTGTCGGTTCTAAATATAAACATATATATTGTATCAATATATAGTTATATACGCATATATGAGTGTATATATATAATATAAAAAGATCGAAAAGATATGCTTTATCTTCATAACCTGTCAGTATACACACATGTGAAAACTTGAGTCTGTGCTTCCCAAAATCCTAACGTATATTTAAGAATTTAGCTATTAATGGAAGAATATAAAGACAGTATCTGCAAGCTACATATTCCAGCATATGGGGACGCACATGGTTCATAACATTATGTCTGCTTGGTACTTCTGAGATGGTGTTCAAGATCTGCACACGTTCAATATTATATATATTACTCTTCAATTATGCAAACTTTGTCTGTCAATCAATCTGTTCAATAAATTTCTTAATACCATGGCTCATGTGGATCAACATAGACTGTTCTCAAATTAGGGTTCAAAAATCCAAAATCTTGTACAAATTTAAGTTTAGTTCAAAAGTCGATTAGATTTAACATGATGAGTTTGAAATTTTCGAGTCAAGTTATGCGATTATTTTACTGCGATCGGAATCAAATTCCGACCCGATTTTTCAATAATTTTAAGTTAAAATTTAAATTTCAAAATAAATTCAAACGGATTCAAATCTAATCGAATTCTTGAGTTCAAAATTTAATTCTTTTATATACCTGTTTTCGGTTCTAAACTTAATTGAATTGAATTTTTGTTTGATAACTTTGAATCAAATTGAGCTAA
Organism: Erythroxylum subrotundum; assembly: GCA_027563845.1. Classification (NCBI taxonomy): domain Eukaryota; kingdom Viridiplantae; phylum Streptophyta; class Magnoliopsida; order Malpighiales; family Erythroxylaceae; genus Erythroxylum; species Erythroxylum subrotundum. The sequence goes on along the minus strand of JAOQMQ010000005.1, from coordinate 4,541,090 downwards.
GCGATTTTACCATGATTATTAGAAGTGATTAAACAAAAGAAAAATTGATTAGATTTATCTGCTGCAAACCTAAGTGGCAGGTGAGGGCATTTTTGATCTGAGTATGCATCTACTGTCTTCATGCATTTTAACTGCCAAGATTAACTTCATCATTAAGTTATGATTCCGGGTTTGCTTCTACTCTCCTTTTTGGTCGGTCAACTTATGATGATTTAGAGTCCAGCGCATGTGCAGTGGGTGGTAGGAATGACAATAATTGCAAGCAGGTGTCTGCATTATTTTAGTCGTTAAGAATGGTGGATACTACCAAAAAGTTCTAGCTAACTCAAGGTTGAAGGCAGGAATCCAGGGCATATGGATATGGCTCCATGTGCCCTTTCCATGACGTCTATCTGCCTAGCAGGAATCCAGGGCATATGGATATGGCTTCATGTGCCCTTTCCATGACGTCTATCTGCCTACAGTTTTAAGTCACAAGATGAGAAGTATAAGTTTGGATAAATCCAAATATACCCAACAACTTTTTTGCGGCAACCATGAACAAGATGGACTCTGTACAAACTATGTGCATACTCGCAGGGACGGAGCCAGACTCAACTCTAACAGGGGGCTGATAGGGATTTTTTTTTTAAAGGGGGTCACTTATATTTGTAATTTTAAAAATTTTAATTATATAAGTAATTAAAAAAAAAAACCCTCCCCTATAACATAGCTCCGTCCCTGCATGATGGTTGGTCTTTCATGGGTGAAACTGATTGTTGTATTTTTCTTAAAAAGTACAAAAATCACGTTCTTTTGTACTTTTTGATTTGGGTTTTGGAATGAGTCGGGATGATATTTGGGCTCAAATTCAACAAAGGTTA
>JAOQMQ010000005.1:4475050-4499857 GCA_027563845.1 Erythroxylum subrotundum | reverse complement strand
TGATTCATCAAATCTTCACATTTCTTCCAAGCTATATTGTGAGAGCTATTAGGACCTCCTACATGAATATGAAATCTATTCTTTTTTCTTCCAATTGTTAAATCCATCAGTAACAAAAATATCACCACTTGCTTGACTTCCAATATCCGACCTAAAAAGATAGCAACATAAGCAAAAAGATGCATCTTTTGTAACACTATACTCCAACGAATTGACGTATTCTTTAAACCAAGATGGAACAAAACTACGATAAATATTTACAAATTTTCTTTGTAGAAAATCATGCTCAAAAGGTTGACATGGACCCTTTTGCAAATAAGCTCTTCGTATTCTATCACGGTTATTAAGATGATAATTTGAAAAAAAATTTCCGCAATCCTGGATCAGACTGAAGATCATCTAAATTGACTTCTAAATGAGGATGCTTTAAAGAGTTGGGGCTAGAATCCTTATTTGTAAGAGGCCTTTTGAGAAATTTGTCCATAACTAAAATCAAAGTTAAGTAATTAGGGACAAATTGAATACAAAATAAACAAAAAAATTATCTATTCACAAAAAATTAACTAATTAAAACTATTTAAAAACACTTTACACATATGCAAATAAGAAAATAATTTGTGGAAAATATTATTTTTATATGTGGAATGATTTATAATTATGTATATTCTAATATTAGACTTTTACCTTCACATTTAAATTCAGGATAGGTAAGGCCTTTCATCAAGTAGAAATTCTCAGGTGCTCTTTTATAAATAATAATTGGAAGCTATCTACTAGAAAAAAGTTGTTTCATTTGTTCCGATGCATGACTTTATTTTCACCTGATAAGACTAAAACTGTCCAATTTTCAAATCAACACCACCAGTCACCATTTCCACCACCACCAATTCCGGCCACCACCAGACTCCACACGCCATCACAAGCTGTATCTCAACAATAGATAAGCAATGCCGGAATTAAAAGACAAAGAAATGATAAATACATAAGTTAAAAAGAAGAGAGAGAAAGGAGAAGATAGAAAAGAGATTTTTTTTTCTTCACTTACCACATATGATACATAATTAGTAAGGAGCTCAAAAATATGTTCTTATAATAGAGACTGATAGAAAAGTTAAGTTATGGTTCAAATTAAATATTTTTTCAATGTTTAAATTCTTTTTCAACGTATCAAAATATTTAGATTTAAATTGTAATTTACTAAAAATATTAAAGTCTAATTTAACACTTGAATCGTATAATTAACAAAATTATAAAGAAAGTACCTTTTACTCTATTTTTGTATAAATTAAAGATGATCATTCAATAGATCATAAGTCACTCAATAGCAGGGCCGGCCCTGGGCAGGGGCCAGCGGGGCACCCGCCCAGGGCCCTCTATAAGGGGGGGCCCCAAGGCCCCCTCTCTAATGTTAACTTGTTAATTTTTGTATCGAATCCACCGCTCCAACAGATTCCTTGAAAACCAAAAATAAAATACACAACAGATTCCAAGGCCCTCTATGAGAGGGCCCCTCTCTAATGTTAATTATCAGTAACGTTAAGATTATAACGTTACAATTTAATGACTTTCTATAACGTTAAAGTCCTTTATAACCTAATGTTATAATTTTTTTTGGGAGTAAAGGTAAGTTTGTGGTCCTCATGCTTATAAATAGCCTTGAAATATTTAAGTATATTTTTACCTTCTAATTTCTTTATTTTTATCAATATATGTATTTAAAATACTCGAATTCAAAAATTAGCAGCAAAAAATTTTACGATTTTGTCTTCTGTACTCTGAGTATTATTTAAAGGTAAAGTTTATAATTTTTAATATATTTTTACTCTTTATTTTTATTTTTAATATTAGATATTAAATTTTGCTATTTATTTTTTTATGTATCACAGATATAATACCATTTATATATATTTGCGATATATTGTGAAGCTGTTAGAGTTTGGTTGTGCCTGCATATTTCTTCCAGTTTTATACATGTGCTTTTGTTCTTTTTCTAATCCAACTGTGTTATAATTAGTTTATATTATGTTGCCTAAAAAGCATTTGTCTGGTAGTGAAAAAAGGAAAAAAAGAAAACAAGTAGCACGGAGAAATTGTTTTGCATCTAGAAATGCACAGAGAAATTGTTTTTCATAAATCATGATCCTCTGTGTATTTTTTAGTGTTATGATCATTTAATATTTAGTTAGTTACGTAAGCTTATAAATTGAGTCATTTATATTTCATACAAATATGTAAACTTAAGTATATTGTCGATTTATTGGGGTCCTTTTTTTAATTTCGCCCCGGGCCTATAAAACTATAGGAACGGCCCTGCTCACGATCACTTGATCACAAAAGTTCTGATACTATGTTAAGTGACCGTTTCATCACAATAGCTTAAACTGTTGTATGAAGTCAACTTAATTGATTTTATATATTTACTAACAAATATCAATTTTTTAATTTTAATAAATTGGGATATTACAATATTATGCTAACATATTATCTTATTTCATTTTATATTTTGAAAACTTATGATTAAGTTAATAAAAAGTGAGTTTACTTTAGTTAGAAATTTTAAATTATTTAGTTTAATTATTTTATCATATTTAACTTATAATTTTATTTCTAACAACCTCAATGCTTATCTTTTTCTTTTATTTCTAACAACCTCAATGCTTATCTTTTTCTCGTGAAAGTTCCATCGGACTTCATGCCCGCGCAAGAGTACAGCCGCAGGTTCTTGTTCCTGTAACTGAGGGAGTAAGATGCTGTGGGGCCCACAAGGTTTAAAATAACAGTGATTGGTTCTCAACACCCAATCATGACGACACGTGGCTGGTGGCTGTCGGCTCAAGGAAAGCCTTTTACGCTTGACAAATCACGTGGTTCCTAAACTCAAATATTAAAATTAAAAAAATTTAATAAGATAATGCCACGCAAGCAAGCCAGCGTTAATCCAGCTAATCACGCCATTAACCACTGATTATGAAGGCGTGGCCCTAAACGACACGTCACATTAAACCTCAGATAAAAAGGAATAAAATGTCACGCACGTCAAATGCAAGGTAGATAAGGCCACTTGGCTCCTACTTCATATGTAATTGACAGATACATGGTCGTTTCGTAGCAATCATTGTAACTATGTGTGAGTGTTTTGGTTTTTGTTAAATGTAATTATTGTGTTACAACACACAAACACACGTGAATTGTGTCTTAGCAGGCAAGTAAAAAGTGATTACCTCGTGTTGGAGTCTTTATTGTTTTTTTAAGTATTTAAGTCTTGAATTTAGATTCTTTTTAAATATAATTTTTAATATTAGATAGTCGGGTTAAAATTATCATCCTTATATTAAATACACATTTTAAAAGATTAAAAGATTATAATTATAATTATATTAAAATAATATTTAATTAAGCTTTTGAACGCCAATATATATATATATATATATGTAATGGTGGTCATCCTCCATGAAACCTAACAATTAAAGTTTAGGTGAACTATTTGTAGAAATGTCGAGGAGTCAACTCTTCCACTTAGGATTACCTTTTCAAGTATTTCTGTACGTTTCCATAAGTTTGTAGTTTCAACCACTTTCTTAATAGTGCATAATTTATATATTTTTAATTTATTTTTCTTATAAAATTAGAACCTTATCCTTAAATCATTAATCAAGAAGAACACACAAGTCAAATGTTAGAGATAATGAAGCCTCTTAGGTGAAATAATTAACAACCAATAACTAACTCTACTAAATCTAAAAAACATGATGTACAAGTAAACTTGTAAGAGGGTTACTTATTCTCGTATTTTTCCATATAAATAAAAGTACAAAAAAGGAAGTTAAATGAAATCTTAACACTATAGAGAGAAATGGTAAATATTAAGAAACTCTATTAATTCATGATATTATTCAGAAGTATTAATATAATTTTCCTTTTTTAGACTAGTCAAAAATAGCCTTTTTACTAATATAGGAATAAGGCTGCGTATTATTAAACCTTACTAGACCCTGCATTATAGCAGGACTCATTAAATCTTGTTTTTGTTAATGTTGTTGTTGTTACTGCTACAAAAGTCATTGATTAGGCATATAGGCAAGAAAGTGTGGCATATCCTAGATCAAAGTGTCATATTGAACTATAGCAAGTACTCCCTCTCAAGATTTTAAAATTCGGACCGGACATCGAACCGGAGGTCTTACTGATCACCGGTTTGACCGGTTCGACCATCGATCGAACGGTGCGACGTCATAATTATGCAATAATTATATTTAATTATATATAATATTAGTAATATTAAAAAATATAAAAATATACCAAATAATATAAAAAATAAAAAAATAAAAAATTCATTGAACCAATGGTCAAATTGGACCGGTTCAACCGGTCAATTGATCGATTTTGATCGGTTCTCACTGGTTCAATTAGAGACCGGTGACCAGTTTTGACTGGTTCTTACTGGTTCAATTAGAGACCGATTTTTAAGAGTCAACCAGACCGGATAGCCGATCGGTCACCGGTTGAACCGATCGAACCGGCAGGTTCGATCCGGTTTTCAAAACAATGCTCCCTCCTATTCAAAATAAAAGTCATTTTAGAAGGATGCACACTTATTAAGAAAGCTAATAAAATGTTTGATATACCCTTATTAATGGTACTACTAAACAATGATGCTTTTGTATAATCTGTGTAGTATGTGTAATTAAGATGTGAGAAAAATTAAAGGGTAATTTTGGAAGTAAAATCATAAATATGCTTGAAAAGTCACGAACGACACTTATTTTGAATAATTAAAATCTCTCCACTTTTATTTTGGATAAGATGGAGTAATTAATACTAATTATAACTCATTAGTTTAAAACAGATCCAGATCTTCTAATATTTGATCAATTAAAGCAGAAAATTGTACATATAATTTAAACAAATATATATTGATTGCTTTCATATAATCAAATTGATAAGTTGGAAACCAAATTGGCATGTTCATGTATTCACCATGTGATGACATCATCACAATATTTGGCTTCCTATTTTAAAATATATATAATCATTATTAGTAATATAAACCTCTAAAGACATTATTTGTGCTTCTCACAAGAATGGAAAATAAGAATAAGGAAAAAACTTTAAGTTAGAATAAAACTCAAATTGGAACAAAACACATGATTAAACATGAAAAAGAGGAAACTTCTAAAAAAATAAAAAAGTATAACTTATACGGATAAAATCTCGAAAACTTCAATAATACGTAACCTTATTCTTAATTAGATTGTTTTCTAATGGTTTTTTTATATAATATAAGACTATTCTTACAGAAGAAAAGTCTACAGGGAAAATAAAAGAAAAGACAAGATAAGGAATTACGGAAAGAGCTCAAAATTAGGGTTAAATTGATAAAACAGAAAGACAATCAGGGCTCCAGTTTGCTTGTTAGAGACATATCCCGTTATTTTGGTCCCCAATAGTGATTAGTGCTTACCTTCTGATATATTTCCAATATTATAAAAATGGCTATAAACCGAGTGTAAAACAGATTTTTTTTTTTAATATGCGAATAACACTCATAAAATTCAACAAAGAGCAAAATTCTCTCTTCCATTAGCCAGTGATCTCTCTTTCTGCGTCTTTGCATCTCTCCTGGATCTGTACCATCTCCAAAGTTGGTATCTTTACGGTGATTGCTGCTTCAGAATCGGCTGTGGAGATCAAAGTTCAAAGCTTTTGTCTCTGTTGCGATCAAAGTTCAAAGCTTCAATCTTTTCTTGTTTTGTTAGGTTTTGTTAATATTGTTGGTATGGTTTGTTACTCGTTGCAACCCTTTTGTTCATATACATTTATATATAATATATCTGTTTATGAGTTAGACTGTTTGGTGAAGTCTGTAGACTTAGATGATATCTCGATGTTGAAATAGTGGATGTTTACAAGTTAGCTTGTTTGGTGTGGGATAGATTGAGAAGAAAGTGGAGGATTGTTATAGTGAGGTGGGGTTGACCCGGGCTGTGGAAGCTCGGGAGTGACCCGGATCCATAATTTTCTGGTAATGGAGACTAATCAGATGGTTGGATTACCGGACTCCAACTCATGTTACTTGCAGAAGTTCAGACTCTATGAAACTCGCTCGGTACATACTCTCTATCTCTCTTTCTTCGTCTTCTGTTTGCCGTTCCTTTCAGAGCACGCGTTTTTACTGTGGTCAATTTTGTACGTTATCAGTTGGCTAGAGCTGGAGAGTCTTATGTTTGATAGTTTTCTGGATCAAGTTTGGTGGATGATGGTTTGCATTGGTTATGGTTTACATTGTTGGTTCGATGAACATAATAGACCTTATACCTATGTACCCGAACCATCGGTTCCACCGGATCTTCATCTGTGTCTGGTTATAGATAACTGCTTCTTGAATCTAAGTTACATAAGAAAATTTTGATACTAAGAGCTTTTGGTCCTTTTGTGCTATCGTGAGTTTGAATTTCCTTGCATGCAAGGGATTGCGTCTTGCTTAATTGCTATTGTTCTATTGCATGCACTGTTTGAAGTGGAATTATGTGTTGTAATATGTCTTGCTGTTCCAAAGGAGTATGTTTCAGTTATTATTGGTTTGTTTGTTCTATTTGCAATAATGATAAAAGTTTAAACATCTAGCCAAGCAGCTGTTGATCACTTTCTCTTATTGATGTGTTGCTCAGGTTCTTTCAATAAAAGACTTTTATGAAATTTGATTGTTATTGCTTACTGTTAACAGAGTTACAACATATGCTGTTATTAACCACAGCATATAAGATATTTCTGTCCTTATTATGTCATAACTTTAGTCATTAACTTATCAATAAATAGGCCGCTTGACCTCTTCCACATGTTTAATTGCCCTTTCACATGGGCTGTAAAAGTTTTTTGATCTAGTGATCTCGTATAGTAAGAGGAGCAAATGTTATTACTTAGTTAAGTAATCATGTGAATTGCTTAAACTCACTCTATGCGTTCGTGCGTGCTTTCACTGTTACACATGCTGACAAACTACTACCTTAGGATGCTTAGAGAGTATAGTTTTGCTAGCTGTGTTTCTGGAGCTTTAATAGACAATGGAAAATCCTTAGTTGTTCTTGGCTGACTTCTCTAACTTTTCCTCGTTTTCTGTTACCTATTACAATGATGCTGAAGGGCCTCTTATCGGTTGACTGGATTTTATATCCTTTGAACTGGAATTCAACCCACTGAAATTATGCGAGCTGCTTTTTGAAAATATTACCCTTTCATGCACATGAGTAGAGTTGAATCCAATTTTTATTTAATTAATGTTACATGCAACAGAATTTCTACATGATAGGAAGAGACAAAAATCGAACCTTTTGGAGGGTGTTAAAGATTGATCGATTGGATCCATCTGAACTTAGTATCCTGGAAGATGTGACTATATACTCAGATAGTGAATGCTCTGACCTGTTAAAGCGGATAAATGAAGGGAATAGAGCGACTGGAGGACTTAAATTAGTAACCACTTGTTATGGAATTGTTGGTATGCTTTTTCTTGAATCCCTTCATCACAAGCTTGTGCTTCTATTTTGTGTCCTACTAATCATTTTGGTTTTCCTCTTACCCAGGATTCATTAAATTTTTGGGGCCTTATTACATGCTGTTGATAACTAAAAAAAGGAAAATTGGGATTATTTGTGGACATGCAATATATGCCATCGCCAGCAGCAAGATGATCCTTATTCCACATTCCTCTGTGCTGTCCAATATGACTAATTCTAAGAGCGAGAACAGGTCTTTTGTTAAATTTGCATGTAAATGTAATACACTAATATGTACTTGGTACTTCTACAGAGACACATGAGATTATTTATAAGTTGCCAGTATTCATTTGTAATTAGACAAGGAATTCTTCCTAGTTTGTTTGTTTTGTTATCATTTGATTATGGATTGCGGCAAAATATCTGATTTGCCTTCATATATTAGTAGACAGGTTCAACACCGTGGAGGTAATCTCTGCACTTTTCTGTAAATATGTCCTTCAGTGTTAATTAATGATAAGGGTTTCTGTGAATAAATATAACTCTTGGTGGCCTAGTTGCATTACCTTTCTTTGTATTGTCTTTAGTTGTTGCTTTTTCCTGCTTTCTTTATATGTAATACAGAACATCTACTGTTATATTATGGAAATTTAGATGCTCCTGTATTTTCTTTTATAGTTGATAATATTATGTAGGCCATTGCCAGTTTGTTTCTCACATATCTACAGGGGCATACATCATTGCCACTGTGATGTTAGTATAACATGTTTCATAAGACAAGGTATATGTATCCATGGGGGAAAATTCACTTTCTTTTCTTTCTTTCTCAGCTTCTTCATTTTCATCAATCGCTTTGTATTTAAACATTCAACCGCTGATCCAACAACTGATTGACATCGACTAACTTTCCTTGTCTTTTTTTGGTTATGTAGATACAAGAAGCTTCTTTGTATGGTGGATCTCTCAAGGGACTTTTTTTTCAGCTACTCATACCATATCATGCATAGTCTTCAGAAAAACTTGAGCAATGAGGGGGCAGGACAAGTCCCTTATGAAACTATGTTTGTCTGGAATGAGTTCTTAACTCGAGGAATTCGGAATAATCTCAAAAATACTCGCTGGACGGTGGCCCTGGTGTATGGCTTCTTTAAGCAGGTGCTGTTTCCTTATCTCTATATGTAAAATTATGTACCGAATTAGTGAAAGTAGAAGTAGGATTGATTATCTGTCATCTTATGTGGTCATACTTTTAGAAGTCTTCTTGCTAGGATGGGTTATTATTCACCGAAGATTTCTTTCTATTTCATTTATTTTAATCGTTAAACATGACTTGTTCTCAGTGTCTGCTAAATAAGTTTGAGATTATGTGTGTCGACTATTTCTCTCTTTGTCTCTCCATCTGTCCCTCAATCCTCTTTGCTTGTTTAATGATGATGTCTTTCTTATTTTTCACGTTATGAAGTTTGTTACACATGCTAATATGACTGGAATTACTTTCTTTAGGAGAATTATTAATGATAGTTAGCGCGAGTGAGACCTTAGAGCATACATCTGTCCTGGCATTTTGGGAGCTTTTTTAATCTAAACCAGTATAATATACATTTGATGTTGAGTGTTTCATGTTTTGGGGTATAGGTGAAACTATCAGTCTCCGGCAGGGACTTTAAGTTAACTCTCATTGCAAGACGCTCTCGACATTATGCAGGAACAAGGTATGGACGTCCTGTTTAAATACTTGAAATATTCCAGGTTGATTTTGTCTTTCAATCTCTATTCAGTGCTCTGGATTTGTGAATAATCTCCTTTACAAAAAGCTTTCAGCTGATGTGATGTAATCTGTAGATTCAGTTTATGATTATCCCCTCCTACTATAGGTACTTGAAACGTGGTGTGAATGAGAAGGGTAGAGTTGCTAATGATGTTGAAACTGAGCAAATAGTGTTTGAAGATGTTCCTGAAGGCTATCCAACTCGAATAAGTTCCGTTGTGCAAAACCGGGGTTCTATTCCACTTTTCTGGTCGCAGGAGACATCGCGACTGAATCTAAAACCTGACATCATTTGTACTAAAATTGCTATCAGCTGTTATTTAGTGGTCGCTGTTATGACTATGCTTAACTGGGTTTCCTTTTCCGTTTTATTCTACAGTATCAAGGAAGGACCTAAGTTATGAGGCAACAAAACTACACTTTGAAAATCTCGTGAAAAGATATGGAAATCCAATTATTATCTTGAATTTAATCAAGGTAGCCTGTTGCAACTATCGTGCGATTTCTTTCTGTATGTGTAAAATTTGTATTGTCTTCATGGTCATGATAAATTTGATTTCCATGCACTCTTAACTTGCATTTCTTGCAAATTTGTTGCTACTGACAGACACATGAAAAAAAGCCTCGGGAAACCATACTTCGGGCAGAGTTTGCAAATGCTATCAGGTTTATTAATAAAGGATTATCTCCGAAAAATCGTCTAAGGTTCCTTCACTGGGATTTGCATAGACATTCTAGAAAGTATTTCTCTTTCCCTTGTCCACATTCTCTTATTTTCCCAATTATGGTAAGATTCACTAATAGGAATTATTTTGCTTGCATTGAGCAGAGCTACTAATGTATTGGCCCTTCTAGGCAAAGTGGCTACATATGCGCTAAACTTGACTGGCATCTTTTGTTGCCAAATTTCACCCAGTTTAACTTCCAATGGACTGTTGACATCTTCATACCTTGAGTAAGTTACCTGAAAGTTGCATAAGATATTCGCTTTGTTTCTTTTTTTCTTCTCCTTTTTTTTGAAGCCCCTAGAGTCATTTTTTCTTTTTTGTTAAGCAGCCTTTAATTACAAATTTCCGCAGTCTATGCATCCTCTCCTTGAAATGGAACTTTCTATTCTGTTTTAACCTGTGATTTGAGGGAACAATTTGAACTTGAATGGTTAAGGATGATGTATGTATTCATCAACCTATTATAGGTAATTTTATACAACTATTAGTTTGTTTCTTCCCAGCTACTTACGATTTTGCAAATACAATATGTTATACAGAAGAAACAATCACGACCATTGTCTTAAAGATCCTCACAATGAGACCAGCTGTTGCAGGAACTTGAGTTCTGATATTAGTAACGATGGTGATGGAAATGGTAATCAGGATTTCAAGGGTCCAGTATTCCAAAAAGGAGTTCTAAGGACCAATTGCATCGACTGTTTGGACCGCACAAATGTTGCTCAGTATGCATATGGAATGGTGGCCCTTGGACGTCAGCTGGTTGCACTAGGATTTACTGAGCACCAGAATATTGATCTATATAACCCTTTGGCTGAGAACCTGATGAGAATTTATGAGTCAATGGGCGACACTCTTGCACTGCAATATGGTGGATCTGCTGCACACAACAAGGTAATTGTGATGGATTTCAGGAGGCTCTATTCGCTAAAATACCACCAAATGGAAAGCAAATTTTGGTTTGGTCCTCAATTTTGCAGTTTTTGAGTTCATTGAATGCTAGTCTTTTTCTTCCTGTTTATTCAACTCTTGATAAATATAATATATTATATTGTAATAGGGGAATGAAAACATTCGTGAAATTGCATTTTTGGAATGAAAGCTATTAGTTTACTACCTGAAAGCTGATCTTTTATACTTCATGTGGCCATGTTAAATGGTATCTCATCCTTTGTTTAATCTTTCTAAATATTTCTGGGGTCCCATAGTTTCTGGTTCCTTTCAACTGGAATTCTGGCTTTTTATCTGACTTTATATATTGACGATTTTGAATAGATATTTTCTGAGAGGAGAGGGCAATGGAAAGCTGCAACTCAGTCCCAGGAATTCTTCAGAACTCTGCAGCGGTACTACAGTAATGCCTATATGGATGCTGAAAAACAGAATGCCATCAATGTGTAAGCCATATGGCCTGCTTTTAACTGTGGTTGTCAACTTGTCGTTTCACTTCCTAACACTGCCTAACAATATTGAATTTCTTAGTTACTTCTGAGGAATGAAAGTTGATAGGATAGGTTCCCATTATTCTGAAATTGGCTAATCTTATACAGGTTCTTGGGTTACTTCCAACCCCAGGAAGGTAAGCCAGCACTGTGGGAATTAAATTCAGATCAGCATTACAGCGTTGGAAAGCGCGGACCTGATTTGGTTAATGAAAATTCCAGGTGTGCATTTCTTACAATTTCTTACTAACATTCTATTACTTCCAAGTAGCTTTTTTCAAATTTTTACATTTAATAAGAAAATTTTCTCTCTATGCATATTGATCATGATGCATAATCAATGATGATGAAGATGGTATACAGTCACTAAAGGATGACATAGCCTCTGTTTCCGAGTGATAGTGAAGGGAATAATCAATAGTATGTACAATGTACGCAACTGGTTATCTGGCATCAACTTACAGGGAATGCAAAATTATAAGATGGGGATCATGGAAATGGGAATATTAGAATTGAGTCTGGTAGCACAAGCAATGATATATAGCAGTCAGTAAGGGAGTGGTACACTTTGAAGATAGGGAATGTGATGGTTTGTGGAAAAGTGGATAAGCTTAAGCTAACGATAACATAAAAGGATATTATGACACAGCATGTGGAATGAACATACCATGGAAATTTTTAGGTATGACTTTAGACGAAGAGAAAATGTATTCATGGAACCAGCAATTACCATACAATGTCTACCTTTGTATTGATCCAGAAGAAGCTATTTCAAATTGGGAAGTGCTTGTTTAATGAACAGGCTCTCAGTCTGCAATCCGTACAATGTAGGTAGCTGGTAAGCTTCTCCCAGTTGAGTCAAATTAAGCTGCAGGCTCCACTCCTAGTGATTCCCTTCCATCAATTCCTTTTTAAGTTTCAGCCTTGCGAATAGCTTTCAGTTTTTCTTCCTATGAGACTTGAGAGTTGGCTATATGTTAATAATAGACTAGACTCTAGAGGTTAACGTATAGTAGTACATGTTAATTGTATTACATACCTGTAGTTTTCTGTGCACATATAACTTACCATGTTAATATCTCGTATCTGAAGGTCAATCTTCAAAAGATCACTCTCTGATGGCAATATCCTGTGTGAAAGTGACCCCCTTGTCACGGTGGCCAGCGTTGGAAACAATAAGCCCTTATGTGAACAAGAACATGGAGCTAATAAGGGTCTTTCAGATTCAACTCCAGAAATCTCAACTTGTGAAACTGACATATCATACTCTAGGTATGTTATCAGTCATGGTCCTGTATTGTTCGCTTGTCAAAATTTGGGGAAAGATGACTATGCTGTAAATGTCTTGCCCTTTTCTTCTGAATTTAGAGCTTAACGTTATGCTTTTGGATACGCGTTTGTGTGTTTTCTGGATGTATACAAAATTAAGAATGTATGTCCCATGTTCATATTATTTAGGACTTCTGATTTCCTAAAGATGGAGATGGTGGTCATGAGCACAAGCAATACAAAAGCAATTAAACTTACATGTTGGCTGGAGATCCACAGAAATTTCATTGGCTGTTCTATTCTATGAAAATTTACAAAACTATATTTGTGTCTCATCTAGTTAGATATATTTAATCCATGAATTTCATGATTTGTATGTTCGATATAAATAAGGTTATCATTAGTGTAGTGAAAAATTAAAGACAAGCAACTGATCCAAGTTAGTTAATTGTTCTTTTTGTTTAGATATACCTCCCCAATGTCCTCTAGACAGCTTTTCAAAGATGTGGAAGAAGAAGAATCTGTTGAGAGCAATCACATTTGCTTTGATGAACATGGGGATGCATGTAGCTGCTCAAATTTTCTTGATTTGGATTGGTTATCTTCAGCTGGGAATTCATGTGAGGATGATCCAAGCGACAGGTATGTATTTATTGTTAGTTTATCAACTTGAAGCATAAATGTGATTACTGACAACAATCATATCTTTTTATCATTGCAGGTCTATGACTGGTCTGTCATCTGAGAATCTTGGAAATGACTTTAAAATTGAATCCTCATCTGCAAGCGAGTCGGTATCCAGCTTGAAGGTTAGTATATTGTATTTTGATACCGGCAACATAGTAATCTCATGATTTTATCAGATGTCACATTTGAATTAGTTGTGAACAATAAATATAAAAAGTTGTTGAACAATAAATATAAAAAAATCTAACTTTCAAAAAGAGAATAAAAAAATCTGAATTCGATCATTATAAGTTATATTGAACTATAAGTCCCTTGTATCATATCTATTTACGTAAAATAAAACAGGTAGGGTTGAAACCAATGATCGAGTTGGGACATTTAGAAAATTGAAATAATCAGATATTTGAAGCCGACGGTATGCTAGTTTAGTTTGATTCCATAACCAAATGCAGCTAAGTAGAAACGGAAGCATTACCTTTTCCATTTTATACCTAGCAGGTGAACTGAAAGCTAACATTCTTATGGACAAACACTTTATAAAGAAAAGAATTTCAACGAGAGCATGCAACTTTGACCAGCTACATGTTTCTCATCCAGTCTTAATCTTATCTCATGTCCTAGTCTGTTGTGAGAATTTCATCTTGATTTTTTGACATAAATGTTAAAAAGCTTAAAGTTTTTAACTTACGCTCACTGGACATTGTTGATCTTATGCAGTTCCAAGATACTCCATGTTTTACATATTGGATTATCATACTTCTAGAGATTCATACTGTTATTGCCTTTTCTTTTAGGGAAGGAGTCAAACTGGGGCTGACCTCTCGGCGGATGAAATTGGTGAATTCTCAGACCGGTTTGTGAGGTGGGTAAGTCACGGAGAGATGCTGTTCCTTTGAAGGTTTCCAGTCAGCATTTCTTGGAGACATATTCTGTGTGATCCCATCCAAAGGACGTGGATTTCCTTGACAAAAATAGAAGAGCAAGAGATCAGTTTAGATAACCATTCCGGCAATTTTTGAAACAAAAAGTGACTCCTCAGGTGTAAAGATTCAGGATTTGTTCAATCGCCAACCTCCCCCATGCAGGCAAAGATTGAAGAATGAGTAGGATAAAATAGGCACAATCAACTGATATTCAGCTCTGTAGTTCCTTAGCAATGACTTCGAATTGTAAATATTTACCAAAGTTTAGCTCCAGTTCTGACCTCGCATTTCCACCACACGTACACATTGAGAAGACCAATTCCTTGAACAACCTTTTCAATTCAAAGAGTTTCAACTGAAACACTGCTATTCTTCCCACACGGCCCAGCTTAGCTAGTTTTTTTTAGGATAATTAAAAAAATTCAAAATTTACTTAATTTTATAATTATAGTTCAAAATATTAAAATTTAGAATATAACTGTAAAGTGGAATAAAAATTTAATTTTTTTAATTAACCCTTTTGTCAATGACAAATTGACAAGTACAATAATAAGCTTTTGTTTACTAGTAGTGGTACATAATAATTAGCAAGATCACTTGTTTTCTTCAAAGACCAAAAGGCTTTCTTTTGCTTGCCAAGTACCTAGCATGGGAACTTGACCTTTAAATCTATATATAGCAGCTTGCTAGAAATACAAAAATATTCAAACATTCTTTACTCAGAGAGTCGATTTATATTCAACAATGTTATGCCTTGGATTGTATTAAGACAACATCAAAGTTTATGGTCAATAGTAACAGAAAGCATAAGGCGAGCAAGTGTGAACCAGTATCAAAATCTAGATTATCCAACTTCTACAATTAAACTTCTATGAGACAGATAACAAAAACCAGAAAATTTCCATTTCACAACTTAAACTTCATAATCTCTCGGTAACTACTAATTGCTTGAAAACAAAATTTGAAAAATCATATTGCTCATATGATGATAATCTACTTTATTCATCCCAACCAGTTGGAGCAGCTGCAGGAGGAGCAGGAGCAGGAGCAGGAGCAGGAGCAGGAGCAGGAGCAAATTGTGGTGGTTGAGGAACAGCATCCCACTCCCCAGTAAATCCACCTATATTTTTGTCACAAGGATGAGTTCCAACAAATAAACCAGAAAAAAAGTTGTCAACATAAAACAAAACAGTTCAGTCACTCCCATATTCTACTTGGAAAGCAAACAAGTTGCGACGTCATCACAAAAATGATGTAAAAGAAAATGACGATGTGAGATATGGTGCCAAACTGAAAATGTTTTCAAAGAAAGTTGATTTCAAGACTGAAAAATAAAACTCATTAGCATTTGTATAAAACTTTACCTTGCTCTGGATAGAGGTTGGCAGCAGGAACAGCAGGAATGGGTGCTGGAGCCACATCAGCCGCCCACTGACTGTCAGGCATAGTCCAATCGGTAGAGGGAAGCCCAAAATCAGTAGGAGGAAGGGCATAATCAACAGCTTGTACTGCTTCTTCCTCTTCCTGCTGCTTGGCTTCTTCTGGCTCTCTGTAGAAGAACAGATCCACCTGTACATGGAAAGTAAATCAGGGGATTGGAACTTATTACCTTGTATGTGTGAGATAGTACATGTAAAACATACACAAATAAATGCATGAATTGCTTTCTAAATAATTATTCTTACCATGACATCCCACTTGTGTCCTTGTGGAATAGTACCGCGCATTTGAAGTACCATCCTCGCTAACAGCCAAAACAAACATCCAATGCTATGTTTTCCTTTGTTGTTAGCAGGGATACCAATGTCCACATACCCCATGGGAGAATCAGTATCACAGAAAGCAATGGTGGGAATGTTTCCAAGGGCAGCTTCCTTGATAGGCTACAAAATGTGCACATTAAAACATAAAATTGGTCATCAAAGAAACAGCTAAAGGTAGAAAAAGTATGAGCTCAAATTATGCAGATGGATCTACTTGGTGGTCAGTCCTTGGATCAGTGAGGATCAAAAGGCGTGGCTCACTGAATGATGTTTGGAGCTGGTTGGTAAATGTACCAGGCGTATGCCTTCCAGCAATTGCATGGGCACCAGTGTATTGGGCAAACTTCAGGACAGCCCTCTGACCATAGGGCCTAGCAGACTGAACAATAATGTCCTGAGGGTTTTCAATAGCAACAATGACTCTGGCAGCCAGTTGAAGTTTTTCCCAAGTTTTCCCAAGGTTGATGATGTAAATTCCTGACAATAAATAACATTCGTTTAAATCATAAAAGTGAAAAATTATAGGACTACCCAAAGTCTTAAAGTTTGGAACTTGGAAGATAAATTCAAGTGCATGGTCCAGGTGAAGGGAAAAAAAAAACCCGAGAGGTGAAAATACTCTCGACACCGAATTCACTCCAGAGGCAAGCACATGGACACTACCTTCCCTTCATAACATACTAAAAGAACTTTGAAAAATCTTGACAAGTATACATTAATGCCTTCGACAAGAAGAAAAACCCAAAACTTTATCTGAAGCAGCTAACTAGGTATTATACAATCACAGTAAGCAGGTATCAGAAATGTGATCCACCCAGATAATCCTCCACATGCACTCAAAACCTATAACAAATCTACCATTATTCTGAAAGAAACAATCAACAGTAAGAACTCATTCCATACAATCACTATGCAAGTATACAATCACGGTAAGCAGGTATTAGAAATGTGATCCACCCAGATAATCCTCCACATGCACTCAAACGTATAACAAATCTACCATTATTCTGAAAGAAACAATCAACAGTAAGAACTCATTCCATACAATCACTTTGCAAGCATGGCACCAATAAATCCAGCATCTTTCTGAACCTCCACAAACAAAGACATACTTAAAAACCCAGCACAATTCACATGCAAAATCCCATAACACACCATATTTAATCTCGAAAATCCACAAAGCATACATCTTTAATCATCAAACAAACGAAAGTATAGCTAAAGCACCCAACTTTACACCAATCAAGAACATATAATCAATATAAAATAAGATCGACTTGAAAATTGATCGGAATACCATCATTGCGTCGCTTGAACACGTAACGCTCCATCTGGAAATCACAGTTCTTGGTGCCCAGATGAACTTCAGCAGCCAACATCATTTGGATGTCCAACTCCTTCTGGGAAAGAGTCCGAGCTGGTTGGGTAGTAGCTGCTGTGGCAGTTGCCATGGCTTTTGCTCGAGAGTTGGTGTAATGTGTGAAGAGCAAAGCAGGATCAGCCGCTGGCGGAGCTTGAAACACAGAGTAGCGAGTAGAAAAAGATGGTGGCTTTTAGGGTTACGCAGAATGCATAGGCCTTAGAGGTTTTGTAGGGTTTTTGGGCTTCAGAACAAAGGCCCATCTTTGCTTGTGAACAATGTCAAGATCACCTTCTCACAAAACGACAGCGTATGGGTTGACCTCTTCATTGCTAAAACCCTACGCAAGTCCATAAGCGAAAGCGTTCTTCCTTCCTGCTTAGCTAATGCTCCTTCGTGAGTATGGCCATTTCAAAGCCCTCAAAAATGTCAAGTAGTAGAAGTAATCAAGCGAGTGATGAGGACCAGTTAAAGTCAGAGGTAGCTTCATTCGCTTCCTCACTTGGCCTCTCTTCTTCTGCCCCTTCCTCTGGTTTCAACGACTCTGATTTTCGCAAAAGTGGTCGGCTTAAAAGCTCGAAAACGTCCAAATCCCAAGTGGGCAACGTTGAAAACCAGAAAAGAACTCGTCTTGATAAGGTATCACAAGATGGGAAGTCTCAGAATTTTGAAAAGAGTAATGGTAATAAGTCAAAATCCAAAGTTGGCTCCAAAAAACCATTTCCCAAGCCTCCGGTTTTGTCACTTGATGATGGTGGTGACAGAAGAGGCAACAGCGGAAGAGTTTCTAATAAGTACAGTGGCCTGCCAAAGTTGCCTTTGGTGAAGGCTAGCGCTATAGGTGTGTGGCATATGGATGCGCAAGAGTTGGAGAAGAAAGTGTTGGGTGGTGGTGAAGATAAGGGCAAGTTGCAAGTGAATATGGGTTTGGAGGAGTTGAAGGGTGTGGTGGAGAAGAAGAGGGAGTTGGGAGAGAGGCTTATGTGGCAGTATACGCAAGACTATGAGCAGAGTAGAGGGCAGAGCGGGGATATTAAGATGCTGGTGGCTACTCAAAAATCTGGTACTGCTGCTGATAAGGTGTCTGCTTTTTCCGTGCTTGTTGGAGATAATCCTATTGCCAATTTGCGGTCACTTGATGCGCTTGTTGGTAAGCATGTTCTGCTGAATTGTGTAATATTCATTTTCTGTAATGTTTTTGACTTGTGCTAATTTCTTTTTTTTAAACTGAATTTTGAGGCGGAGGCATTAGTGGATAGTTTTAGAAGGTTTCTATTTTCAGTTTCCGACTTTATCCCATTTCTATTGATGATAGTTGTAATTTATAATTTCTTTGTCTAAAAGATGTATGTGATTAAGCTGTAAATTTTTTCATCAGTAGCATTCTCTTTACTTGAACTTCAACCAAATGTTTTTGCAGGAATGGTAACATCAAAAGTGGGGAAGCGACATGCATTGACAGGATTTGAAGCTCTGAAAGAGCTTTTCATATCCAGGTTTCTGGTTTTCCTAATACTCTTTTCTTACCTCTCCTTCCCCAACTTTGAATTGTCTGTATTATATTGTATATTATTTTGGAGGTTACCTATCAGTTATTTGTGGGCTTATCTTCTCTTTTACATATACCATCTGCGAGTTCTGCACATGGTTAATACCTGATTTCATCTGTGAGATCCTTATACCTGAGTTCACTTAAATAGCTTTTATTGCATACTGATATGCCATTTCTGGATTGTGGCCAGTTTGCTACCTGATCGTAAGCTGAAGACCCTTTTACAGAGGCCTGTAAACAATCTTCCAGAAACAAAAGATGGTTACTCTCTCCTGCTTTTCTGGTATTGGGAAGAATGCTTAAAGCAGAGGTAGGATACTGTCATATCTTTGTTGCATTAAATGCGAATTTATTTTCAAAATTAGGGTCTTCTCTACTTTGATGTTTGTTCTTCTTTTTCCATGTTTGATACAGGATAATTTAGCTGCCAAAATGCATATTTATGTTTCTCCATCCTGTTAATTTTGGTTTCATTTATCAAGAGTTTTTTTGTTGTTTAAAATTAAAATTCAAGTACTATTTTAAATTATAAACTTGAAATCTGTATTTTACTAATAATCAGGTATGAGCGTTTTGTTTTTGCACTTGAGGAAGCGTCAAGAGATATGCTACCTATCCTAAAGGACAAGGCATTGAAGGTTAATAATTCGTCTACTAGGATTTCTGCTTACAATTTTTTGTTATACTTCAAGTATTGTAAGTTAAAATGATTCCCTACTTTGTTCTTCCTTTTAAGCCTTGGTATAATGGGTTGCTACTGGAGTAGACGAAGCATCGTATTATGTCTTGAATCAGTGATTCAAACGTGAAGTTCTCTCCCCAGTAATGATGTTCATAAAATTAATTTGTTAATGTGGCTGTTCAACAAATAACCTATAAAGTTGCACACTGCAACAGTCATACAATTGTGAATGTTGAAATGTGATGCACTCATGAATTTGATTGAAATAGTTACACTTTCTCCCCAAAATACTTGTCAAAATCTGTTCATTATACCTGTGATATGTATATGTATACTTAGTGAGAGTTATCATCATAAACTTTTCTTTTATGATATTTCCTTCAGACAATATATGCCCTGTTGAAGAACAAATCAGAACAAGAGCGCAGATTGCTATCTGCACTGATTAACAAAGTAAGATGCTGTATTTAACTTCAACATCATTTTAAGCAATTTTCTGGATTTGAATGCTATAGTTAGTAAACTAACGCCTTTTGTGATCTAATACTTCTAGCTAGGTGATCCTCAAAATAAGGGCGCTTCTAATGCTGATTTTCACTTATCAAACCTTTTATCAGACCATCCAAATATGAAGGTGAAGCTTTTAATTCAGAGACTTTAATTTCCACCATTGATTTTTTAACCGTCCGAAGTATTTGGTTAATTGCTTTTGCCCATTCTTTTCACAGGCTGTGGTGATTGATGAGGTTGATTCATTTCTCTTTCGGCCTCATTTGGGGTTACGAGCCAAATATCATGCTGTAAGTACACCCAGTTCTCTATCCTGGGCTGTGCTTATAGAATCTTTTTACTTTCAGTTACTGTAGACTTATTTGCTATCAATAGAATTTAACCTGTTTATATATTTTCATCTTGGTCATCCTATTGGATGGGAGTTATCTTTCTGCTGCTAAAGATTACCTAAAGCTTTACACCAACAATGTCTCTTGAAAGAAGAATCACATTACCTTCATTTTCTTATTTTCAATATTCTTGGTCTGCTTCAGAATTGGGGCAAAACTTTTTATCGTATTATGTGTGGATGTGCTATTTGAAATGGTTGGCTTCCACAACCATGAGGGTGTTCCAGTGGAAAATCATAAAATTATTTTCATGAGATCTTCCTGTTGTAATCTGACAATTAATCATTGACATTCAGGTCAACTTTTTGAGCCAAATTCGATTGAGTCATAAAGGAGATGGACCAAAGGTGGCAAAACGTTTGATAGATGTATACTTTGCTTTGTTCAAGGTAGATTGGAGTTACTACTTCTGAAAAGTCATTACAGTGTATTCTTATTGTTGATATACCCCCTGATGCAATTTTGTTTGAAGGATATTTTTGTACTAATCAAAACTTTCATTGAATATAATTTGCTCCTTAGCCATGATAGTTCTGTCAATATGTATTAATTCAACATCATTTATCACCAATGTCTGGTCTTAATATGATTAATATTGTTTCTGTTGGTTTTCCTTTTTTTGTGCATCTCGTTCATTTATTTCTCTTTTTGTTTTGGTGGGTGGAGTAGGGAAAGTATTGAAGGTGACAAAGATCAATTTTTATTACTTAATGCTTTATTGTATTCAGTGGACCATTGCTGTGAAAATCTGTATGTTTATGCTTCCATAGTAGATGAAAATTGTTGGGAATAGATAACTGGGAAATGGATATTTATTTCTGATGCACAATTTTCAGATGCTAATTACTGAGGCAGATAGTAACAAGAAGATAGACAAAAATGGAAAAGCAAAAAAGAAAAATCCTTCCAAGGAGGGAAAAGTTAGTGAGACACCAGAATCTCATGCAGAATTAGATTCAAGACTTCTATCCGCTCTTCTAACGGTCAGTGTAAACATCTCTTTTCATGCTAATAAACCAGTTAACTCTGTATACTTACTTCTTTCTTCTTTTGGTTTGTTCAGGGAGTTAATAGAGCTTTCCCTTATGTTGCAAGTGATGAGGCTGATGACATTGTTGAGGTCCAAACGCCTATGCTCTTCCAACTGGTATACTTTCATTCTCTACGGAGTCTAATTGTTATTGTGTTTGAACTCGATGGATGCTATGAAGCGGATTGTTAAAGCATTTTATTTGTTCAGGTTCATTCAAAGAATTTCAATGTTGGGATTCAGGCTCTGATGCTTCTTGACAAAATTTCATCCAAGAATCAGATTGTCAGTGACCGCTTATACAGGGCTTTGTACTCAAAACTACTACTTCCTGCTGCAATGAATACTTCTAAGGCAAGAATGCTTTTCTTTCTTTATTCCCGTACTTTACATTGATCTGTATGGAGATTGAGTCATTGAAGAAATTTCTAGCAGCAATGCTATGGGAAGCTGATTAGCCTGATTTCACTTATCCCCTGTGTTGTGTCTCTATAGGTGGAAATGTTTATTGGACTTATCCTAAGAGTCATGAAAAATGATGTCAATTTGAAGCGTGTATCTGCCTTTGCAAAGCGGTTATTGCAGGTCAGTAACAAAGTTAACTAATTATATGAGATTCACTCCTTAGTAGATGGTTTGGAGTGGAAGCTTAATTTAATTTGAACTGCTATTTTCAGGTCAATGAGTTTTACTAATGCTAGAATAATATAATTTTCTCATGTTGTTGCACTTTGTGCTGTGCCCTGTTCATGCCAGTGAGGAATGACTGCAAATGGAAGCTGTACATATTATATTTGCTCAGGAAACCTATGCATTAGTTTAATAATTTACCTATTAGCATTATAAGTATAAATAGATTTATTATGACTATAAATGGATTTACCTATTAACTATAAAATAGATTAACTCAAAAGCTTGAAAGTGCTTCATTCAGAGGTGTAACTCATTTGATACTTGATTAGGTTGCCCTTCAGCAACCCCCTCAATTTGCATGTGGATGCCTCTTTATCCTTTCTGAAGTTCTCAAAGCAAGGCCCCCGCTGTGGTAATGTTGGCTTCTGATAAAGCACTGTCCATACTTTTGCAGTTTGTATTCTTTTAATTATTAAAGAATGACCAAGAGACCCATTCTCAATTGCAGGAACATGGTTATCCAAAATGAGTCCATTGATGAAGATATTGAACATTTTGAAGATGTAGTGGAAGAGGCTGATCGTGAACCTGATGGAGTGTCCAATAAAGTAGAAAGCACTCTTGAAGTTGTTGAAAATGATACCAAGGCTATCAAAGAAAGTGATTCTTCAGAGGATGAAGAAGATGAAGAAAACCCTACGGACTCGAGCTCAGAGGATGATTCATCAAATGAAGCCGACAAATTATTTGTTGAGGACAATTCAAAAGACTATCAAGAATCTCAGCCATTGTCTAAGTTTAGTATAAGCCAACCTCAGCTATCCAAATCATCTTCCTTGCCCGGAGGCTATGACCCGCGACATAGAGAACCTTCTTACTGGTACATCAGCTTTTCCCAACAATTGTGCTCCAAATGATTGTTCTATCCTTGCCCTACTTGTGTAACGTGCTAATTTAGCTAGCATATCTTTGTTTAATTGCCGTTTAACGTTGATCACCTTTTTCTGTCATTTCAAATTTGGTGGATCAACAGTAAAGCAGATAGAGCAAGCTGGTGGGAACTGATGGTACTTGCTTCACATGTGCACCCATCTGTTGCCACAATGGCTGGAACTCTTCTTTCTGGCGCCAATATTGTTTATAATGGAAACCCGTTAAATGATTTATCTCTTACCGCGTTTCTTGATAAGTTCATGGAAAAGAAACCGAAACAGACTACATGGCATGGTGGCTCTCAAATTGAACCAGCCAAGAAGGTTAGCTAGATTGTTCTGATTGATAAGTTTGCTTGTCTGCGTATTTGTTTCTTATTCCGTGTTATTTAATCCGAGGTCTAAATAATTTCATGTTTCAGCTTGAAATGAGCAATCACTTAATTGGGCCAGAGATCCTATCACTGGCTGAGGTTGATGTACCTCCAGAAGATCTCGTCTTCCACAA
The DNA here is from genome assembly GCA_027563845.1 of Erythroxylum subrotundum. Lineage (NCBI taxonomy): Eukaryota > Viridiplantae > Streptophyta > Magnoliopsida > Malpighiales > Erythroxylaceae > Erythroxylum > Erythroxylum subrotundum. The sequence continues at coordinate 4,476,185 of JAOQMQ010000005.1, read as the reverse complement.
GTTCTATGTGAACAAAATGAATACCTCAAAGCCAAAGAAAAAGAAGAAAAAGAAGGGAGCTGAAGAAGAGGCTGCAGAAGACTTGTTTGATGTGGGTGAAGGCGATGATGTGGCTGGTGATGATGAAAGTGATAACGAGGAGATTGAGAATATGTTAGACTCTGCGAATCCTTCTTTTGAATCAGATGGAGATGGTGGATATGACTATGATGACTTGGACAAATTTACGAATGAAGATGCCGATGAACTTATTGGTGAGGTCAGTGATGTAGAGATGGACATGCCACCGGATGTTTTGGAAGGGGAAGATTTCAGTGACCTGGATGCTCATGATAAAAGTGATGATGATGAAGATATTGAGATTGGGGATGCTGAAGATTATGAAGAAGATGAGCATGACAAGAAGAAAAGGAAAAGGAAAAAGAAATCTAGTAACAAAGTCGGCGCGTCCCCATTTGCGAGTCTTGAAGAATATGAGCATCTGCTCAATGAGGAGAGTCCAAATGATAAGAAATCCGCCAAGAAGCAGAAGCGGAAGCCAAAACCACTGAAGAAAAGAAAATCATCCAAGTGAGCTTCTGTTCACTTTTGCATAGAAAACCAGGGGATCGTCTTATACACTTCTACATTTTCCTACGTAATGTGTATCCAAGTTGCGTATGGATATCTCAGTTTTGACCGGAGAGTCCATCTTTCAAATGCTTAGTATTGTATTCAAGGTAACGCGATTAAAGCACTTCTGCAGAACACGTAGATAGATACGAGAAAGAGACTGCAAAACTACATTGGTTCTTAAACATCTGAATAGAGCACAACTTGAAACATTCAAGTAACGACGATCAAACACTGAACATAGACTAGATGGCAATGCAGACTAATTGAAAACAAGGTAAAGGCAAATGATGCATCAACTTAGGGATGTCCTTTCGGAGACGTGCCCCCTAAATCTTCACTCAAGAGATGGTAATTTCGACTTTCTTGGGCTTGGGTGGTGGAGGATGCTTCTCAACCACCACGGTCAAAACTCCATTTTCACACTTGGCTTTAATGCTCGACATATTTGCATTTTCCGGCAACCGGAACTTCCTCATCAGCTTCTGAGGTACTCTTCTCTCAAGCCTAATATACTTGCAGC
>JAOQMQ010000005.1:4460060-4471067 GCA_027563845.1 Erythroxylum subrotundum | reverse complement strand
GCAGGTTGCCATTTCCCAAGTCAACTTGGAGAGCTTCTCAAAAGCTGCAACTAGTTCACAGTGACGTTGCTGGACCATAAAAAACACCATCCTTACAAGGTAGCCTTTACTTTATACTATTCATTGATGATTTTACAAGAATGGGCTGGATTTTTTTCTTGAAGTTCAAGTCAGAGGTGGCTAGAGTATTTTGGAAGTTCAAGAAACAGGTGGAAAAACAAAGTGGCTATAAAGTTCAAGCGTTGAGGTCTGATAACGGGAAAGAGTACACTTCAACATAATTCAATTTATTTTGCGAAGAAGCTGGCATTGAACATCAACTTACTGTTCCATACACTCCAGAACAGAATGGTGTCAGCGAAAGGAGGAATCGATCCATAATGGAGATGGCCAGATGTATGTTGCATGAAAAGGAGTTGCCAAAAACTTTCTAGGCAGAAGCAGCCAACACAGCAATATTTTTGCAAAATCGACTTCCAACCAAGGCTTTGGAAGATAAAACTCCATTTGAAGCTTGGTATGGGTATAAAAATTCATTAAAGTTTCTTAAGTATTTGGATGTGTATGTTTTGTTTATGTACCTCAGGTTAAGCGTGACAAGCTTGACAAGAAGGCAACTCCAGGCATCTTTGTGGGCTATAGCACTGCTTTGAAAGCCTACAAGGTGTACCATCCTCAAACCAAAAAAATGACAATCAGCCGGGATGTACACTTTAATGAGGATGAGCAATGGGACTGGAAAAATTTGCAGAATAAGGATTGTCCTTCAGAAGTACCTAAGGTCATCAGTGATCCTTAACAAGATGGGTTAGAAGATGATCCTCCAGTTAGAGGAACAAGACCACTTTCAGAGATCTATGCAAGATGTAACGTGGCAATTTGTGAACCTGTTTGTCCTGAAGAAGCTTTACAGGATTCAAAGTGGAAGAAAGCAATGGAGGAGGAGCTGTTCATGATTGAAAAAAATAAAACTTGGGAGCTAGTTAAAAGACCTGAAGGAAGAAAGGTCATTGGCGTCAAATGGGTGTTCAGGACAAAGTTGAATGCAGATAGCTCCATCAACAAATATAAGGCCAGACTCGTCGTCAAAGGGTATGCTCAGATTTATGGTGTTAATTACTCTGACACTTTTGCTCCTGTTGCAAGATTGGATACAATTAGATTGCTACTTGCATTATCGGTACAAATGGGATGGAACGTGTTTCAGCTAGACGTCAAATCAGCCTTTTTAAATGGCATCTTGCAGGAGGAGATATATGTTGAGCAACCCAAAGGATTTGTGAAGGACGGTGAAGAGGACAAAGTGTACCTACTCAAAAAGGCTCTTTATGGCTTGAAGCAAGCCCCAAGGGCTTGGTATAGCAGGATAGATGCTCACTTATTAAGCCTTGGTTTTGTTAAAAGCTTATCAGAAGCCACTCTTTATGTGAAACATAAAGATAATGACATTCTCATTGTGTCTCTCTATGTTGATGATCTTTTGGTGACAGGAAATAATACAAGGTTGGTTGAGGCATTTAAAAAGGAAATAATGCAGTCTTTTGAAATGACAGATCTTGGTCTCATGGCATATTTTCTTGGAATGGAGGTTAGGCAAGGAGAAAATGAAGTATTCATCTGTCAGAAAAAATATGCAAAAGAAATCTTGAAGAAATTTCAGATGGAGGAGTGCAAAGCAATGAGCACACCAATGCATCATAAACAGAAGTTGTGTAAAGAGGATGGAGCTGATAAAGTTAATGAAGGACACTACAGAAGCTTGATAGGATGCTTAATGTACCTCATGGCAACAAAGCCTGATATACTTTTTGCTGTAAGTTTTCTGTCTCGGTTTATGCATTGTGCTAGTGAAATGCATTTAATTGCTGCAAAAAGAATACTGAGGTATATAAAAGGCACTATTGATTATGGTGTCAAGTTTGAGAAATGCAAAAATTTCAAGCTATATGGATTCTCCGATAGTGATTGGGCAGGATCGGTTGACGACATGAAAAGCACCTCAGGTTGCTGTTTCAATCTAGGTTCAGGAGTTTTTTCTTGGTGCTCTAAGAAGCAAGAAATTGTAGCCCAATCTACTGCAGAAGCTGAATTTATTGCAGCAACAGCAGCTACAAATCAAGTTTTATGGCTGAAAAAGATTTTATATGATTTACGCATAGAGCATAAAGAAAGCACTGTGATTTTTGTTGACAACCAGGCCATTATTGCAATCTTAAACAATCCAGTGTTTCACGGGAAGACCAAGCATTTTAACATCAAACTTTACTTCTTAAGAGAAGTGTAGCAAGATGGAAAGCTCACTTTAGTCTACTGCAAATCAGAAGATCAGGTAGCAGACTTGTTTACAAAGCCACTCCCAGTTAGCAAATTTGAGCTTCTGAGAGAAAGAATTGGAGTTCGCAATCCTTAAAGCAAGGAAGAGTGTTAATTATATGCTTTAAATGTTGCACGTGTTATTATGTTTTTTGTGTCAGATATCCAATAAATATCCTAGTTAATAGGTAGTCCTAGTCTAAAGGGATTAGGAACAGATTTTCTGATTTTATGCCAGATTTTCTATGTTTTAGTTAGTAAATCAGCTATTTAAGTCATGAGCTCAAAGCTCTAAAAGTATCTTCGTTCTTGTCTCTGCAGTAGTGTTTTCTTCGAATAAACGTGTTCTGCTGTCTTTTGCAATCCTCTGTTTTTCAGCTCTATGTGTATCTATTTTGTTGTCTTTGCATATCGATACCTCATAATAAAATTAGAATGATACAGAGTTGTAAGGTTGTCAGGCACAATTTTAAAAATAGTGAGCAGACGTTTACAACACACCAGGTATAAACTGAATTTTACTGCTTATTAAGTATATTTGTCGAATTATTTTTTTTAATAACTTTTTATCTAACCTTGTATCAACTACTATGTACTTTTTTTAATTATTATTATTATTAATTTTTTTTTATCTTCATGTTATATTTTGTTTAAAAATTTGTTATCTTGATGTTATATTTTGTTTTCAGGTATGTCCTTTGGTTATATTTTACATTTTATTTATTTATGTATTTATTGTAATTTTATTTACATAATAAATAACATATTAGTTTTACTTATTTACTCTTTAACCTGCATCATTCTTTTATTGTTACATTTGTATGCGGGTCTACCGGAAACAACCTTTCTACTCCCCAAAAGCTAGCTCAAGAGGGGGAGATTTACACATTATTATAAATTCTTGAATGCCTTTATAGTTGTCCGATGTGAGATTCCTGACACACCCCCTCAGTCCAGAGCAGGACTGGACATCTGATGAACATATTGGGTAAAGGGACAGAACCGGGCACCGCCCTAAACTATCGAGACAAGCAGGCTCTGATACTATGTATCAGACTTTTTCAGACTTCGTTTTATTGCGAAACTTCGGACTAAATATGATGATGATAATGACAATTATAACGTCGGCGACTATTTTTAGGGATTGAGTAAAACAATAGTTGATTATAGCAATGCTTTAAAATATGATATTTTAAAATATTTAACCCCATATTTTGTGTTCACTATTTTGATACAATATTTGAATTGGAATATTGGAATACTTTACTGCTAATTACTAACAGAAAGCTCAATTCCAAAGTTACATATTTTTATCATATTTTATCTTCAAAATCGCATTATTAGTCATGAATTGCCGTATTCGTATAAAAGTAGAGAAAAATTAGGAAATAAGCAACTGAATAGTAATAGCAACATTAGCATTATTTTCATTATAGCTATCTGATCACGTGCTTCCCCAGATGCCCTACTCAATAGGTGACTGAAGCAAGAACGCCTAATTATTCCCCACAAGACAAAATCTTTGTTCCTCACCTCCCCAGATTACTGTTTTAGCATGAACTGGTAATGATTACTAGCACATGATATAATCTTAATCATATGATCCAATATATATGCCTCCAAAATCTTATTTTAAAATTCATATTGGTCTATTGAAGCGCATGCCTTGCAAGTCCAGAGATCCCTCTAAAGATTTGCACTGCATTACATTACAATCAAGTGTTGAAGTACCTTCAGGCGAGTCTTTAAAAGATGGTTCAAAAGGACATACTCATTGGACCACAAACAACAGCTTTAACCGGTAGGGTTTTCATGATTATTTGTTTATGCAATCATAGTACTGTTGCTTTCTCTAAGCTGGTTGGTGTCGAACTGTCGATTCATGGCTTAACCCTTTTAAAAAATGACACGAGTCCAGACTGTTAATGTCAATGGTTGACACAACTTGTAAGTGTATACCTTGTTTGCATAGAAAATTTGATAAAAAGCAAACATTTGTTCAAGAAAAATTCCAAAAGTCAATTAGTTGCACAAATTACAATGAAGAAATCAATTAATTCACCATCTTCACTCTTCAGCTGTCTCTCTTATGATGATAGATAGAGATTACTCTTCCCTTACATGTCTAACTCTGATTACTTGGTCTTCCTCTTTGATTATTACGGTTGCGATGCATGCACAATGTAAAATCTTACTACCACAATGGCCATTGAAGACAAAACACAAGCAGTGACAATTGTGACGAAGAACAAGATGCCCCCTTGTTTGGGTCGATCGTTGACTTAGTATAGCAAGCTGGTGTTCATGACGAAATAGTGGGAACCGTTGGCTGTTTTTGCAGCCAACAGCAGGCAACACAGCTATGTTCCTGCAAAACTAATTGGAATAACGACAACTACAATACCAACAAGCAACGCAACCAACTCCTTAAAAGTTAACCAGCTTCTTCCTTGATATTTTCACTAACTCGGCATCTAATATCATTATATCATGGTGCCCACCATGTATACACTTCTATTAGTCATTATCATCAATTTATACAAGGCATGTTGTCTAAAATTAGTTATGCATACTTGTTTTGGACGCTCCTCCAATTACTTGAAACATGATACGTTTTTGTAAAAATTTTAATTTTTCTTTATTTTTTGGAATACTAAACAAGAAAATAATGTAAGTTTCAAAATAAATATCTAATATACATTCCTTGAATAAATTTACATACATTGTTAACATAATATGCACTTATATTAATAATGGTAAAGTTATACATAAAAGGGATTGGAAAAGAATCAATAGAAAAATAAAAAATCGGAATTGATTCCTATAATTCTCGAAACAAACGAAAAGAAAAGATGAAATATAAACCATAGATCAATTAAGCCTTCTCGTAGACTTGCTTAAGAATAAGAAAGAGGTAAATACCATACATTAGGGTTTGATCCTATTTATGAGGATTCTGCAAATATTCCATTAAAAATAAAGAGAAAGTTCAAAACAATTGGGTTTTTTTTGCAGATTGGATGCAGTTATAACTTAAACGTTACGATATTATCAATAGAGAGTTATATTTACACTTGTTAATATATTTTTAAAATCTTTAATAATGCTACTTTAATTACAACTAAATCTCCTCATAATCAACTTTTTCAAAATATGAATGATGAGGATTCATTTAACATAATAATTCATGGCGTAACCAACAAGAGGGTATTGCACATCGAAAGTTGAAATTCAATTCTTAATCAAAACAAGTTTAAATTCGATTCATATTAAAATTTGATCATGCCTAAAGTATTACATCAACTCCCATACCTTCACATGAATAAAAGTAAGCATTATCTTTAGGGTTGACATGCTGTATGAGTCTTTGTTAAAATTTATAGAAAGACATTTTGAATAAAATGATAAATTAGTCTAATTCATATTTAATTTAATTTAATTTGATCAAATTTAAATCCAAATTTTACACGTGTATTTAAGCTCGACCGATCAAGCATTTATCATGTTGTCACTAGTAGTTAAGGTAAAATCCTAGGTAAAGGAGTCCGAACCCTCTATCCAATATTATGGTGCCTTATTCTGTCTCATAAATCTCAGTCATTTATTTATGTGGATCTTGCATGGATCTCACATAAATGAACGTGGGGTCTGCATAAATGAATGACTGAGATTTATGAAACAGAATAAGATACTGTAATATTAGACAGAGAATCCTACTCCTAAATAAAGAGGAGTAGATATATAAATGCATAGGCACATATGACAAGTGTATACACGTGCTAATATCCTGAAATCAAAGAACCTGTACAATCAAGATTAGACAAAAGCAGCTAATGGTTTTTAATGAATGTAGACAACTGATACAGACATACACTCTCTCTCTTAGCTGTTGTATGGAAAACAGTGGGCCAAGCAGATATATGCCTTTCTTAATCTCTTCTCTGAACTCTCTTATATACGAACCCTCCCCTGTGTCTCCTCACAAGAGCAACCGATCAAGCTTCTCTCGGAAACCCTTTTCAGTCTGTCCTGAAACTGCCTCGCTAGGTAGTTTTTTCTGGTCACCGAAGCCCCAGTAAAACCTAAACCTTAGATATGGAAAAACCTGGCAAGTTAACCAAGCTGAAGTCAGCAATCAAAAGATGGCCATCTCTCAGCAAGCCATCAAGATCAGACACCACTGTCGTCGACGCTGGTGCTAGTTGTGAGTATGATGACAAGGTTGGCAAGGAACTGCAAGAAGTTTACGTGGGCAAGTCTCGCCGGCTGTATCTTTTGAGCTCAGACGTCGTTTGCCACCCTCTTTTCCAAGAGTTGATTGACAAGTCCGGTGGTTGTTGCCACGGAGAAGTGGTGGTTGCTTGTGAAGTGGTGTTGTTTGAACACTTTCTATGGATGCTCAAGAGTGGTGCTTCTCAGTTGGGATCAGCCGAGGAGCTAGCAGAGTTCTACTTCACTTGTTAACGACAAGATTTGTGGAAGAGTAGTGTTAGGCATTCAAAATAACATGAAATGAAAATTAAATCCATTTCCTTAATCTAGTGGCAACATTATATGAAGCTTGTTTAGGTGAATTTTCAGTTTGATTAGAAAGTTAGAATTGTGGTAAAGTAGACATTGTTGTGTGTAAATTTTTGTACTCTTCGAAGATGAACAAAAATAATATCTTCCAGTTTCACTTTTTCTTCCAAGCTTTTATATTCCAACTTTCACCCCAGCTATAGATTGATGAGCAAATATAAGAGTTGGCATTACTGTGGACGAACTAAATGCTACTTGGATGCTTACTTGCCATCTTTAAAACTTACATTATACCTGATAATCTTGGACATGCATATACAATCAAAACAATGTCATGTCACCCCTCTGAGCAAAGAAAGAGAAAACATTGCCATCGTTCGATTTAAGGCATTGTATTTGCAAGAAATTAAACCTCACCTGTCCCTTTCTTCAAGCATTACATTTACACCAACTTTAGGATACAAAGGTCCAACACTTGGCCAGAACATTGTCAATAGTGGACAGCATTAAGGTGGCACATATACATTCCTCTTGTATGTGGTGCCAATTGGAATCAGATCGTCTGTCCCCCTTATTCAGTACCTCCTCTGTCTCAACAAATCTCAACCATCCAATTTAAATAAATTGAATGGTTGAGATTTGTTGGGACAGAGGAGGTACTGAATAAGGGGGACAGACGATCTGGGGGCATGCCAATTATACTGTACGAGGGAAATAATTTTTTGCTACATGAAGACCCACATATTTCATTGCGTTGGTCCCCTCCTCTTTATTCTCATGAATCGAATCCTTCTCTAGATTTCTCATTAAATTGTACACAGTGATGTATGTAAGTTACAATCGTTTTGTCGAAACCCTTCTACTTTGGGTCCCAAAGACATTTGTTACCAGTACATTCATTTACCATTCTGAATCCAATTCATTGCAATGCTAGCTATAGTGGGGCGATTTCTGCCATATATTGGTTGGCTATAGTAGTGCGATTTCAGCCATATATTGGTTACACCTAATTTATCTATGAAACCAATTATTTTTGTGTATATATATATTAGAATTTTTAATATGAAGAGATTGTAGAGTCCATTAACAAGAATTAAGCTTGGGTCAATCATTGTCGAAATGACTAGAACTAGTCATTTGGATAATTGACTCTTATCACTTATAAATCCTTTAATATTTTCATGTTTAGTTAATATGAGATACTCTAATAGGATATATGATACGGGAAGAATGTATAGTGAAATATATTAATTTAAATATGGAAGAAACTATATAGTTTAATGAATGCATTTAGCTGTTATCATGATTGTATGGGTATAATAAAAAGCAGTCGATAAGTTGCTTTGCTTGGTGTGTATGCTACTCTTTCTTCTTGTTGATTGTAGCGATTAATTTAGTAGAGAAACAGACGCATCAAATGATTAGGTGGTTAGAACACATTTCTTTAATCAGGATATGAAAATGGACAAAGGTGTGATAATTTAACTTTTGTTTGTCGTTAATATTCGGTTGGTACATGATAATTACAAGACAAGACCAGCATAGTCAATCGTTATAAAGACAAAAACGTGAGAAATCAGCAAACATTGTGACGATTATTAAATTCCACCGTGACATAGATCTCCAAATTTCAAATTTAAATTTTAACGATTAAAAAATCTAATTGATTTGATTAGTTCAACCGTAAAATTTTTGAATCTTTCAATTTTTCGATTCAGTTTTTAACTTTTCGGTTCGATTTACACTAATAACTTCTACTGTTAAAAATCGATAAATTTATTAATTAGTTAGTCAATTTTTATAAATTAGTAAATTCTTATAAACTAAATAAATTAATTAATTTTCATTTAATGATATCTTTTTTCAATTAAACTTTAAATTTTTCAATAAGTAAAGACAATTTAAATTCTTTAAATTTATTTAATTCTTAACTGATTTTATAATAATTTAATTTAAGTTAACTTTTTAAACCTTAAATTTTTTATATTATTAATTTAATTTTCAGTACAATTTTTAAATTCCAACAAATACATTTATACTAACGGGCTCGAAGCACTAGGATTTCGGTGTCAATGGACAATCACACTGCCCACCAGGGACGGAGCCATGTTATAGGGGAGGGAGGCCACGGCCCCCCCTTTCAAATATATTTTTTTTAAAATACTTATATAATTAAAATTTTTAAAATTACAAATATAAGTGGCCCCCCTTTAAAAAAAATCCCTATCTTCTCTTCTCTTCAACTCTGCACGCACAGCCCTCCTTCCCCGGCCCCCCCTTAGAGTTGAGTCTGGCTCCGTCCCTGCTGCCCACCAAGCAATTAAGATACCATGGGCTCTGCCAACAGAGAAGTACACCCAGTTTCATGCTTCCAAAAAATTTGTATCATGTTTGTTGATTTTTTTTTTCTACAAGGGAAAGAAAAAAAAAACAAACAAAAATCAAACAAAAAAAAACACCCTAGTTAACGTAGGTTCTGCGATACTAAATGCCTTGTTGATCTTGATCTAGTAATTCCACGACTGTCATCGGAGGCTTTTGAAGCATATGAAGACTTGGACTGGACATCATTGTGATAGAGGCTAGTCAATCGGTACATTGGTTCCCTTCACGACTCATATGCTATAGCTTCACCGCCTAGGCTCGGTGTAGAAGGCCACGGGTACCTACCACCAAAAAGTTATCTTCAGTTAAAACTATAGTGGAAGAGGAGAGAATGCTAATTATCTCCGAAGAGTATGTTTGTTTATAGTAGAACATTATCTTATAAGTGAATAATATTATTATAAAGTTCTTTAAAATTGAGTTTTAGTAGTGTCTAAATTTCAATTTAGTTAATTATCAATTAAAAATTAAGTGGCTAAAGAGAATGTTAAAATATGAAGTAGTTCAATTAGATTAATTTCGTAAATTAGTCAATTAATTGCATATCTAACAAAATAATTTTTTGGAAGATCAAATTTTAAAAATCAATAAATGATTGAAAAAGGTCTTAATTTTAGTCACCTTTGAAATTATTATAGTGACAAGAATTTAGGTTTCACTAATATTTTTCAAATTATTCTTTATCCATTTTACAACAAATAATAATTATGAATTATCAAGCTATTTTAGATAAGTAGGTTTGTTACGTTGGATGGAATTGGGACATTATAACAAATACTTGGTTGATTGTTTAATTTCTGCCTAAGTTAGGTCACAATTTAAGATAACCCAAACCTTGCCACTCCATTAGGCTCACATAATGCAGTATATTAATTAATGTTTTAAAAATTAGACCAGAAATTAAATCAGTAAGACAAAAGATTTAATATTTACAAGGTGAAATCAACATTAGATCATTATAAAATTAGTTAAAATTGAATAAAATTAAAGAATTTGAAAAATAATTGAAGAAAATTATTCTTACTTATAAAAAAATTTAAAATTTAATTTAAAAAGAGACTATTAAATGAAAATTAATCGATTTATAAAAATTTATTAGTTTATGAAAATGATTGATTAATTAATAAATTAATCAGTTTTTAACTAGTGTTCGGAATACCGTTCCGTTCCGGCTGGAATCCGGTACCGGAACGGGAACAAGTATACCGGGTAAAAATTTCGGCCAGTACCGGCCGGAACCATAAATTCCAGAACGTTCCGGACAAATCCGCAAAAAATTTTTTGGTCAGGGACCATTTTGCAAAATTTCAAAAATTAACCCTAAAAATCCCTACCCCCAGCTTGCTCTCTCTCTCGCTCACCTGCCGACTCTCCCTCTCAGAATCTCAGATTTGTCTCTCCCTCACCTGTCGCCTATCGCCGTCTGCCTCGCCGCCTGTCGCCGCCGCTCCTCCTCCTCCTCCTCTTCTCCTCTCCGTTGTCGTGGTCTTTGCGTCCCTCTTCTCCTCCTCCTCGTTGTCGTCGCCGTCCTCCACCTGAAGACGTGCCGCCTGCCCACCGTGACCAGACAACTCCGACGCCTCACCTGTGAAATTCTTTTTCTGTCGGCCAAAAAATTGGAAGGAGAGGAGACGACAAGAAGGGTATATGGTACTAGGGTTACACATGTATGTATGGGCCATGAATAAAACTATGGGCTAGTATTTAGACTGGTACTTGTACCCATTTAAATGGGTCAATAGACAACATATGGGCCAATTACAATGACAAAATATAGGCCTAATCTTT
>JAOQMQ010000005.1:4422657-4434391 GCA_027563845.1 Erythroxylum subrotundum | reverse complement strand
ATTATTATATTTTTAAAACATACAAAATTTAAACAAATATTAGTTTATAAATAATAAATAATAAATTATTTATTTTAAAAATAAAATATTTTTACTAATAATTTATTAATAAATATTATATAAAAGATTAAAATAAATTTAATTAAAATAATGTATTTTAAATTTTATTTAATGCATAATTATTATAAGTAATAAAAATATTTATTTTCTTTTTAAAATAAAAATTTAAAAATCACAATAAAAATTGAAATAAATAGTTAATTAAAAAGGGCTTAAAAGGGGGACATGGAAAGGAAAATTTTTAATAATTTTGTTAAAAATTCTTTTGACCGGTATTTTAAATATAGGCTAATCCTAGTCGGTATAAGGCGAAACCAACTGTCACAACCAAATTTACAACCAATATTTTTGAAACAGTAATATACGGAATTTAACTCTTTGGTTTTCACCTACAGAGACCTCGAGAGTACTCATACGTTAAAAGAGGTACAAGCTCATATATGTTCAATAACATTTTTAGAGTGCTCAAGCTTCTTCTATTTCGATTCTGTACGGACAAGTTCCTTGCCTGTCAAACGTTATCTTCAGTCAAGACTTTGCCATATGTGCCCCACGTGACATAACAAAACAGTCATTCTACTTTAAAACCTGTTTGTTAAGCTCGAAGAAGAGCTATGAATGCCCCTCAGAAATTAGCCGTATCATTATTATTCAGATTTCTAAATAACTAATTAACCAGAGTTACACCAGATCGAATATGGCTAGGGCGGCCATGCTAGGCCTAAGTCTAGGTCCAGTCATCGACGGCCCATCCGCAAGTGGTAACTTCCCATGCATACGTAAAGACCTAAACCTAGCAGTTATTCCTTATATAAGGTACTATTTTGCCATGATACAGGTACGATACTAATACCCTGCTTTTCTCTGTTCTTAGCGGCCAAAACCTCCACCAAAAGACTAACTTGAGCGTCGGAGGGGCCTGCCGGCAATCCACCCCCGATGTGCCTTTATTGTTTTGCAGGTATTACTCAGCTAAGGTCAGTCAGGATCATGGATCCAAGCAACAATATACAACCTGAACAAAATCAGGCTGAACCAGAATAAATAATGATATATATATAAATAAGAACACTAACGTTGATCCATTGTACAGCGGAAGCATAAACATCAAAACTTGATAGAATTGTTTTCTTCCAAGCCAAGATTCAGAAATCGAATGAATTCTCCTTATGAAGCAGAGAAAACCGACGATCTTTGTTTAGAAGAAATGTCAAGAATGTATCTAGCTTGGGAATCACAACCTTTTTTATAGTCAGGTTTAACCATAATGACTCGTAATGAGCTTCTACACATCAAGCTCATACTAATAAATAATTAACATTTTTGTAGGCTCAATTAATTTACCAAAGTTAAATCACATTTTATTGTGCCTATAACAGAGATAGAAATCCACGTACATATATATTTATACACGTGACCCATAAAATTCTAACAATCTCCCACTTGAGCTACGTGTGTTTCCAGATAATGTACATAGAAGAAAACTTAATGCGCGCAAACTTGCTATCTCATTCTAGAAATATACCAAAACAATCTAGTCCATCAATTTTACTAGTGTAAGATCAAAACGACTTTTGTCATCTAATTGTGTGACTAAACCGAACAATTGTCACAAGACCAGCAAAATTAATGACATAGATCAAGTATGGATGCATAACATGGAAATTACATATGATGTGATTATAATCATGCCTATTTCTAACTGGTCCAAAATTTGTGACTCGGAGAATCTCAAAACATTTTCTAGCCTTATGCAATACCGCAATAGAAAGAAATTCCATATGTTTAGACTTTTCAGATAAACATGAACTTCATTAGATTTCATAAACCCAAATCTGTACAGAAAGATAACTTTAGACCTTAGAACTTAAACCTTAAAACATAAATTTTAGATGCCAAAGAACATACATAAAAGTAAAAGATTGAGTCCCACTAAAGTGACATGTCTGACAGACCTACTACACCCATATTGGCCACATGTACATGAAATACTGAAGGTGGCAACCCTTTGGTGAGTAGGTCTGTGATATTGGAGTTTGTACCAATATGTTCTATAAACACTTGAAGATTCTGAACCATTTCTTTCACGACCAAAACTTGATGTCGATATGCTTTGATTTCGACGAACTTCGGCTGTTATTTGAATACAATACAGCGGCTTCATTATCACAATAAATCTTTAGTGGTTTTTTTATATCATCAACCATTTGCAGCCCAGTGATAAAGTTTCGCAACCATATTCTATGACACAATGCTTCATAGCAGGCTATATATTCTGCCTCCATGGTAAAAGAAGCTACAAGTTTCTGTTTTTCACTTTTCTATGACACAGCTCCTCCACCCATCATGAAATCATAACCTGAGGTGGATCTTCTACTATCTAAGCATCCCGCGTGATTAGAGTCGGTGTATCCAACGATTTCCAATCGCTCTGACCTTCTGTATGTGAGCATATAGTCCTTTGTTCTTTGTAAATACCTCATAACCCATTTTACTGCTTTCCAATGATCAATTCCCGGGTTACTCAAATATCTGCCTAACATCCCCGTTATGAACGCTATATCCGGACGCGTCCATACTTGTGCATACATGAGACTCCCTATAACTGAAGCATAAGGGATTTTATCCATCTCATCCTTTTGTGTGTCCAATTTAGCACATTGGAGCAAACTAAACTTATCACTCTTTGAAACAGGAGTGTCTCCTGGTGCACAATTCTGCATGCCATATCGGCTTATACCTTATCAATCTAGGCCTTTTGAGATAATCCAAGTATACCATCCTTACGATATCTATGGATCTGTATTTCAAGACAAAAAATGCATCACCGAGATCTTTCATTTCAAAATTCTTTGATAGAAATTTCTTGGTTTCATGTAATAGACCTATATCACTGCTTGCTAGTAGAATATCATCTACATATAGCACCAGGATAATAAATTTGCTCCCACTAAACTTGATATATATGCACTAATCAACGATGTTTTCCTTAAAACCAAACGAGGTTATCACTTGATCAAATTTCCAGTACCATTGGCGAGATGCCTGCTTTAAACCATAAATGGACTTCTTAAGTTTGCAAACAAGGTATTTTGAATTATTGGATTCAAAGAGTTCTAGTTGCACCATGTATATTGTTTCATCAATGTCTTCATCGAGAAACGTTGTCTTTATGTCCATTTGATGTAGCTCGATATCACAATGAGCTACAAATGCCATAATGATTCTAAAAGAGTCTTTTATTAAAACTGGAGAGAATGTCTCTTTATGATCAATGCCTTTCTTCTAAGTGAAGCCTTTGGTGACTAAGCGTGCCTTATATCTTTCAATGTTACCATGTGAGTCCCTTTTGGTTTTAAATATCTATTTGCAACCAATCGGTTTCGCTCCTTTAGACAACTCGACAAGATCTCAAACGTCGTTGTCTGCCATTGACTTCATCTCCTCCTTCATGGCTTTAATCCACTTATCAGAGTTTTAACATAATTTGGCTTGACTTACAAATGTCGGATCATCCTCCACCCCAACGCCAAATTCATGTTCATTGAGATATACAATGTAATCATTTGATATTGCACTTCTCCTTTTTCTTGTGGATCTCCTAATAAGCACTTCTAATTGAGGTTGTTGATTTTCATTGCCTTGATCAGGTAATGTTTCCTGATCAACAATAGGAGGTATGACAGGAAAAATTGTGTTTTCAACATTATCCTAATTTACAATTTGAATAGTGTCAAGTATGGTTAACTCATCACTTTCAACTGTAACTGTAGTGGGAATGTTAACACACTCCTCTTCAAACACAATATCTATATTTTGATTACTCCCACTGTAATCAACATCCTTAATAAATTTGGCATTCCCTGTTTCAAAAAAGGATCTGATTGAGGGATTATAGAACTTGAAACCCCTCGACTTTTCCGGGTAACCTACAAAGTAACAACTAATAGTTCTTGAGTCCAATTTCTTTTCATTCGGCCTATAAGGCCTTGCCTCAGCTAGACAACCCCATACTTGTAAGTGCCTAATACTAGGCTTCTTACCTGTCCATAGCTCGTATAGGTTTTAGCTACTGCTTTGCTAGGAACTCAGTTTAGGATGTAAACTGTAGTTTTAAGTGCTTTGCCCCAAAGTGATTATGGTAAAGAAGAATGACTAATCATACTTCTCACCATATCCTTAAAAGTTCAGTTTCGTCTTTCAGCTACACCGTTTTGACTAGGAGTTGCAGGCATGATGTACTGAGCAACTATACCACACTCAGTCAAATATTTGGCGAAGGGTCCTTGACGTTGTTCACTGGGTGGGTGCACCAGAGAAACTGACTCTTAGCAGTTTTTATGGCGCTGCAATTTCTCTGGTGCATGCAACTTGACAGAAACGTTCTCTCAAACGTTCTCTGACGCTTAGCAAAAACGGTGCAAGCGCCAGAGAAACTTTCTGACAAATGCATAACGATCAGGGACTTATCCCTGACCTCTGATGGGTCATAGACCCGAGGACCCGAATAAAAACGGGTCTTGATCTCTGATGTTTCAGTGATTTTGAGGTAAAAAGAAACAAAAATCGTTTCTAAACTGAATGACATAATTTTTCGACGATGACAATAGTGTTTACTTGTTTCCCTGTTAATTGCAGACTAAGATAATTAAGAGATCAAAACATTTCTACCCAAAAATTTCTATCTCAGTCGATTATAATGAAAATAATAATAACTAACAACCCAAAGCAAATGAAATCTCAAATGATAAATCTGTAATTCATTTTTACTACCATAAACATATGGAACAGAGTGAAAAATGAAACTGATTATCATGTTGAAACAATCTACGTGAAGTGTCTCTGATACCACTTGTTAGAAATTAGCCTTATGATTATTATTCAGATTTCTAAACAATCAATCAACCAGAATTATACGCAGATCGAATAAACAATGATATATATACAAATAAGAACACTAACTTTGATCCATTGTACAGCGAAAGCGTAAACAGCAAAATTTGATGGAATTGTGTTCTTCCAAGCCAAGATTCAGAAACTGAATGAATTCTCCTTATAGAACAGAGAAAACAGACGGACTTTGTTTAGAAGGAATGTCAATAATGTATCTGGCTTGGGGATCCCAACCTTTTTTATAGTCAGGTTTGACTTACGATTCATTGTGGATCTATTAAACATAATGACTCGTAATGAGTTTCTACACATCAGACCCATACTAATAATTAATTAACATTTCTATAGATCTAATTAATTTACTAAAGTTAGATCACATTTTATTAGACCTATAGTTAAGATAGAAATCTATGTATATATATGTATACACGTGACCATAAAATTCTAACAATGCCTGCATGAAATAAATAGCCGAACAAGAACTATAAGTCCTTCGATTAGAAACTCTAGTTGTAACATTCACGTGAATGGCTTAAATAGGTTTTAGTTTTGGGTTGTAAGAGTTCATCAAGATGAAATATTGAATTTAGGGTCACATTTCAACATCCACGGTGGTTTGGTAGATAAGAACCAAGATCTCAGATCTTTTTTCTAGTTCAATCTTATCCAGATCGACGTGTAAAAAAGAGTATTAATTCTAGAGTGGGGCCTAACTGTCTCGTGATTGCCTTTTTACTTGATCAAGTCTTCTTCTTAGTTTCCTATCTATTAGGATTTAGGACCGGATGAAGATTCAGAAGTATACAGGCTTTCGTTTCGGAGGACGCGTATGCTGTTCCTTTTAAAATTTGGACCGAACGTCGAATCAAAAGCTTTATTAGTCGTCAGTTTGATCGGTTCGACCATCAGTTGAATCGGTATGATGTTATAATTACATAATAATTATATTTAATTATATATAATATTAATAATATTAAAAAATAGGAAAAATATACAGGATAATATAAATTTCTATATTTCTGTTAGATTTATGGAGAAAATATAGGTTTTACTTTTAAAAGAACCAAAAAATGTATTAGCGTTTTAGAAAGAAAAAAATAAAATAAAAAAATAAAAAAAATTCATTGAACCAATGACCAACCGGTTCGACCAGTTCCGATTTAACCGGTCAATTAACTGGTTCTCACCGATTCGTACTGGTTCAATTGAGGACTGATTTTTAGAGATCAACAGACCGAATAGCCTATCGATCATCGGTCAAATCGACCGGTTCGATCCGAATTTTAAAATCATATTTTTAACTGCTCCAATGTTATTCCAACTTATCCTATTTATATACTTATATGAATGAGATAAATTAAAATTGCAGCGTTTGAAATAATAAAAATGAAACAGATGACCTTATCTCTTCATTTTATCTTTCTCTTTTAATTTTTAATGTGAAAATAAAACATCACTATTCTCTTTTCGTCCTTTCTAATTATTTTATGTAAGTGATAATGATAAATAGCTATTTCATTTAACTAAATATAACTAAAATTCATAAAAGCATTGAATGGCTCCAAATAAAACCAGATTAGCCGGAGCCGTTGCACATAATAATAGTCAATATCTTATCATCTTCTTCGTTTCAGTAGCTATAAAGAAGTCCTAGACCGCCATTATCTCCATCACTAAACAAAACAAAAGGCCTCTTTGAACCTCTTAACCTGCGTTTCGCTCCCTCTTCCTCTCTTGGTAACAGTCGTTTAAGCTCCAACAAACAAGAAATAACAGCATTTTAAGCTATTCCAATAGCTGAACAGAAATAGTTTAGGCCTCTGGGCGGTTGTTACACAGAGAGAAAAAGTCTTTTGGTTCATGAAAAATGGGATTTCTCCATAAGCTATGGGACGAAACGCTTGCTGGGCCTGCACCCGAGAGCGGGCTTGGCAAATTACGTAAGTATGATTCATTCTCTGCCGCTCATCAGAGGTCGTCGCCACCGTGTGACGGGATTGCCGTGTCTCGAAGTATTACTATTGTTAGGAAGAACCTTAATCTGGATTCTGGTTCATCACCTGAGTCTCCGTCTGGCTCCACCACTCCTGTGTCTCCTTTAACACGTAACTTTCTTTAATCTCTTCCTCTTAATTGCATGTCTAGCTTCTGTTTTGTAATTTCTTTGTCCTTGACGATGAGAGGGATCAAAAGTCACGATCTTTAATAACCCTTTTCTTGACACTCTTGATCTCTTATGTTCTGATGAACTTGTCACTATACTTGCATGGCTGGTGAAGGTAGAACTTGTAATTAATGGCTATTCTTTTCTTAATTGTATAGAACAAGAAATAAAGATTAAAACCAAGTTGCATCTCTTGATACAGAAAATGGATGTTAAATGAATACACGAGTAGTATGAACAAGAATGTCAATCATTTTCCATAAAATCCTAACTTCATATATAAAGTCTGGTTTGAAGTGCATAATTACATTAATCATTAGGGTTTGGCAACTTTTTATGTTTATGCAGCTGGGACCCCACGCCTGGGGGAATTCAAGAGATTTACAAGTAGGAAGCCGTCACCTGATGCATCCGATTCTGCGGAGTCTAGAAGTCCGACTGCTTACGATTGGTTCTTTCCCTGTTTATTGTGTTTCATTTTTGTTTCTGACTTGTATTGTTTTGCTTTGATCTTGCTTAATCATATATTACAAGTAACCAAGGCTTTAATGAGTTTTTAGACTTCGATTCCTGAAAGACTGTCTCGAATCAATAATATTATAATTAACAAGTACTTAAAATTATCAGAACAGTGATTGTTCTACAAGAATGGCCCTAGAATCTAACAGGGTTGTCTATATGTCCATTTTGCAGGATTTTGATGAGTGCTTTGGATGGTTGAGAGAGGAAGCAATCACTTTGCTTGAAAAGTTGACAAAAAGGGACCTTTCTTTGTACAGATATGCATCTCATGCACCTGTATATATATATATATATATATGCATGACTAACTTCTGTAAATATATGTACATATATAATCAGAATAACAATGTTCGGTTGGTCGAAAAGCCAACTGAAGGAATCCATAACCACTGCTTCTTGGAGTTTAGGAGAGAGATGAGTTGGGAAAGTGGGAGACCCTGCTTTCAGCACAAACTCATTTTGGATTTTTCGGTTTCTTTTTCTTTTCCTTGTGTGGTTTTCACTGTAAATACATGTGTGTTTTTTTCTTGGAGTTGTACTTCCTTATCTGATGTAAATAATGGATTTGTGTCATGTAACCTTCCTCCAATATTGGAACTCAATGAAGCTTTGATGATTTAAGTAACCTAGGATGTCTTACTCTTTTTGGTTAAGTTAATAAATAATACAAATGACAACTTTCTTATGTAATAAAAACTTGGTAGAGACTTCACTTCAATTTTTATTATTATAACGTCAATATTTTTTGTTAAAAATAAAAATAATATAATGTCAATATTAACGTAATATTTAAGTGACGAGGGGAATGTTAAATTTTTTATTTAATTAAGGTCTATGTTTATCTTTTAATTCAATTTTTTATTGTTTAAATTTTTGCTACATAAAATACACAGATAGTATAAAAACTTCTATAAAAGAATTAATAAATAATGTTACTTATATATATTTTAACAAAGAGTTTCTTTTACGTATTCAAACATTAAATTTTAAATTCAATTCAATTAAACCCTTTTTCTTAAACATTTGCAACAGTTGATTAATGACGCTATATATATATATATGTGTGTGTGTGTGTGTTTATATATATTATATTATATTGTTAGAATATCGACATTGATTAAATATTAAAATATTAAAAGGATAATAAATGATATAGGTTAACTAACTAAATGAGTAGTTTTAGTCATTTTAGCAATATTTGAACTAAAGCCTAATTCTTGTTAACGGGTTCTACATTTTACCCATATTAAAAATTCTAATATTATATCAAAGCAGGTCTGGTCATGATTTTTTATTTCCTGATTGTCCGTCTGGATGTTCAGTCTCAGTAACCTGGTTCAGTTACCGCTATGTTTATTTCCAGTGACACCTGAATATCTAGTTCTGGTTGCACTTGAGGAGGTGAATTCAGTACAGGGTAGCTTAATGCTAACCATCCAAGTTGAGGCTCAAAAGGACGTTGCAAGTCTAGTAGCATTATCAATGACTGTTGCAAAATATCAATGTTTCTAGCTTTCAAATGCAGATACTTCAATCTTGTGCAGAAACCAGCGTAAAGATTGAAGATTTGTATCTGTGCAACATCACTTGAAATACCGTGCCCGATCTCACTTGTGCTAGAGATCAAAGTTATTGATCAACTCACAAGATAGATGTTAATTCTATAAGTTCTTCCCAAGTTGGAGGTACTAAAATTCTTTCCTTTTCAGAATAGTGAAAAATTGTTGATAATATGTCCCTTTCTCCTGTAGCCAGATGAAAAATACGTCAATGCTATCTTGTTGCTATTCACGATCAGGTTTTTGTCTGCAACATTTGTATCGAGTTTAAGTTGACAGGGTAGAGCTGAAAGAGTGCTGGTGCTCAGATGCTTGACGTGATCCAAATTTTATGTGGAGGAGCTGTCACCAGGAGACAAAAGTAGGGCCACTGTGAGTATTACTGGTTATAAAATGTTGCCAATGCCCTTCACTTTGCAACTCCTAAATATGACGAGATGTGATGTTAAGTTTCTGGAGAAATGAAACATTCGAATTATAAATATGTTGTTCTTCAAAGAGTCTATGTCGCCACCGTATTCATTAACCATACACAGTGGCCGTATGATACATTATCAAGGAATGCCATGTTCAGAGTCATGCGCTTTGTTCAGGAAAGTCAACTGAAACCAAAAGGTGACGAGATCAGAAGAGGTGCAATATACAGAATCGAAACATCCTTGTTCTATTAAAGGCCCCATATACAGTATATGGACATTAAAGTTGCTCAAGAAACAGATTTAAGTACGATAATTTCCTTCAAGGACACACGTCCACTACTTATATAGGAGTCGTATGTGCAGAATCTGACACTGGAATTAAAGTTGAAACCTGTTAAAACTCGAATATCCACAGATCAAAGTGGATGCAAATAAAAATGCAAAAACTATAAAACAAATTGAAACCAAGTGGTTTGATCAATGACTTTGACAAGCTTTTCTTGAAAGCATGGATAGTTGGAGGCGATAAATGGAGGGGGTAAAGGAAGATGTGATGGGTTCTTAGAGCAAATTTATGCCAATACTTGAGAGTGTAACAAGCTTA
Source organism: Erythroxylum subrotundum (assembly GCA_027563845.1). Classification (NCBI taxonomy): domain Eukaryota; kingdom Viridiplantae; phylum Streptophyta; class Magnoliopsida; order Malpighiales; family Erythroxylaceae; genus Erythroxylum; species Erythroxylum subrotundum. The sequence goes on along the minus strand of JAOQMQ010000005.1, from coordinate 4,424,170 downwards.
GTTCAATTGGCACTAGTATCAGCATTTGATAAGCAACAAGAAAGATGGTAAAGAGCAAAAACAATAGCAGCCACAAACAGCATTCTCTAGATACTAAGACGAGTAATCGTGTTTACAAAAGATATGGTCTGCATAATCACGTCACCATTATTACACCGTTAACAACTCTAATTCCAAAGAGATGATCCCATATACATCACACAAGACTAAAACCAATGAGAAAAAGAAAAAAGAATGCTCCTAGACTAACAAAATCATACAAACACCAATAGTTGATTTTTGTCTGACAGAATTTACAGCCAATTTTGGCACAAGCATGTTTTCTACTACACGTAGTATTCCTTTACACCTTATCATTAACAATAACTTCAAGCAGTAGCTCCAAACTTCTGACAGAAGTATTATCGGAGTTTCGCATCATTTCCCTTGCCTGGGAACGTAGAAAGTGAGAAGAATGATCTTGGGGCTGTAAATTGTAGATTCAAAGAATCAAAAACTCAAAAAGAAAGCTTTCCTTACATGACTGTTTACTAAGTATCAGTTTTCATAACATTTAAACTTGTGCAAAATTGTTAGAAGTGTGGCTGTATAACCAACGAAAACATTAAGCCAGCCATGTCAAATTAGAAAAATTGTCCCTTTATTGTTTTATGTGTGTGATTAGTCTTCTTCTTGACAGCAACGTACTTTCCTCTTAAGAGATCTGATCTCTAAAGTGGCCCACATTGATAAGAATTTAATAACCAGATGGTCACTTTTGATGCCCATATGCCTCTAACATGCTTTAATGCAGTGAACTTGAGTTAGGACAGCTAGCTCAAGTTAAGCTACAGCTTTGCAGCCTTAACAAAACGAAGCTTCTATTTTGCTCTAAACTTCATGTTCAAGATCAAGTTTGTCAAGCACATAGCTAGCGATGACATGATGCAAGCATGTAGTTAGCAATGACATGAAGCTATCTACTAGGCTAAGCACTATGGAAATATATTAGGAACAAAGCATTGTGCAGCTTAAAATGAATGGCATGTGTTGCCAAGGAAAATAAACAAACCCACTAAAGGAGCGTAAAAGAAGTCACCTTTGATAGAGCTTCCAGATATACGGTCATCCCTCAATTTGAAGTTTGCTGGAGGTGTTGGTATAGACCTATTCAAGGCTTGAGCTGCAAGAAGAGAGACAAGTCATCCACCTGAGATTTCAGCAGTAGATCAAAGCCAAACCTAAAAATCCCTCCTTTTATTTTTGCATAAAATTCGAAGAAAATAATTGGAAACATAAATTTCAAAATAAATAGAAAAATCCACATGCAAACAATGATGTAGGACAAATAGTAGCCAAAATCACAAAATTAAGAAATATGGTTGATATTCAGCTACTGAATATCAAGTTTTAAGATTGAACTTTGGCTAGGATGCTGAAATTTTAAATTTTGGATAGCTGAAAATTTAGGCTTCGGAGTTTAGGATTTGATATAGTTAGAATTTAGGCTTAATGGCTGGAATTTTGTAGGGAA
>JAOQMQ010000005.1:4409694-4422557 GCA_027563845.1 Erythroxylum subrotundum | reverse complement strand
GCTGAAAATTTAGGCTTCGGAGTTTAGGATTTGATATAGTTAGAATTTAGGCTTAATGGCTGGAATTTTGTAGGGAACACAAACAATGGAGAGTAGAAAACAAAGAATCACTTATAGGGTCTAAGAATCATTATTAGAAGAAAGTATCAAACCTTCTAGTTGAAAACTCAAGGTTGTAGAAAAATTTCATATTGCTTGTTCTATTGAACGGCTGAGTACACACATATATAGAGTTCTTAGAACCCTTATTCTGGTAGGAAAGGAATCCTAAAATTTAAATCCTATTCTAATAAAAATTCTGTAACTCTTAAATAACAAAGATAATATATCTAAAATAAAATATCATATTTAACTTACTACTACTTCAATTTCAATAAGGAATTCTAACATAATCTAAATTTTAGCCCTTATCTTGTATGTCAACTCAATTCCTAATCCTCATCCCCTTATCTTGTATGTCAACTCAATTCCTAATCCTCATTCCACCAAATTAAAGCTTGTGATTGATTATCTTTTCCTCTTTTATTTCTTTTATAGATATGACGTTTTTTTTTTTGCATCAAACAAACATCAAATCAGTAGTCATTTTTCAAACATATAGCATTGCTAACCAATTCTCAGCTTACCTGAAGGACAAGTATAGGAAAGAAGCATTATTAGTACATCAATGCAGTAAGTAGCAAGATTCCAGCAGATCACAAAATTCTCGACACTCCCTTAGTTTGAACAATGGTCCAAATCATGCAACTTAATGACTTCCCTAATGTGAAAGTTTTTCCACCTAGATTAAATGGCTAAAACCCCTTGGATGACAAGCTTAATTAGATATGTGATACTGAAACTATAAAACAGATAGTGCTAGATCAGTACAGTGCAAAATCTCTGAATGTTCCCCAAATGCTTTACATTCAACAGCAAAGGTATCTCTTACTGAAAGCCAGAGCAATAAATTAAACAGAATGGGCAACTACATTTCCTTTGTATTTAAAGAGGAATGACTTAAAGCCCCATCATTTTGAACAAGGGGATGATATGACTTCCTAATCATGGAATCAGCTACTTCCCAAAGCTGGAGGAGAAGGCATCAATTCCAATCTACATGGGAACATACATAAGACCACATATATACTGTAAACGCATCCTAGAATCAATCTTCTTTTCCTTTGGAGAAAACATCCCAGAATCAATCTTACTAGTACATGCATCTTGAGTAATTAGTGAACCTGGAAATGGAAGATTACCATGTTCATTGAATAACTCACTTTCATTGACGCTATCATCAGAAGGATGGCTCTGTGACAATCCCATTCTTGACTTCCTCAAGTCTCCTGATGATTGACTTGCAGGATCTAGTCCATCTTCTCTGTCATCATCCCCTTCAGAAGAAGTAGCTGAGATCCAATCCACTAGATTATCAATTCCACGACTACTTCTTCCAAATTTTAATAACCGTTTGAATCCTTTTGGGACATCTTTGCGGGACTGATTGTTTGATGAATTGGCAACAAGAATAGGCTTTTGAGCACTTCCCCACTTCTTCCTCATTCGAGCTGCATCAGCTTCTACTTGGTTGGGTGGGTGAACATTCCAGGATGCAGGATTTCCCTTAGGAGAGTCAACAGACGCATCAATATCTGAAGCCTCAAGTTGGTAGGATAACAGATGATGCATTCGTGAATTCCGTGATACGGGGTGTTCTCCTAGAGACTCCTGCAAGGTCCCAACTGCATGGAAGGACGAAAGCAAAGAGGCAGGCAAGTCAGCAACTGAATAAGCATCAATGTAAGAAAGGGATCTCATAGGATCACCATTCTCAGAACCAGACATGACCATCTTGTCCGATCGCTGGCTTAACCTTGCCTTGCTGCTATTCGTTTTAGCACAATCTTCAACCTCAGGTTTTTCAAGCCCCTCTTCTTCTTCACTCTTTTTCAATTCATTCAAATCATCTATTTCAGAGGGTAATTCCTCAAATTGATTTTCATGTGTAAAAACCTCAGAGGGCATTGAAGTTTTACCAGCACCAGCTCCTCCATAAGGACATTGACCATCACCCTTCTTGAGGAAAGGCTTCGAGTCCATAAATTTTGTAAATTTATCATTAGATCCCTGTTGACCATAATCATCATCAAACTCTAAAGATGCCAAAACAACAACATCATCATTCAAAGAAGAGACATCATTAAATTCACCAGGTCCAGCAGTGCTTTTCCTCAGAGACTCAGAAAGTCTTGGTTTTTCTTCCTCGGCAAGTTGTATGTCTTCGCTGAAACTCTTGTTGCGAGTATAGGTTCTCAGCCGTGGGTGATTTGTCATTTTGCTGATATCAGTAGAGGGTTTTGTGTTTTCTTTCTTCAATTCAGAAAAGTTTGGAACAGAGAGTACAAGTGAATTTTCTGATTGCAATCTTCGTCTCCCTGAATTGGAGCTAGAGATTTTGGACGACCGTTGAACTGGTACTGCTGCAGTACGAGGGGCGGATGAAGAAAAATTTCTACTTGGCAAAGGCTTTATAATTGAGCTTTTAGCAGAACCATCAATTAAAGATGACTCACTGAAGAATCTATCTCGGCCATAACATTTCTGTTCTGAAAACTCAGAAGGATCTTCATCTTCTTCACTTTGAGTAGAATCTACAGGATGCTGTCAAAATGAACAACTTGTGAGATGGGGAAGCCTCAAGATTCCAATTACCAGAAACAAAACAAAATTGCAAGTCCAAAACTTAGCCTTGGAAGTTATCTCTTAATATGTAGCAAGTGACGTTGTACCTGCTCTTTCTTAGAAGTCGAATGAACATTGGACTTTCTCAGACTATCTGCTAGTAGTCGAGCAACAGATGCAGAACTCTGTTTGCTGGCAGACGCAAAAAGTTTGGCCTTCATCTCGGCTCTATTCCGCTCAAGGCTATCTTGCATAGCCTTTAATTTGGCTTCTTTCTCTACTCTTTTTGTACTCCATTCTTCCCTCAGCTTTAGATCTCTTTTTTGTGTGTACTTCTCATAGAATTTTCCTCTTGAATCATCAGAGAAGCTAATCTCACCAATATTTTGGCTCAGACTAATGCCATCGTCTTGATGGTTCACCAACTTCATAGGAGGAGTTCTGAACTCAGAGCTATCATTAGGAAACTCAATTGGTACAATGATTGGTTTTTTCTCCTCAGATTGTGTCGGGGATATCTCCACTGCTGCTGGTTTTTTGAACTGCAAATTTACTGCCAATTTTCGTGCAGAACCATACTGATCTCCAGGTATCCGAAGCTTGTGTTCAGCAAATAGCTTCTCAAGCTCATTAGCTTTCATTTTCAACTCATCATTGAGCTCTTGGTTCCCCTTATTCTGCCTAACCCTTTGAACTTGCTCTGTTGATGTTGACTGAGCAGAAATAAAATTTGCTTGGCTTTCAGAAGCCTTTTTATTGGGCAAAACAGCCTTGTTTCCCAATATGAGACCACCCTCATCCCTCCCACTCTGCATCTTTCTCATCTGTTCTGGACCAGCAGAAAAAGGTTTTTGGACCTTTATTTTTGGAACTTGAAGATCTCCCGCTTTTACTGACTCCTTTTCTTGAAAAGTAAAGCCCTTCTTTCCTACTTGCTCAATTTCTCCGGCGGTATTATCTGGCCCTACCTTTCCTTGTGGCACCTCTTTAACTTTCACTCCAAAAGCACCTTCGAATTGCCCTGAAAGAGATCGGTTATGCGAATGACAAGCCCTAAACTTACTCCGAGGTTGATCATTGAAGCCAGCACCCTCCGCACTATTCCCAAGTGGAGTATCGCCTACCCCACCTCCTGTCTGGCTCAGACTAGCCTGATTCTTAACCAAAATGTTCTCCAATCTCTCTGGAAAGGTTCTAGACTTTCTCTCAGGTCCCACTAAATCCAAAACTCCAAATTTCTTGTCTTCCCTGCTTGAATTGCCCTTCTCTCCAACTGAATGATCATCGAGTACTAGTTCCCCTTTACCTGCAAAAAATTTCACTTTGGCCTCAGAAGTGACTTGATAATTCCGGGCAAGGTTCTCCTTCAAACCCACCTCCTCATCTTTCACAATGGAACCACCACCATGTCTCTGCAATTCACCCTGATCTTTAGGAATACTCTTGGCCTCAATCTGGACTGAGCTTGTCCTATCATTCAATCCCTTTTGGTCCTTTCCATCATCTAATGAACCAAGAATCACACTACTTCCGATCTGGCACAGAGAAGATGAAGAGGGTGTTAATGCAGGACTATCTGTAAAGTTGCTATCTTTCTTGTCACTTCCCAAGTCGATGCTCATATCACTGGCGCCACTCCATCTCCTGAGCACACCTTTTTCAGGTCCAGATGAGACATCAGAAGATAGTCTTCTCAACTCAGCAGATCTTCCAGTTTTCCCACCTGAATTCTCCTTCTGCTTATTTTCAAACAGGTTGATTCTATCCTGCACACTCAGTCTCCTTCCTGGGGGACCCCGTTGATTTTGTGACGAGTCAGTAGCAGAACCCTCTTTCTTTGCCTCTCCTTCACTGTTCTGTTTCCTGTTAACAGAGAGCAAGGAAATAGGTTGTTCACAGGTAGAGGGATTAGATTGGTTGAGTTGGCTTTGTTCTGAGTTTTGTTGGTCATGGCCAGCTTGTTGGTGTGGGACTTGATTTTGGAAAGGGTGTTGGTGGCCCCTCACATTGTGGGATCCACTTGACTCTTCGGTGGGGTTATCAATTGACATGTCAGATTCCCATGATGCCCAAACCACTTGATCCTCAACACATGGTTTCCATTGACAGATCATTTCAGGTCTCCTCTGGCAGAATGAGATGAACTTGCTACAAACATCACTGCAGAATACATGTAAGTATTGATTATTATAATCTTGCCAGATGGACAAAACAAAACAGATGTATTAATTTGAGTTGGTTGAGGAATAGTTAAAACATATTAGAAACAAGAAAGGTGAGAAGCACAGGGAAGTTGGGACCCTGAGAACCAGAAAACCATCCTCTAACTACTAAACCTGATGGATAGTGACTTGTTAAGTTGAGAAGAGTAAATGCCAGCCTTACATAATATTCCCACATTTAATGCCAGCCTTACATAATATTCCCACATTTAAGTTTTCTCACTCTTTGTTATAATATCTCAAATATGGGGTAAGGTGTACACTACTTCCTTTGTATCTTTAACCAGAATGACTACTTATTTGTCCCAACTGGCAGAATGTTCTAGCACACTAAAAATAAAGTGTGTGGGACAATAGCATAACAGGAGCTAACAAGTAGCCAAGGTTCACTCAGAGCAATACCCTAGACTATAGAAAATTTCCTGAAATTCAGGTGTTCTATGCATCATAAACTTAGGAAACATGGGAACCACCTCAGCAATCCCAATGCTTGAGGAAAAATTTTCTGGATTTGTAGTAAAATAGAGAATTGACGTAATAAAGAATCATAATGCAGAGATCAATACAAAGCATACGGTATTGAATTGGAATGAAATAAAGGGAGGTGGATTCATTAGAGTTAACAATCAAAAAGTGTGGTTGAAAGGGACTTTAAATCATCAAGATAGCTAAGTCATACCTTCATAAAAATCATATTCACTCACCTCCCATACCTTCTAAATTTGGCTCCATGAAATGCGGTTCCACCAATAAAATGATTGGAATAATAGAACCCATTTCCCTATGCAGAGACCATAACTATTTTCACATAAATACTCAAATATTTAGCCTAGTCACTTGCCACTTATCAAGGGAAGATGAATGTAGCAGCATATAACTTTTTAGATATTTATTGCAGCTTCACTTTCAAGATAAAAGGATCCAGAAGCACAACTGAAGACCGTCTAAAAATGAAATCTACAATTCAACTCTCACAAGTAGTGAAAAGTTGCGATAGGATCTATTCATTAAAAAGAATTGATTCAATATGAGAAGTGAATTTGATAAGTTTAACAAATGACTTTTGCAAGTAAACTACAGACAAAATCAAAGTTCATGATCGAAAAGACACTAGAATGTACGGAGAGGAGTAGAAGATGATTTCACAAAATATTCCTAGATCCCAATGTACCGAATCCCAGATAGCTGCCAATAAGCACAATGTACAACATAGATTGGAGCTGGTAGAGCCCTATGATAACAAGAAGATACGAAACGGAAAAAAGGAAAGAAGAAAATGAAAAGGCAATTTCCATATGATTACTTCCCTGCTATAGTTGATTTCACTCTCTGGCATTGACTTGTGACCAAGTGTCAAGTAGAAATCATCAACAAAAGGAAAGTCAATTTGAAGTGAAAAATGAACCAGAAAATGGAGCTTGGAATTTCAAACAAAGTTTGCTAAACATAATTGGGCATGATTATTATGTCATCTTAGGATGTGTATATAAATCAGTCCACGGGATGATGCAGCACAATCAACACCTGGGGGCGATTAATTTTACTTGAAAATGAAGATCAGGAACCATGCACAGGAGCACATGGGGAAAAAGGAAGTCACAACTCAAATGTTCTGAATCATAATCTGCTGCTTTGATTGTTGGTAGATTGATGTAACCAAGATAAAAGTGATTAGAAGACAGAAAGCTAAACAAGATTTTCTTCATTTTTTCCTAGTTATGGCCCCCCACACTCGTAACTGCAGTTAATTGGCAAGAATTGGTAGGACAGATAGAAAGAGTTTTGAGAACCAAATAGGTCTACAAAATCCCTCAGGGTACTTACTTCAAGCGATGGGCACCAAAGCAATCTGCAAAGTGCCGAAGTTCTGTGACAGCGTCAGGATTGAAACCAGCAGCTGATGCACGATCAAATGCTACAGTTAAATCCTGCCTAACTGCAGCAAGTCGCACATCCATTGCCCTCAGAAGCTCCTTCCTGCATCATTTGACACATTACATTTAGGAACAAGCTGCAAACATTGATACAAATATCATAGTTCGTGTATCTCATAGAATACATATAGCATCATTTTGCTGAGCAGCCTACTCTACACTATAATCCTTGGAATCATCATTATTACTGTCTACTATCATCATAAATCACTACCAATACATCCCTGCCTACTTTTTATAAAAGACGAATACGCTAGGTTATCCCTGCAATTTCCATTTCTTCCAAATGTCCTACATCCTTGTAAATGATTTATGATGATATTGATCACTACTCCACCACCACCCTTCAAACCAAGAAGGAAAAGGAAAGAAAAATAACTTTAATCATCTGGAAAGGTTTCAATTTAATTATGTGGAAAAAGTTTCAATCACTTCAATCGAAATGAAAAACTTAATACATAGAACTTCAAGAATTTCAACATCTGATGAAATTGGCAGCCTCACACCCCCCAGGCACCAGGCCCTGATAAACAGGAAACGTTAAATCGAATAGCTTTACTTTGTATCTGCTGCCGCAATGGTTCCCAATCCATTCCCATCTGTAGCAAATTAATCAAAACCTGTGTTAATTTAGTTCAGGTCTATGATAGGAAGGACAGTTCATATAAGATGTCTCATTCAAAAGACTGTTCACTAGTCTTACTAGACAGATGAAGATAACTTTTCAGAAGTTTTATCATTACCAATGAAAGGCAATATAAAATAAATCTTATAATATAAAAGCCAGCAGTCAAAGAATCTTTGATCTCTAAATCATAATTGCACTAGGCCTGTTACAATGTAGCAGTATCATCCCACAATTTCCGACAGGCTTATAAACACACAATAATCTAAAAAGGGAGAAAGGTACACACCTAAAGCACCAGAAAACTGATCTCCAGCATCCTGAACAAAAAGTTCTGGAATTCAGCTGAAATGCTCTTTTAAACCATAATCAGAGGGCTTCTGCTACCAAAAATGGCAGTTTACCTGTGAATAAATTTTCCGGGCTGCTTCCAACTGAGACATCTCTGCATCAAATGTGTTAACCATTTCGAGCACCTCAGGTGTACTGACAAACCGCACAAATCTAGGAAGAAGAAGCATAGATGATATCAAAAGTCGAATCATCATTGAGTTCTCCAAAAGTAATGAAGGTATCCTGGTGGGCATTGCATATACCTTTCCAGTGTTCCTTTTGTAAACCAAGCATCACCACTTTTGCCTCTTTCAACTTCAAGTTTAATTGAATGAGCTGCTTGTGCAACATGGTCTTCTGCAACCTTCAAATGAGTCACAAATGGTTTCACTAGCCCTGAAGCAAGTTTCTCTGTATTTCCATTACTAGAAACAAACAATTCACATCTGGAAAAAAAAAAAGGAAATACATGTCAAACATTAAATCTGAAAGACAAGTACAACAAGACAAATCAGGAAATTACCTTGTGCGCTTTGGTGACAATCGAAACACAGCATAGTCAATAGGCGTGTCTGTTTTCATTTTTTTCAACAAAATTTTGACACTATTGATCCTTTATCCTCCTCCTACGCCTAATAATGCACATTTGCAGATAGATTCGAGATCCCCAGCTTGTAAAGTAACCAACTCTTAAAGTCAGTAGATTTTCAAGTGAAAAACCCTCCAATCTCTGGCAAAAGTTCTGACAAAGAAAACAGAGACGATAACCAATTCTGTGGATGAATTTGGTTAAAATGTAACGTACTTCCTAACGTACTTCCCATTTTAGAAATTAAACAGGGAAAGCAACACTTTACCGATACACATTGAGAATCAAAATGAAGAAAATTGGAAAATAAATCGCAGAATATACTCATTGGGTAAGGCCTACTAGTTCAAGACGCTAAATGCCTACAAATACATCAACCATGGATCTTACTCCTTAAACCCAAAAAATGTACCTAAAATCAGCCACTGTTTGATATAGAAACCAATGTTTCGAACAAACTAAGCAACACCAGATCTGATTGCACTAAAAATCCAACCTTGAATGCTTCAAGCCAAACGGAACCCGCTCACATAGATACCCGCATAATCCGAATTCAAATGACAAATCCAAAAAAAGGAAATCCACAAGTAGAGAGACGAAAATGTACTAAGTTTGCATGCTAGAAATACAAAAAGTTCACTCATTTCAGCTCAAGATTGAAGAACCGTGTGGGAAAAGATCATACCTTTGCATACAACTGAGATCTTGGAATGGGGAATCTGTTCCTCTCTCCACAGTTCACCAAAAGAGCACCAGCATTTACGTTTCATCTACTATATCTGTTACCAGTCTCTGTACTCTTTACAATAATTTGCTCTTTGGAGGTCTCTTTTAAGTTCTAAGAAACCCCAACAATGGAATGGTTTTTGCTTTACTCATTTCACAAGTGCCCATCTTTTGTTTCCTTTTCTTTTTTTTCCCCACCCGTTGGCTTTCCCTGGTTTACTCGCTCTACACACTGCACAGTAGAGAGAGGGAGTGCGCGTTTTCCTTTCTTTCAGGCAAAAGCATATGTTTGCTTGTGGAGAAAATTTAACTAAAAAAATTGAAAGACAACGACTCCACATACGTTAACTTGAAATTACCAAAGAGGACATTATTGTCGTTAAAGGAAACGACTATGTTTCAAAACTCAATAGAGTTCTGTCTTTTTTTCACACTTCAAGAAAAACTAATATTTTAAAAATCAAATAAATAGGATGATTTAATAATAAAAATTTTAAATTAGTTAAAATTTTAATTTTATTATTAAAAATTGATCAATTTATTAATGATGATTGTGACGGAGCGGTACGGGTTCTTTTATTCTCAACCAAAATCTCGAGTTCGAGTTTTAAAAATAAAGTCATTTTAAAACTCATGAAGGAGAACTTTGTTATTCAAAAGAATCTTACCAGACGAACACAGTAAATAAAATTTGAGGAAGATGAAAAATATAAAGAAATAACATTCGAACTAACCTTTTGAACTGATCGTGGGTGTCTTGAGAAAATGAGTTGTTAGTAATTGAAAAGATGAGTTGTGAGTGAATGGAAGAAAGCTAAAGAAGCAGAACAGACGTTCTAAAATTTGGTACTAGAAAAACTATCTTTCTTTACATAAGTGACGCAAAACTATCTACCCGAAAAAGCTAAAATTTGAGACTTTTATGAAAAGTTCTAAATTTTAACTTTTAAAAAAGTTGTATTTGAACTTAAAAAAAACTATTTATATTTCAAAAGTGTTTTTAAAATTTACAGTTAAACACTTACTTTTTTCTTAAAATAGTTTTTGCGGTAAAAAAAAAAAGTACATTTGGAGCTTTCAAAAGCCCAATCAAACGTGTTTATACTACTTGTTAAACTTTTCCATTCAAAAAGCTAAGGACATTTTTATCTTACAAGTTTAGGACTAACAAGCTGGCCCCCTCAAGTCTACTTCATCTTTGTTATGTTCAAATTCCAATTCAAATCCAAATTTTGTATTAACTCTATCTATGACAATTGAAATAATAATCCCCTTTTAAAACTGAAGAGTTATCTTTAATAATAATAATAATATCCAAAATACAGATATATTGAGAGAAAAATAATAAATTGTAAATAGGAATACCTTTGAAAGTTCATGAGATTGAACATAGCTATTAGAATCAACGTTGAATAGGTCAAGAATGAAGGTCTATTTTGTTTAGATTATTGTTTAGTGATAACCATTCTATTAATGAACTAGCTAAATTTTTTTTGTACAAGGATATCAAAAGGAGTGGAGAATTTTGTATGATTTAACATTTTCTGTCTTAAATAGTCTGTTTCAAGAAAGTCGTTTTATATTTGATTACATATAAAACGATATCGTTTTGGAACAAAAATATGATTGGAACATATAAAAAGATGGGGTTTTGAAAGAGAAATAAGATTAAAACAGAATATTTGGGACAGAGCATCTGATAAACTGTTAATTAAACAATTGGTGGGATTTATAAAACAAAAATAACGTTTATATATATGTATATTCACTTAAAATGTGCATTGCCCACCAATGACCAAATTTCATTCACAAGTTCCCTTTACTGACACAAAGAAAACCCACTATCAATAACAAGATCATATTCTTGATCTTACTTCACATGGTAGGACCCTTTTGGTTTGTGTTTTCTTGACCTTGTTTCCTTTACAAGCGTATCTTCAATTTATTGTGCAAGAAAAAACAGTCTCTATCTGCACTAGCACGCATTGTCCAACAACACGAGCCCCAGGAGTTGGATGCTTCTGTATATCTTGCCATAGTTCTATCTTGATTCATTTGCTTTTCCCTTTCTAAATTTCCCCACCATTGAAGTGTTATGATTTATCAGATGAACACAAGAGTTGAATCGGTCATTAAAGGGTAGGTGGTGGTGTTAAAATGTCCCTAACATTAGGCATTGTTACTACGTTCTTCTGTGATGCAAACCAATTCTAACATGCCTCAATTCAAAGGCGAAAAAGAGATGACAAGGAAGAGTCTTTTGCATGGTCTTTATTACTTCAACTATCTAAACCATTTGAGGTGACTTTTTATTTTTTGTAAGAAAAAGTGAACAATGCTCGTAAAAGCAAAAAACTACCTAACATAAGAGACCTCTGTTAAATCATGATCAATCCATCTACCAATATTAGGAAGATTTGCCCTAAAACATAAAAGCCAGGAGGAAAATTAAAAGCAAGGTAAGAAAGAGATTCAGCAGCAAAATTTCCTTCTCTGTAAATATGAGTGAGTTTCACATTATTGAAACGCTTCAAAAAGTCTAGAATTCTGTCTACAAGAGACAAATACCTTGAATTTGCTTGAACATCACCGGTCAATATCTTGACCGCAATTTCATTATCACATTCTATAAAAACATCCAAATAGGTAAGATTATAAGTGAGTTGAATTCCAAAAGAAGAGAGAAGGAGATGATATTTCATGTTACCTGTATCAGAAAAATGGTCGACAGTAATGAGACAAAGGGGTTTTGGACAATAATGGTTAAGTTGGTCCCTTTTAATTCACCCAATGATCAGTGTTAAACAACCTCCATTTCATCTCTTTTAACCAAAAGCATGAAATTGCAGAAAGTAAGAAGGAAGAATAAATTATGACACTAGGGGCGTTGTATATTGTAATGGACTAACGTCAGAAAGAAGACAACAGAAGAAGAGACTTTGTTTTATCCACGAAAAGATGATCCATGTATATTGTACAACTCCTTTTTCTTCTTTCCGTTATTCATATTGGGCCCATATATATCTTTCAAAATGTGTCATTATGACATGATTATTGTCATTTGATTGAGATTACTGTGAAAGAACATAAATACTTAAATAGCATACTTTAGATAATGTTAAGGTTTACCCAAAACTTACGAAAATCTCTCTTTTCCCTTATACAGGGATTACAATTCTTAGCTTACGAGTTTAAATTTAGTTGTTTTTAATGAGTCGATTTATAGGTCAGTCTCAGATTCATGCTGATTCGAGGCCCAATTAGAGTCGTTTCTAATATTTTATAGGCCTTGGGTAAAGTTAAAAAAAACATATTTTTGCCTATTTTTGAGCTTTCATATAGAATAAAAATAAACAAAATACGATTTTTTGTTGTTGTTCTGTATGAGGTCAAGAATAAACCCTATTTTGTTTCATTTTATTTTTTATAAAGATAAAAATAAGCTCTATTTTATCATTTATAAGGATAAGCCCTAAGCAGGTACTCAGTCTGTCCTTGCTCAGGGTCTGCTCTGAGCTCAATTATTTTAAGCAAAACAACATTATTTGATTTAAAAGAATTAAGTCTCGGATAAGTCTGAACTTAAGTAACCTAGAATCCAACCCAATTCAAAAAAATAAACTGCTCTATATTTTAAATTTTTTTTGGGGGAATTAGCCTGGTCAACCCATTGCCATCCCCACCACTACAAGCAACTTGATAGCTGGGGTTGGATTGGATCCCACCGAGCACCAGCAATATAGCTAACAGCTTCACGTTGACAATTGCCT
>JAOQMQ010000005.1:4376064-4406805 GCA_027563845.1 Erythroxylum subrotundum | reverse complement strand
TAGAAATTATTGCTATAATAATCTATCGAAATTAAATTCTATAACTATACATTTTTATGAATATTTGAAAAATGGAATTTCATTTAAGTTAATACAATTTGGACTGTTTATTTATAATCTATATTATATATATTTACTATAATGAACAGTTCTCAGTATTAAATTAAATAGATGCAAGTGAAGAACAGCCATAGTGGTAATTTTCTATCTCTGCGCCAAACACATTTCGCTATCACAAGTCTCTCTTCTTGAGAACATTTGAATCGGAGACCTAAAACGCAGATGCTATATTGAGGTTTTCCCCTATATATGCTCTTGTGTTTGGGTTTTCAATAATTCTTATCATGAGTGCATCAATGATTTCAAATGCCTTTTGATTTGTGTTTGACTTGTAATTTCCTTCGCTTTGGTTAGATCTTCGTCGTTCATGGAGGTAGATCACTAGGGTTTTGTAATTTTGTTAAAAATGAAATCTTTTGTCGGTTCCTTGTTTCGGATTTCCAAACTACGCTTGCTCTGCCCGAAAGCTGCGATTTTCATTTGGATTTAGGAATTTTGTTGTCGTTCTGATCATTGGAAAGAATGAATTTTGGGTTTTTGGGGCTGTAGAGATTTCTTAATGGGCATTTTTTTTTTCTTTTGGTGAAATGCGAGCTAATGCTGTAATTAAGACATAGGATTTTGATCTCATGCGAAATTTTAATGGGTAGGACTCCCAGCAAGCTTTATTAGTGGATTACTCACGTTGTACTTTTTTGTAATTGTCACTGTTTGGTCTTTGAGGATTTAATTGTCATTGATAAACTAATGCAGTTCTTCTGTAAATACGAGGAAGTGGGAAAGTAAAGATGGTGAAGCTTACTATGATTGCTCGTGTCACGGATGGACTGCCGCTCGCTGAGGGATTGGATGATGGCCGTGATGTGAAAGATGCTGAAATGTACAAGCAGCAAGTAAAGGCTTTGTTTAAGAACCTTGCAACGCACCAGAATGAGCCTTCAAGGATGTCCATTGAAACAGGCCCTTATGTCTTTCAGTATCCCTCACATTTGCTTTAGTCTCTTTCATAATCACTTTCAAGTGTAGACTTCAAAAAAGGAGTATTGTTGGCATGCCAAAATTATTCTTTGTTTGCTTCATACTTTTTCTTCCTTGAACTCGATTACTATGTCTGAACCTTCTGTAGAGTCACTCAACCTCTTGAAAGATGTGTGGAAGTGTTTACACTGCTTAATACTATGTAATGTTAAACAATGGTGTTCAGGATGCATGGGTGGCATGTCCTTAATTGCTGTTACTTTGGGAAGATCATAATGAAAAAGTTAGGAGTTCTTAATGCATGTCGAGGGCTTTCTAATGAAATGGTTCTTAACCTTTTTGTTCACTGCCTTCTTAGTGTCCACTAAAGGGAAAAACATCAGATTCACAAGAGTAATGATGTAAACATTCAAACAAAATTATATTGCTCTATTTACCAAAAAAAAGAAATTAGATTGCTCTAGTAGACCTTTGCAAATTGAATCATCATGATTGTAGTTCTCTTACTTAACATTATGGATTACACTTGAGCAGTTCTTTGCTTAAAGTTGCTTTTACAATTTTCTTTTCTTGCAAATTTGACTGTTCATTTTGACTGCTGTTTTCTTGTTATACTTTTTGAGAAGTGAAACAGTTTCTGTGATTCCTTGACTTGATACCTTTAGTTATATTATTGAAGGACGTGTATGTTACCTCACCATGTGTGACCGTTCATATCCCAAGAAACTTGCCTTTCAATATCTTGAAGATCTCAAGAATGAATTTGAGCGTGTCAATGACGCCCAAATTGAAACTGCTGCTAGACCTTATGCATTCATTAAATTTGGTAGACCTCTTTTAGTTTTTCTTCTTAATTTTCTAATACTGAATTGAACTCTCCTCGGTGACTCCATGTTTTCTTCACATGGATTCTACTGTCACTAATAGGCCTGAACTTTATTTTTTGTTTTTCCTCTCCAAGATACTTTCATACAGAAAACAAAGAAATTGTACCAGGATACTCGCACTCAGCGGAACATTGCTAAGTTGAATGATGAACTCTATGAAGTCCATCAGATTATGACTCGCAATGTGCAAGAAGTTCTTGGTGTTGGTGAAAAGTTGGATCGTAAGAGATATTCCTTTCTCTTTGGTTGTTTTACTGTATCAGATTGTTGCTAGCTTGTTTGAGCCTACCAGAAGAGAATATTACTGACTGTTAAATTTTTCACAACGGGATTATGTTAATGATGCTTTACTATATTTTATAGAGTTGGAGAAAATGTCTGTTTCCTGATTAAGTTCCCATTTGCATATTGGTTGGATATTTGAGTCAGTCAGTTGTACTGCCATAAAAGACATTATTTTAGCTTCTTCTAATAATTGGAATGGAGACTTGTACTTTCAGTTACATATTGATTTTGGTGTTGTGACTTCGTTTTCTTTTTTTTTTCTTCATGAAATTAATATGTTTGATGCACATTTCACCAAAGTACATATTAGTTCAGTGGATCCTTTGATGGGAATTGTTGTGGAACTGATTGTCGTGAATGCATGCCTTACTTTTCTTGCATGCTACAGGAATTGTGGGGAAATGAGAATGCAAATGGCCTTTCTGACAGGATAAACATGTCTAATGGGAATTCTTATTTGCATGATATCTTTGTGATTGGATCTTTTGGTTACATTCAATTAAATTGTGCTGGACAATTTCCCTGACCTTTTGGTCTGTTTGTCTGAAAATGATATACAAAACTTTCATCCCATTATCGACTTCCTTTGCTGGATTTGGTTCGTCTGTCTCTCTCAAAAAGAATCCTTACTGTTCTGTCTTCCCATCTCAAGCTTACTAACACAGCTTTTGCATATTCCTTTAATGATGCAGAGGTCAGTGAAATGTCAAGTCGGTTAACATCAGAATCTCGTATATATGCTGACAAGGCAAGAGACTTGAATCGACAGGTTAGTTCCATTGCTTTGGCATGAATGGATCCGTCTTTCTTTTGCATCTTCTTGTTTTCCCTACTCCACATGCATTTAACTTTTGGGATGTACATAGAAAAATTGTATTTTGTGGCAAAGGCTAAACCAAGCTTTAACTTTTCTAATTGTTTTCCTACTTGTTTATACATTCCATTTAACTCCTGTCTACGCTATACGCACTTATCACCCTTCACTTACGGTTCTTACCAGTGAATGCTTTTTACTAATGGTTTGTTTATACTTTTGGGATGCAGGCCTTGATTCGTAAATGGGCCCCTGTCGCTATTGTGTTAGGAGTTGTATTTCTCCTTTTCTGGGTTAAAACAAAGATCTGGTGATCTAGTCGCCTTTCTAGCAATTGAAAATTTTGTTCAACTACTTACCTGGGTCTCTGCAATGCCATCTCTGGTTGTCTTTGTCCCAGATTCTCTGAACTTCACAGGCTTTATGAGGTTTCAAGGGCTAGTTCCAAGATAATCACCTAATCTTGTTTCGAGATTAAGCACTATCAGATTGTGGATCACATGTACGAAAAGACTCGACAACAGTTTGAAGTTGAACTTTAGTTTCTTTAATTGGCACATTTTAGGTAGCTTCCAGCTATCGTATGGAAGTGGGAAGAGACCCCTTACCTTACAACCAGATTAAGGGACAAAGTATATAGGAGATAACTTCGAGGAACTTATACTCTCAATCCATATATTTGTCAGTACTAGAATTGATTTGGGATACAAAGTGATGTTACACTGTTAGCAGATTTAGATTTACCTTTCCTGATTTGTGCATGTTCTTCTTGTCCGATATAGTTAATCATTTGATTTTTTTTTTGTTACTGCTAAACCCTTATGCCATGATCTGCTGCAAAACATGCTCCAGACTTCTATATTCTAATGTTGATAAAGAGTAATTTCAGCCATATGAGTGCACCTATCCTGAAACCATAATCAGACAGCTTGAGTGTTCCTCGTACTCACTGCTCGAGTTCTTACAAATGTTAATCAATGTCTACTAGAACGCAAGATCGAACTTGGATCTCATACTTTAAGCTCAGCCAACTAATGAATGAATCAACTTACTTTGTGGTTGATTAGTTCCGAAAAAGCAAACAGCATTAAAAGAAAAAGAAAGTAATGACAAACATTCTTCTTAGCTAAATCAGAATAAGGCCTAGTAAGTGGACCTCTCATGGATCATGGTCATGGAATATCAACCCTTATAGCATAACAGTGACCATCAGTATGAGATCACTTGGACTACTGACCCGACAATGTTCAAAATTCTAACAATAGCCGTTTGAACCTCAAATAGGCGGCAATTGAAGAACACACCACTCAGTAAGCAAGATGAAAGCAGCAAAAAACAACCCGGCTATGGGAATCTCCGAACCTAAACCCCACCGTGATGACGAAGAAGATTACACGGAAAGTGATGGGTCTGATTCAGATTATGATTCCGACATGGATCCAAGTTATAGCATTATTGAGGAGACTGGAAACAAGCTATCGAATCTGTCTATCAAGAAGAAGTCTACGTCACGGTTAGTGTCTTCATTTGCAGCCATTAAAGACAAGGAAAAAGTTTGTTTGTTTTTTTTTTTTAATTTTGTAAAATGTTTGATAAAAGGGTAAACTTTTATTGGTGTAACAGTGCTAAAAATTTGGACCTGGGCATGGAGAAAGATTTGGAACAGAATGATGAAGATGATGATGAAAGTTTTTTAAAAGTTCAAAACTTTATAGAAGGTCAGTGCATTCAGTATGTGCTTCTTATGCATTCAAGTCCTTTAGATAAATGCCGACTGCCAAATAACTCGAGGTAGATTACCAGAAAAGTATAAACTTAACGAACAAACTTGAGATGCCATCAATTCAGTCTACAAATGCGTGTCTTCCTAATTTTTTTCTTTTTTCATTTTTGCTACATAAATGAGGATTCGTAGCGAAATCACTGCCTCGCACATATAACTTGATGTTACGTTGCTGGGTTTGGGTGTACACCTGGTGATGTGACTTTTGTTTTACAATGTCGCGGCAGCTGGGAAAATAGAAAAGCTGAAAGTATGTCAATGCAAAGCTTATTTGAAAAGGAATGGATTGAGGCTCACTGGCAATAAAGGCATACTCATTGAACGCATAAAGGAGCATCAACAGTAATTTGAAGTGTTCCTGTGTAATTTACCCTTTTCTTTTTGAACCGTGTTTCTTTCTTGAATGGTTCACTTCTTTCGGATCATGTAGGTTGTTGAAATGTGGAGGAGAGGAAAAGTATCCGGTATCCAGCTTTGTTCTGAATTGTAAAGGCAAGCAATCTTTGAACAAATTTTCAGCTTGAACATGAAGACTAAAGTTTAATGCCAAATTGGAATGCTATGCACTTTTGTTGCATTGAACTATTTGCATGATGAGGTTTATGATTAGTTGCAGTTCAATTGTCATTGGTTGTTGAACTTATGATGGGATTATTGAGGTGTAAATGCCGAATAATCATGACTTCCTTTTATGTCTTCACATATGCATGATCACTTTATAGCTTTCTGAAGTTAATGCCAAAAGATTTCTTATATTTTTGTCTTTTACTTTCTTTCTGAGTTCTAGAATTCTAGTTATTTCACTGTCATGCACTGATGATCATGAACTTGATGCAGGTGATGCATGCAAAGGCGATGTTGTTCTTTTTGAGCAAAATGTTTATGAAATGTGAGCTATTGGCTATAGTTCGTGCCTTTCAACAGAAAAGATGGATTACGATGGAATGCTATGATGATGACAATCCGCCAAGTGTTGTTTCCTAAACATTGTTTTTGATTTCCTTGTCCCTTTTTTCGGTTTCATAGGTACAACATTGCTGCAAGAAGTGCTGGTGGCCCTCCTTGTGGCAAAAGACTTGTCGCAGGTCGAATTGTCAAGGAAAGCTATGGGGCTGCCAAGCAACAGCATACATTTACAGTGAGTCAAAAGAAGTATTAAAGTTATAAATTTCCAGCTGCATTAACGTGTCTGTGAAAATAAGATGAGCATATTAATCACTCAGTTACACTTTCTAAGAATTGAAAATTGACATTTTAGGTTCAGGATCGAAAGTTCAAAACAACCATCTAAATTTTGAGGGCTTCTCAATATTGCTGAAAATAGTTGGATACATCTGAATCATGTAATGTTCGTGACTTATGTAGATAGTGGTGTACCATTTTGTTCACATTATAATATGGTCGTTTGTGGGTAAACTATCAAAAGGAAGTAACTGAATGATGATATGCCACTAAGTAGGAATGTTGTCTCCAGCTCTTTGTAATTTGAAGGCGATCTGTCTGGTGTAATACCCTCTACTTGGTCTTGGAAATTTTAGTTCAGATTAAATATCCGGTAGACTGATGACTTTCTGGTGTCTATGAACAGATAGAAGTCCTTTGGAGCAAAGGGAAGATGTCACTGCCTCCACTTCACCCACTGCTAATAAAGGGTCGAAACCTATATCGAATGGGAACTCTAAGACAGGTTTCAGCATCTAGAAGGCATTCTTGATTATTTTCCTTTCATGTGCACAAGGTGAAAATTTTGCAAACTTGCCGTTATTGTCTCCTCAGATGTGGGAAGATGAAGATGAAAGGTGTAAAGTTCTGATGGAAAAGCACTCAAGGGGTTCTATTGCTAGGTCAGATAGAGAAACCAGAATCCAGAAGAAAGAGAAGAAGAAGTTGCGGAGAGAATTAAGGTTCTTTGTTTTAATTTCACTTGACAGTATCTTCACTTAACAGGTTTTAGGCATACTGGTGCAGTGCAACTGCTAGCCAGTTTAGGTATTCTTATATTCCTTTCTGTATGTTACAGGGCTGAAGGGAAGAAGGATCCTGAAAGCAGCCTGTCCCATTTGATAGGTAGTCAGGGAGTTCAAATTCATCAATCACGTTCTGCTCTTGACGTGCAACAAACAGTTGTCCAACCTCAGAAGTCCCATATCTCTATCAATGTGGGAACAACATTTTCCCAATCTCGACTGTCAGGCGTTTCTGTTGAATCAGGAAACATTGGGGTTAAGTTAAACAACCATGAAGTTCAGAAACACAGCGCTGATAGCGTCAATAATGGCAGCTTTGCTTTCCATGAGGGCTGCAGGGGTTGGCAAAATGGGATTTCTGGCTTTCATAATCCTAGGAATCATCCACTACATAAACAGCAATTAAGAACTGTGCAAAATCAGCACCCCTTAAGAAACTTGAACCATCACCATTTGGCAAACCTACCACATAGACAAAGCTATCAAAAGCTGCAGCTATGCAGATATTATCCTCAGGGAAGATGCTACTATGGAGACAATTGTAAATTTATACATGAATCAAGGGATGCACAAAGCCTAAAGAGGGAAGAGGGGGTGATCTGATAATCAAAATGGCGGGAGAAACAATGACACTGACTTGAAAATCTTTTGTATGGACTACGGATTGTGCCATTGTTTGAACATTACTTGGTGAGCTTGTGAATGAAATGATGTATTCAGAAAGCAAATGATCTATTGCTTTTCTTCTTGACGTTACGCAGCTTTGTTCAAACAGAAAACGTTTCAAATTAATCCTCTTATTTGCCTTTTGTGCTTACATTGTTTTACATTTAATTGATTACAGAGATATGAAGCCATCAACCTTACTACAGAAAATCCAAAAATTAAAATAGTTAATACTATTTTTTTAACTAACAAAATTATAATAATAAAATAGAAAATATGATTAATTGTTACTAAGTTACTCTGACATCTGTACACAATCATCTACTTCCAGCCAGTTTCCATGCATAGCAACCCAATGTTAGCATATATATGAAGCTTTTAGTTTATGTTGAAAAAAGTAGGCAACGGTTAGGCTTTGAACTGGACGAGCTTTTCAAGCTACAACAAAACGGATCTTCACTTATGCATTGCCAACTGAGTTGCTTTTTGTCACGCCTTGGAGTTCCATTGGTGAATTTGTAATGCTTCCAACTGAGCCCATGGTCTGAGAGCTTAACTGGGGACTAGCAGGACAAGCCTCTGGATTACCGGCACTCATGGCATGAATTGCTCCTGAACTTAGCTGTGGGCTCATTGGGGTTCGTTGGCTCATTTGCTGGGGGCTTGGTTGCTGCTGAGGCTGCTGTGGCTGAGGCTGCTGGTTCAGTTGTGGAACTCCCATGGTCGAAGGTGATGGTGAACCTACTTGTGAAGGTGAAACAACAGCCTGCAAAGAAGAACCTGCTTCTTGCTGCTGCTGCTGTTGCAATTGCTGCTGTTGCAGTTGCTGTTGTTGTTGCTGCTGCTGCTGCTGCTGCTGCTGCTGCTGCTGCAATTGCTGCTGCTGTTGTAATTGAAGTTGTTGCTGCTGCTGCTGTTGTTGCTGTGGGTTCATATACATATTCACACCAGCCATTAACTTTGGTGGACCCATTGGCCCAATGGTACTCCGTTGCATCGGGTTCATGTTAGCCCGGGACAGAGACTGACCAAGCATGGAAAGACCAGCAGAACCTGGATGCATCTGTCTAGCTCCTGACATCCCAGCTATGCCTGACTGAGGACTACCTAACATGCTTGCTCGGTTTTGCATTATCTTAAGCTTATTAATGAAGGCAGCTTGAGCGGAATTCATTTGTCCACGAAATTGCTGGCTTAATACATTGGTAATATTTGACGTTTGGCTCAAACTCATAGGATTTTGACCCATACTACTCATACCAGACATAGGTGCCATGGGTCCAGAGATTCCAGGCCCTATACCTCTAGCACCTCCAATACCCATTGGGTTGCCGAGCCCCCCCAGACCAACCATGTTGTTGCCCATATTCCCCATGGCCATGGCTGTTCCAAGTCCCATCATTTTCCTCTGTTGCATCTGCTGTTGCTGCTGCTGCTGTTGTTGCTGCGGCTGCAACTGCTGCTGTGGCTGTTGTTGTGGTTGCTGTTGCTGTTGTTGCATTTGTTGCTGCTGCTGCTGCTGTGGTGGTGGTTGTTGTTGCAGTTGCTGCTGCTGCTGCTGCTGCTGCTGTAACAACTGAAGCTGGAGAGAGGAAGGCTTATTGACCATGTGATTTCCCAACTGCATGTTTGAACCCTGACCAATAGAACTTAAGTGAGACAGCGGATTTGATGGAAGCACCAATGATGACCTCTGGAATTGTGAATGTGGCTGTTGCATCAAAGCATGTTGATTGTGCTGTTGATGATGTATTGGTTGCTGCTGCAGCAACTGCGGTTGCTGTTGCTGGATAGATGGTTGTAAGTCCAACAGCTGTGATCTTGCAGGAACTGAGACTCCTGACAAGAGACCTTGAGAAATTTGCAAAGCATGTGGGTTGCCAGGAGGAAGTATCCTTGTGTTGGCTAGTAGGTTTGGAGATGAAGGAATAGATGCATTTCCACTAAGGATGGGCTTTACATCGTTTGATGGTTGAGCTAAAGCTGTTTCATTATATTGATGCACCTCAGCTGCTGTATTATTTGAGATTCCTGATGCAACTTGTTGATTATTTGACACAATATTCATGGGGGTTGGTCTTTGTTGAATATTATCTTCAACAGCATATCCTTCTCGCATCATCTGTATAAACCAATCCGTTAATCAGGTTCACAAGAAACCAACACAATATCTTCTGCGCATTAAAAGGTTTTTCTTTTCTAACATACCAGCGAAGAAGCTTGTGATGCTAGCAAATCTGCAAAATGCTGCAGAAAGAATTGATGAAAAAAGCAAATCAAAAACAAAATACATGTGTATTTTTATAAGCAATTTTAATGCGAGATAGCAAATTGTAAAATATTACAAATTTATGAGGCAATTGATAATACTATGGTAACTATATCCTTCTACCCTCATTGCCCATATAGCAGCCCTTCCACAACAAACTAATGTCACATCATACCTCATTGTGCAACCATGGCCCATGTTAAACAGGGAACAAAAGGCAGTCTTGCACATGGGAAAATGACTACATATCACATATCATAATGAAGATCTGCAGGTAGTAAAATGATGATTGACAAAGGAACACTAAAGGGTAGGTAAAGTGGAGTATCAACCAAAGATTGTGAGTGGTATATCTAGCAAAGTTAAATTGAGCTTCAAAGACAGATATGAGGAGGAAAGTAAACAAGAAATAATGACAAGAAATGTCTTTGATTACGCTATAACAAAGACAATGAGCTTTTGCATTCAATTATTCAATGATCCACCACTACATCCACTGAGTTTCTACACATAATGGAACTTACAGTATTGGGCAAGGTAGGAAGATAATCCTCTGCTGACAAAACATCGCCATCCTCTACTTCTCCATAATGCATTGCTACAGTACCATCATTTGGCTTCTGAGACATGATCATTCTTGTACATATCCTCTGCACATAACCACCGTTCCCTAGAAAAGAAAAGTTTTAAGCTGTGTAAGGTAGGGAATTCTCCCAACTATAAGATGCTATAGACATCGTAATTCAACAAACCTGGAACTCTTTCTGCCATTATAAAATTTATTACTCTCATCTTACACACATTTATACTGCCACCAACAATTGACTTGGATAATGGCCAAGTATCATCTTTGAAATCACCAACAATGGCTAAATCAGAGAGACAAGCCATCAGAGGTTTAGGTGAATATGTGTTGGGTTTCCTCACTGGGTATTCTTCGACCTTGTTCCTTCTGCAGTTAAGTTGATGTCTGTAACAGAAGCCAGTAGGAGATAAGTAACAAGATGGTGGGACCTTGACTGTCATTTACTAAAAAGGATGATGCCATAAATCTGAAAAAAAAAATCAAATTGCGAGGTGATAATAATTGATATACCTTGCAGTGACCATCTCTATCTTTGAGAATTTTTCGAGCATGGCTGGATCAGCAATAGGTAAAGTTCCAACAGAAGGACTATTTGCATTTAATGGGACATTTATATTACTAACACTTGCAGGAGAGCCAACCCCACTCATTACTGGGGTCCTTGGTAGTGAATTTGATCTTCGCTTACCAGCTGCTTGGGCCTGATGCTGCCTTTGCAAAGAATCATTAGCACTGGACGTCAAGGATGAAGTTCCACCAACTGCAGTAACTGAATTGACTGCTGCCTTCTCCTTTTGTGATCCCAGTGCAGAAGTAGCAGCAACTGCTCCAAAGTTAGGTCCTGCTGAACCACTAGAGAATTCTCCAGACTTTGATGATAATGGAGACTGAGCCAAAGCCCCAGCAGATAACCGGGGACTTTGCACTGGCTTCCTCTTCTGAAACTGTTCCTCCTTCCTAAAATCTTGACCAAGATTGTTCCAAGCTGCCTGGGGGAAATTAGGTCTTAAGAGCTGATGCGGCATTCTTTGTTGCATCCGTGTTTGCTGAGCATCCAAATGGCCTGCATCTGTTTCCATCATCTGCATGTCATTCTTACCATGACTGAACTCTGAGCCATCAAGTTTGTCAGAATCAAACTGTTCTTCTTTTGGGCCAAATCTCACAACTGGCTGTCCTGTGGAGAGCGAGGCTGTTCCAGCATTTTGATTCATGACCCCTTCAAACATCTGCTGGGAATACTTCTGGCCACCAGCATTAGCATACTGAATACCTCTAGCCATCGCTTGCTGCTGCAATAGTGAATTCTTCCAGTTCATATCTGATGCATGGAGTCCATCCATATGAGGTCGTAAATGCTGCTGAATTCCATCGAGACCAACTGGAGTAAGCCTTGATCTCTTCATAGGACCGGATAAGGGTGATAATTGAGCATCTTGATTGTCCCTCTTCCCATGAAGGGCAGTAACAGGATTCACATTGTCATTATATGTGATCATCATCTCCTGCCCAGAGGGGGAGGCTCCAGAAATGCTGGCAAGCCCTTGATCCTGCATACTTCTTGGGGTTACAACCCCCATTTGATACCTTTGTTGGGACACCAAAGGCAGTGCTGGAATATTTCCATCTGGAATGAAGTTTCTTGTTCTCAGAGCTAACATGTTATTAGAACTAACATTTTGTGCAGTTAAATTCTCTTGGACGTGCGGGGGCATTGCAGTGCCTGAAATAAACCCCGATTCTCCAAATCTGCTGTTAGAGGTTTCTGGCACACGATCTATGCTTACCTTTTTCCCAAGTGTCCTATTATTAGATGTGACAGTAACTTCCGGCATCTGCTTGAATCTTTTTCTGCGCAAACTGCTTACTGCTAAATCAAGCTGCCAATGAAATTCAGCAAAGCATAAAAATATCAACATAGCACTCCTACCAATTAACCTTAAATAATGACCCAACATTTACCTTTGTAGGAACTGGATTAGTACAGAGCCTATCCAATTTTGGTGCAGGATCTAAACAAAGTTGTGGTTGCAAGGCTTTCAATATCAGGGACTCTACTTCCTACAGTCAGACATAAAGTCAATTACACGAACTAAAATGTGAATATCATTTCTAGAGGAATCAAATGTACAAACCGTGCTTACCATCAAGTCACCATATGTCCAAGAATTATCAGAAATCGACGGGATATCTTTTACCACATTCTCCAGTGACATTTTAAGGCAAACTTTATTCACAACAGGATGCCCGTCGACAGATGAAATAGTAGAACCTTGTTCAGAAGCACATTTTCGATGATCTTGAACCTGCAAGAGTTTCAACATTGAAAATTCTCTGAACATATGGCAGCGTCAACAAGTTCTGGAGTTTCACAATTGCAAATTTGCCCAAAAGAATGTTTTATGCATCTAAGTTGTTTATCAATATATGTACATTCCAGTTTCTAATGTTTCCACTCATTATCGGACGGCAAAATTTGTAACATATATGTAAATTACTCACCTCACATACTATTGTCCCATTAACATATTTACAGGGTATACCATCCAGTATATCTCCAGGCAACCGGCCAGACTCAATTGCCTTCAAATACGTGAGCAAAATAACAAGCCAATAAAAAATCAGCTTGTGAAACAATAGACTAACAATAGGAAAAAGAGCACCAACTCATAAGTATGATAGCAATCAAAAAAAATTTTAACAGGAAATATCCATGCACAGGATATTTTTCTACAGCTACGGTGCATAAATGTTCTGAATCAGAATTAGAAGAAAAGCAACAAGCATAAATATACCGAGAACAGAGTTTCAGATGCCCTATCATAAGGATGCAATAACTTTGAAGTATCTTGAGTTGTTGCTTGAAGTGCAACGTCAGTCTGAAAAACACGAACTCCATAGAATTAGAAATACCAAAAAGACACAAGAGACTTTTTTTTCTTCAATTCTTCAATTGATCCAAAAATGCTAGGGTTACTCCCTACAAACCTCAGAAGGTTTTCCAATAGAATACCCATCGGGGTAAAGGTTCAAAGTGAATGAGACTTCATGTTCTGAAAAGAGAAAGCACAAATATTCAACAGATTCTACTGATACAAGAACATCAATATTTGAGTTTTGGAGACAGACCAGAGATGGATGACCTTGGGATGCTAGCTGTAACCTCATCACTCCGATGAATGACACCCTACATTACAAACATTTCAAACTATAACATGTGAAAGCAGCATATGAAATCACTTCACCCTCCACATGATCAAGTAACACAATCTCCACAACGAATGCAAGCAATAACTACAAGTCACAATTTGAAAACCCAGGAGTTGAAGGTACATATAGAAATTACACATATAGAAATTACAATTTTGCATCAATAAATTACAAAAATACACAACTTAGGAAGGAGGGTGTATCCAATGACCATAAAGAATACTGCAGTCACACCCTTTAAAGAAAAGAAAGAGCAAATCAGAGAACACATGTTAAAATGAGCAAACCAAGTTGCGCCAAGTGCAGATTCAAGCTACCAGAATCCACAATGCAAACTACATAACAAATAAAGACATCTAGCGTCAAACTCGAACTGCAGATCAAATGTTCCCTAAAACAGGCTTTTCATCAAAGGATTCCAAATGATATTTAAATATCAATGAATAGCTAACAAGATAATATCAGTTGTGCTCTTATATTCTATAATTCAAGTTGACGAACAAAACTAACATTAAGCCATTCCCTTTCGGTTTATCGTTAAATAAAAATTTTGTCGGAATACTTACATTCTTGGAGCCAACCAATGACTTCTCCTCAGAATCATCTAAATCCTCATCCAAAGCAGTCTCAGGTTGGACAACAGCCTTGGGGCGGAACCTAGTACCAGTTTTTGAGATCTTAAACGAGACACCCATTTGAAGATTGAGTTGCTTGGATCAAGAGAAAGTGAATAAAAATCAGAAAGAAGGTAGGAATTTTAAGGACAGAGTTACTAATTGAGGCTGGCGTCACATATAGAACTTGTAAAGAACCGAGAGCTTATGTAGGTGTTTAGATCAGAAGAAAGCGAGAGAAAACATGGCATGAAGTGAATAATAAGAGAAAGATTCAGAATTTGCGTGAGCAAACGGAATACCTAAATGGAGTTCTTGAAGTTGAGGGAATCCAGAACTGTAATGAGTTGTA
Source organism: Erythroxylum subrotundum (assembly GCA_027563845.1). Lineage (NCBI taxonomy): Eukaryota > Viridiplantae > Streptophyta > Magnoliopsida > Malpighiales > Erythroxylaceae > Erythroxylum > Erythroxylum subrotundum. The sequence goes on along the minus strand of JAOQMQ010000005.1, from coordinate 4,392,334 downwards.
AAGAAAAAAAGAGGCAGAATTTATCAAGAGATTGAAGGGTATTAGAGAGTGCTTGAATACCGGGAAAGTGGAGGAAAAGCTAAAGAGAGTAGAATTAACCAAAAACCCAGATGGAGATTTTCGACAATTGAGGGATTTCGGAGCTCAATTGAGATGTGACGAAAGGAAAAACGAGATCTTTTTTTTCCTGTTTTGGGCGTATTATGTAATTCTGAGAGATATTTGGCGAGAAGGAACGAGATGGATATGGGCCGGATCTTTTTTACCGGTTTTGGGCGGTATATGTAATTCTGAGAGATACCTGGCGAGAAGGAAAGAGATAGATATGGGCCGGATCCGACCCGAGTCCGCCGGACTCTTTGCTGCTGAGGCCTGGACCCGACCTTAGTCCATGCTGGGTCTGAAGCCTTTTTCTGAAAACAGTATTCTGTTGGGACTTGGCCCACGTTTCTACATTTGGTTCACGGGTCATCGGATCCTTGCTTGGGCCAGTATAGATTGACTTGCTTAGTATATTTGATTTTAGTTATTTGCTAATTATTTAATAAAAATTCCCCCATGATTTCTTTTTTGGTGATAAATAGTTTGATAAGATTGTTTAGTTTTATTACTATAAATTTCATTAATTATTATTATTATTGTCAATAAATATTTATTAAAACCAATTTAATAAACCAATAAAAACTCTCCATCGGTTGTTATAAGGTGAGACCAAATAGACCTGCTAGGCTGACGAAGAAAAGATTATGAACAATGACGCAATGATGATTGCAAAGCATATAGTCATCCTTGTTAGCACAACAACAAGCTCTCAACTAGCTTGCTCTTAGTTAGACATTGCATCACCTAATTGTATGCACATAAATAATACACGTCGGACTTCAATTCCAGTGAATGCCAAGTAGTACTCAAGATTAGACTTCCTCCTGAAGCTCCATTTTGCTGATCGAATACTCCCTCTCAAACAATAAGAATTCCTGGATATAAGAAAAGCAGTTAACAATCAGCTGAAGTTTACAACCTTGCATGTATACAGGCTGTGGCACTGTAGTGATAATTTATTCACTTCACCGCTCATCCAAATGTTGGAGAGAAAATTCAAGTTGGAAATCTGCACTAATCTCTATGATAAACAGAAGTGGCGAATTAGTTTTAGTTTCTTCGTAAAAATGTAGTAGAGAGAAAACAATAGGGTAACCCATTGATGTTCAGCTGCTAATCCTCTGTGGAGGTCACTGATGATTCAAATTCATGTCCTATCTATCAGACAGTTTCAGAACAGAAACGAAACATCCTTTTAATGTAGATTTAAATTTTATTGAGCTATATCTTTCATGCCCCATGATGTTCCTATGAAGGCTATTAAAGAGATTGTTTTGAGAATTTTAACCATCACCTGTAGCTGTTGCTGACTGAATAAATGCAAAAATCCAGTTTCTGGACAGCTGATAACCTCAATTAACTCGTCATGATCTTCAGGTGGATTGCCCATCTCCGCAAGTGAAACAGAAACCTGAGGGTTGACAATGTCATTCGGTTATAAAACAAAAGCATACCAGAATTACCTATATGCAAATAACCTACGTAACACACAGCATTATTCTTGTAAAGAAGCAACTTACCTGCATACATCGAAGAATGACTTCAGGAAGGCAGCATCTACGACAAAGGCCCTGCACGATATATGTTGCTGGGTCTTCCAAGGAGCCATATTCACTTGAATACCAAGCATCTAATCTAGAAATTTCCATTGTAACTCCTGCTTGGAACCGTAAAAGCTCGCCTGTACCAATTACATAAAAACCTGGTTTAGAATGTCATGTCGCCATCAGAGATCAACTTCTATATGCTCATAGCTCCTTCAACTGCCTCTTTAACCAACTCACTGGACTTCTATGATTGCACATGATGAACAACTATACATTCAGTTTAATATTCACTGAATTTCCCTAGCTTCCATTCAAAAGCAGAAAAGACGTGATTTCTTTACACCAAATGGTAAATTTCAATAGCAATAGAGCTATTATATCAACTGAATTAGGAAGGTCCACAGGCTTACAACCAAATACTAAGCTTAAGTTATATTAGATTCTTAATTGCATGACGTAAGTAAAAATGGGAATTTTGCCACATGTCACTGCCCAAATTGTGGTTAAAATCCATGTAGAACACCTCTCCTCAAGCACACATGCAATGGATCTTTTTTACCTTTGAAGCCAGCAGCCAAAACAGTACCGAGAATACCACCATCATTAACTTGATGTGACCCGAGCCCATCACCCTCTATAGCCAAACAGCGGAGAACAACCTCAATGCAGTAATTGTCCCTTTGTGAAATGGCAACATTTACCTGCCATAGAAGTTTTCATCACAATACAATCATAACATAATAAAAGATGCAAAGTTGATTGTAACGGTTGATGCACAAAAAGTTCAATGATTCAATTCTGTTTTCCCACATTTGTCATCCGGTACTGATTTTAGAAAATTAGAGCTAGCAGTTAAAATAAAAGTTGCTACAAATTTATTTCCCTCTTCCTGCACGCTGGGTGTAGGTGGATGTCCTTCTAACTGCCATTGTATCCTCAAGACAGAATTTGATTGCTGCTACTTATTTACTCCCATAAAGTTTTAAAATCATGTGATAGGACACTCATTGTCAATCTACAGCAGTAACATGGGCATAATATCATGTGAACACAAAACTAACCATTGGCCTATCTTGATAACCCTTTCTCACTTGGGACAGGGCACTCAAATTATTTATCTATCTAACAATTTGATTTACTTATGAAAGAACTAATCTATCTCAGCCGTTGGCTGCAGCCTCAGTAGCTTCCAAATTTCATTGATAACATACTCCCACAGGGATCAAGAACCTCACAGTTTTAGGGATGGTCTCTAAACACAATGATGACTTGCAATCAAAGATCAGCCATGTTCTATCAATGCCATTGGTTTCATGGACATGTTCATTTCAAAGTTACAATACAGGTTTTGATTCCCCAGAGTTGATCAAAACCAGAACAAAAGCAACAATAATTATAAGTATGAACCGCAGATGATGAAACTTTCCTTTTCGCATAACTTCTAGAAAAGGCATCAATTTCATATCCCAACATAAAAGAATGAGAGGCATACCATCAATTGGCGGTGTAGCACAACTTCCTCACTCACTGAAGAATAAAGAGCGTTCATTAATGCAGTGCAAATGTTGGCATCTGGAGACAGGCATTCACCTGAAGGCAAGCACAGCATAGCTGTGGCATGCAACTCAAGGAATACAGGTCCTGCTGATTCATATGTCTGATCTCGAACATATGCCAACCAAGGATTGTCTCTCCCTTAACAAGAATTCGACATTCATGTCAAAATCAGTGTTGAAGCAGCTTGTATGAAATTGTAAATACAACATCTACAAAAACAGCACCACTAGAAAAGATTAATCCATGTCACTGACTTTTAAGCAACTCCATAGAAGAATTTAGGGTTTCTTTAGCTGCTGAAATGGCTCTTTGCTGTTCATCTGCTGAGAGCTCAGCTGGAGGAACCTCTGCATTCTCTAGCTCAATCTTAAGCCAGTTCCGGTAAGTTGCATCACAGGAGTAGTACTCACTCTAAGAAAGAGTCATGTATATTATTTCCAAGAATTTGAAATAGTCATGTAAATCCAAGTAAACCTTCGGGAACAGAGAGACAGAAGTGCATAAACAATGTAAGTGAACTAACATGAAAATTGAAACGTACCCAATCTTGGAACTCGTTCAGATTCTTGGAAGCATGATCCTCAATGGTATCAGGTATTTCTGAAAGCTGTTTCAGGGGCTCAGCAAGCAGACTAAGTAATGCATGTGCACCTATTGGCATTGCTGGTACTCTCCAGAGGGAAACCAAAGCAAACTCCCTGAACAATATGTTACTGCACAGAGAGAAGTTCAAAGTTACAAGAAAGAAGAGAAGCAACATAAAACAGGCAAAGTAAATTATGAACAATCAGTTAGCAAGTGTCTCAAAAGTATGCACATATTGCCCTCGAGAGAAAAAGAGAGATATTTTAAGCACTCAGAGATATATTAACATCCTCTTTTATCTATTTTCCATGTTAAGATCATACTGGCAATTTGGAATTAGGACCCATAACAGCAACAAAAATTTACTCCTTGACATGATAAAAGATTTTCCTAGTACGATCATGGCACAGAAGACACTCATTATTAGCAAGAGATAAGTTGGTTGTCTGGTAGATGTATAAACAATTATGAAATTTATTGTTCAGAAGAGCATAATATGTTACCTGTGCATCAACGCCCACAACAGAAGTTTGGTACTGACATCTTTAACGTTGGCAATAGTTGAGGGTGGTGTAAAGCAGAGCCATTGGATAACCATTGCTTTTTGAAGACTCTGCAAGCGGTGCTGCTCTGCAACATCTGATAATTTATCATATTTTCCAGTTTTGATCTCCCGGGATCTTGAAAGCAGTCTGTTATTATACACCATGATCAGATATTTCAGCCATATGTTGAAAATGTTGTCAATTTCACATCTTATTCTGAACTCACAAGTATAAAACTACCTCTCAATAATTTCTTCAAAGCTGCCTCTTGAATCATCCACTGAAGAAAAGGGTAGATACTCCATTGCAGAAAGGAAAATTTTGTATTTTACGTGTACACTATTTCACCAGAAAAACAATAAAACATTGGCAAGTCAAAATAGACACAGGTTTTCATAGATTCTGTTCTGAAAAATGGCAGAACAATGATGAACACGAGTCATGGGAACTCTTACTAGAAGGTTGTAACCCTGTGAAAATATTTCCAACCAAAGGATCTCATCTAGTGTAGACCACAATCTTATTCATTAATTAATTATTTTTTAATGGCTTTTTAATTTCAGCCATGGTAACTCCCTAATAAGCTTGTATCCCAAAAGCGCAAAGAAAAACAGAATACAACCACCACCCCCCATCAACGCATATAAGATGAACTACAATTAAGTACCCAGACATCTACATCTTCTATAACAAATAGAAAATGTATCAGAAGATGCAAACCTCAGTCGTGAAAATGAATAGAAGGGAGGGATACAGAAACAATATTTGAACTTAATAACCAGTCAAAAATACCTGCTATTTAGCCTCAATTCCATCATGTGCACAAAGAGGTCAACACAACGGTGGCCAGCAAGGTGAGAAGCATAAATGCCAACTAACTCCTCATGCTGCTTTGAGAATAGAAACATCACATACCTGAGATATGGATTTTAAAACTAGGATAAATCAGCAGATAACTTGGGCTGCTACCACATAAGTATCACCTTAAAACTCGTAACGTCAAAAGGAAGACAATGAAGGACTCATACTTTAGTTCCCATAGAACCATGGTCTACATCAATCAAGCAACAGACAAGTAGACAGCAAGGCCGTGGATGTGCAAATTTAAAGTTCTCTAATTGTGTGTCTGCCTGTCTGTCTATGTGTGCATGTGTATCTGTCCGTGTGTGTGTGTACAACCGGAGTGTATGAGTTTGCATATGTATGTGCCCACTTATTCCTGCCTGCTTCTTTCATTGAGATTGCTACAAAGTCATTCAAATCCAGTGGAACTCTGAATTACAACTGATAAATTTAATTAGCCTTAGACCAACATACTCACATGTGTAGAATAAGATCACCAACATTCATGAGCTTCTCCTTAAAAGAATCTTTCATTTCCTCAACAAGTAAATACCGAAATACAAGCACTAGGTGAGCACCAAATCTTATCATCTGAGGATCACCATGAGGCCTGACAGAAGCCATAATAGTGAATTAGTCGATATGACAACTGAGAAATAGCATGTTAATCCAACACACACTCATACATACATCTAGCAATAACAAGGGAGGAAAGAAACATGTTACGAGCATATGAAATATGAGAGGCCATTGGTTCATGCTATGGTGCCCTGAAATTGTTCTTCCCAAGACCAGACCAAGCAGGTCCATAACCAGATAATAATCTTTTGCTTTCCCTTTTTCACAACCTTGGCTAACCAATGACTGCCAAAGCGTGCATGAGAAAGATCACCACAAGAATATTAGCTTGAGCACTAATAAGATCTTGAATTTTGTCAAACCTTTTGCTATCAAAGAAGAGATCCAAAGAACGTTACCTAAAAAAATTTTGATCTTCTTCGGAAGGAGATATCCAAGACCAAATCATGTCCAGCAGGTGTGGTACGTTACCCAACATAAGATCCATCTGCCATAAAAGATAAAGCTTGAGAGATATGCCCAATAGCAAATTGCTCAGATACCTTACAAGTCATAAAATGTTGTGAATTTAACAAGAAACTCAAATCAACAAAGTAGCTAATGCAATGCAAAATAAGTTGTGAAGTGCATAACGATTTGAATTATGAAACGAACATCATGGTAGATAGTTTCCTAAGAGAGAGACCTCAATTTGTCGTTGTTGCTCCTTACACCCTCGAGTAACAGCTTCATTAACCACTTCGCTACAGCATGGTTGCCAAAAAAACATCACACTCAATAGAGTAACCAGAGTACGCCAAATAATGATAGAACAATACTATGAAACTTAAATATTCAATCAAAACAAGAAATAAGATATCATAAACATACTTTGAGTGGAGTTTCTGGAGAAGGGCAGAAAGATTCCTGGGTTGCTGATTCAAAACTTGGAGTGGCCAATTTTCTGGTCCAGCTGAAGGATGAGATGCAACATCCATTTTCCCAGCACTTCCTTCAAGACCATCACCATAGTTTTTAAGCTGCTCCAATCTTCCTGGTTGAGAGCGAGCTAATTCCAAATCCACCTGAACATCAAGCCAAGACTTTGACAACGCCCAGCATGCTGACTGCATATATAATAATTATCACATTATTAACTATTTACATAATCAGATTCTCCTCAGAGACGATAGTTTCACGAAAACAAACGTAAGACAGAAAAAGAGGAACCAATACCTCCCAGTCTGTACATACTGGAAGCATGCGTTTTAAGTTGCTGCATTGGACTGCATATGCAGCTATTTCAAACTTCCCACCATTTTGCTCTGCAATTTTCTATAGAATAAAGTTGAAGACGGAAAAGATAAATTAATAAATGAAACTGATATAACAAATATGCAGAAGAAATAGGTTCAAAAATAAGAAAATGGTACAAGAAGCTCATGCTTACTTCTGAGGCACAATAAGAAGCCCATTTCCACAGATGCCATTGATGGGCAATCCCACTTTCTAGTTCAATAGCCTGCAGTATTCTATTTTTCCCATTCTTCAATAGGGCTTCAATGGAAGGAACCAAGTCCATTCCTCCAAATGGACACAAAGTTGCTGCCCTCCACGGCTGCCAAAGTGGAATCAATCAATATGACCAGTAAATAACAAATAGACAATCATATCCACTAATTCAATTTCCCTACAGTTTTTTAGATACCTGTCCAGCAGAGCGGCAAAGGTTGCACGCCTCTTCCATCCTTCCTGCCCTTAATAGTGTCCAGACGTCCTCTAGAAGGGATTCATCTTGCTTCTGCAGAAGTGAAAGAAAATTGCTGCTTTAAACAAAATGAAACTATTCTGAAGTTTGTATATGTAGACTGCAATTTTGCACAATGGAGTGTCATAATTCAAACTCTAAACTAAATTTCCATAAACTTCGTTGTGCCAAAAATGATGTAACAATCATTTCACAGAACCAAAAGAAATTTATATGCACAATTGCAGTATAATGAGGATGAATACATAATTGGAGGGGTAACAGACTTAGTAAGATGTATAAGAAAGTACTTTGTCATCTGGTAGTTGATGAGCATTCTCGCGAGTTGGGGCATCAAAATCCAAGTGGTGAACAGTATTTATATTAGAAGAACCTTTTTTCAGAAACCGTTGAGTATGGTGCCAAATCCCAGAATTGGGTAGGTATGTGCCCACATGACTTCCTCTCACCTGCAGCAATTAACCAATGTACATGTCAGACAAAACATATTAAGACTTATCTTGTGAATCAGAAACCCAAGAATAGTATATTGAAAATCAGAAAGTTAAGTCAGAAGTTGTTTCACACGAGTCTCATGTACATCTTACAAAAAAAAAAGCGCCAAATTGTTTGCAGGATATTCAGGTCAAAAATAACGCAAACATCTTTCCTCAGTATTGCAAAACCTAATTATATTTGATGAAATTAATCACCTTGCTTTCCAAATCGAGGGCTTTAGAGGCTAATCCCTCCAGCCATTGGACAATTCGAAGGCAAAGTTGGGCTGTATGATCAGTCACCACAAACTGGCAAGCCTCCAAATGCGAGGTTGATGGTGACTGCCATCAGGGAAAAAAAAATGCGGGAAATTACTAGTTTATACACAAAGGATGCTTAAGCAAACAGAAACTGCCAAACACTCAATGCGAGGAAAAGTACCACAATAAGCTCTTCTGGGGGCTCCCCTGTCACTACAATATATAAAGCATATACATCACAAGAAGCTCAAAAAGGTACAACAAAAGAAAACTCATACCATGATGAGCACCACCAATCCCCAATTCAAATTCTTAAACACATAAAATGGAATGGAAAGAATGATAAGCTCTTGCCTTTCCCATATAGATACCACAGAAGAGACCAAGTTGCAGCCTCATCAAGAAGCAGCTGAGCCTTCTGCCTCATTAGCTTGTCCTCCACAACTCTATGACGTATACCAGATCCATACCTATAGTAAAAATAAATGTTGCGCAGTCCAGTTACCCATGAGCAACAACAACTAACTAACTAACAACGTGAATAAGAGCTTCATCCATTCTTGCAGCCTTTAAGCATGATCAGTAATTAAGTAATAATGCTTAAGTATATTTAAACTAAATACAAGAATCATGGACGAAGCATTCATCTTAAAGGGAATCAAAGGTCCTAATCGCATCCAATACGAAAGTGTCTCAGATTAACAACTAATTAGAGATCCTAACTCATAGCTCAGGCCAGTCATGTTGTCAAACTCATAAATACCCTCCAAACACAGAAGACAAACCTGATTGACTCCGAAACATCTCGGCAAGTTTTTTCAAATCTTAAAATCAGATCAGGAATAGACATCAATCCTGCAATGACGAAAAACGACAGTCACATAAATTCAAAAAAATGTCGAAACTTGGTTAACATACAAACATCGCAAAACAAATAACCGACCTTGAATAGAAGAATCGAGAAGAGAAGCAAACAAAGCAAAAGTAGCCTCGGCGCTATCAGTGAACGAATCATCCTCAACCTTGAAAGTCTTAATTGACTGACTGGCGAACTGTCGGATAGAGTCAGCTCCGAATTCGGACTTGACGGGAGCAGCATCAAAGTGAAAACCGTCAATGCTATCAGCCTCTTGCTTGATGTTCTCGAGAAGGAGCGCCGCATTGGTGGGGCTATGTATGCTGTGGCCGTCGTATAAGAGCCTCGACTCCTTGAATTTCGAAGGCGTGTTGTCTCCCTTTTGCGGCGATAAGCTTGAGGCCGAGTGCCTCTTTCTAGAAATAGAAAAAAGAAATCAATCAAAAGAAACAGATTTGAATTTTTTGAGAAGGAAGCTAATTAGTACGAAGTAGAGTACCCGTAGCGACGAAACTGCTCTCTGTCGGAGAGATCTTGGGGGTCGAAGAAGGAGGGTGAAGCTTCCATTTCAACGTCCATCATTCGGGTCGGAGCTGACCCGGTTCGGAAGAGAAGACAGAGATTGAGGGGGTGGGATCTATAAAACCAAGAAACTTCAAAACCTCTTCAAAACCCTTCAAAACGGGGGAAGCGTAGTTACTCCGCTCCAAAACGGCAACGTTCGTATGTGGATATTTGGATGGGCCAAGCAATACTCACCGTTTTGCGATTGGACCAACGGAAGGCATCGTTTTAGTACACTTTCACATCTCATCTCATTTTCCTCGACTTTTCGGTTTGGTTGAATAAATTCTCGTAGTCATATAATAAGCAACTAGTGTGCTTTAGATACTTCATTTTCTGAACTCGATTAAACTGACATTAGTTAAATAATTTTCAGTGAACTTGTACTTCCTGTTTCGCCCCTACATCGTCACGCGGGGACGTAAAAAAAGAAAGAGGGGGATAAAATTTCTCTTACTTTTGGCATAGTGGACTCCGCGCAGGAGACCCGCAGGCTATTATTCCTTTTTCTTCTTCTTCCAAGTGCAGGAGGGCAAAAATAGAATATTACCAAACAGACAATCTTAATTATTTAGTTATATAATTATATAAGACAATCTTACTTTATAATCTTATATATTCTTATAAACTTGTTCCATGACACAAACATCTCTTTATAATTAATGCTTGGTTTGGGCCCAAATACAGCTTTTAAAGGATAATACCATGAAATGGAAGTGGGAAAGAACCATGGAGCGGCGGAGGAATCTCCCTCCACTCAAGCCTTTTGTTGTATATCTCATTTTGTTACTCTAAGCCCTATGGTTCAAATTATACAATAAATAAATAAATCAAGGGCCAAAGAGGAAAACACAGAAAGGAAAGCAATACCAGAAGTCATATTTATGACAACTTCAGGGTAATTGAAGCTTTAAGGCATATCATTTTCTCCAGAGTAACAGCCATTCCTCTCTAATAATAGTAATCACTCATCCCCACATGATAGATAACACCCAATCACCTCTACATGGTAGAAAACAGAAAAGCATGTAATAGGTACCTTATACATCCATACAGATGGCCAAGCACATGATTTCAATCCAAGGGTAACGAGAACAACCTCACCACTAGATAGTGCGCAGAAAAAACTTCTACAAGTTTAGAACTCAGATGAAACGCTCAAATATAGATTAAAGAGAAATACAGACTCGTCTCACTGATAGTACAACAACTGCTGGGCTGCAGCAACACTTTGGAATCCACCATCGTATATCGCCTGGCTAGCTCCGGCAGCACCCATTCCCATTGATGCCTGTTTAAGAGGATGTTGCCCCTGTGGATGCATCAAGGCATGAACACCACCCATCTTGCTAATTGCTAGTTGCCGCTCGTAGGCCAAGATATCCGTCGCTGAGATGCCTGGCAAGGGGACTGCTGCAGGGGGAGGAAGCGGGTTTGAACTTGTCCCTGGTGGCGTAGGCTTGCTACCCCAAGAGCACTACAAGCACAGCAGAACAGAAATTTAAGTCAATCTTCAGTCCCAGAAAAGGATGATTTGACGATGATTCATCATTAATAGCCCACTCAGTCACAAAAGTATTCTATATAGATGCATTGGGATAGTCCACACCATTCCCATACCTTTATTTGCTTTCCACATAGAAGGGATTGGGCATTCCCCATCTGAATAGCAAGAGCTGCCTCCGCGTGAGTACTGTACCTTACAAAACCAAATCCTTTATCTCGCTGCACTCGGACCTCCTCAATCACACCAGCACCTAGTGAATGGAAATGGCGATGAAGATCAAGTTGAGTTACCTGTCAGAATGAAAAATAAGTTAATTAAAGATTTCATGCAAGTAGAATTGTTCAAGAACATCAGGCGAACTTGCATTTACAAACGGAAAAGATATTATTCAAAGATGAGCACATGATTAATAGCCCAGAAATAGTGAATGAGAAGAAAAGTCTCTTACCTCCGGAGAAAGATTGCCCACATAAACAGTAGTATATTGAGGATTGTTTTCAGGAGCCTCATTATTTGATGCCTCTTTGCCATCTTCTGCATAGGAAACACAAAGAAAGTAAAACTACTTGCTCCAGCAATTGTCTGGCTTGAAATCAGCAAATAAGATCAAACACCTTTAAACTTCAAACAAGAAAATTCAAAAACAAATCAATCTCTCCAGCTCAATGGTATGGCTTTAAGCAGCTGAGCTAACATAGTCCCACAACTTATAACAAAATAATGGAGGTTCAGACAACCGTATCAACCTCCTAAAGTTAATTCTCATGATTTCAGATCCTATGCAACTGACCTGAGGTGCCATTAGTTAGTTCCGCAACACTTTTGGCATCAGAGCTTTGCTTGTCCTCATTAGCACCAGCCCCTTTGGTCGCCCAATTACAACGAATCTGTCTACTTCCAAGCCACTTCCCTATGACAAATGAAAAGAATTCACATTATAGCCGGGTATTGCAGCTTTGAAAAAATTATAAGTCCAATTATAATTTTGTATTTTCATGTTTCTTTTTCTATGCAATATTCTTTGGAAGGGGTGGGGTGCTCAGAATTACTGTGCTCACACACATTCCCACCCAGAGAATGCTATAATCTGAACAACCACTAATCTTGATTTGAGACCTCTCTAGATAAGGAAATATTCTAGTCTCATCGTACATACCTGTTAAGTCATTTATTGCACTTTGGGCATCCTGAACAGGAACAAGTATGTCAAACCATGAAACAAAAATAAAAAATAAAGACGTGGAATATGTAACTCAAAATAAAAAAATACCTGTTGATTTCGGAAGGACACAAATCCAAATCCTCTTGAACGTCCAGTCTTCTGATCCCACATGACCCTTGCATCACTGAAACCAGCACACAGCCAGACAGGTATTAGGCCAACTGATTAGATCATTAAGACAACTAATGAACCTAAATTTCTTCTGCCAAATTTCTATGATTTTGCATATTGGAAAACATAAATTTTTTGTAAAGGCACACACTAGAAATGAGAGGAGAAACTCACGAACAACTAGGATAGACCGAAAAGCAGGCAAACAGCATTGCATCTGTAACCTCAGGGCTAAGATCCCCAACAAAAATGTTGTAATGACCTGCATCTCAAAATGATCACTTAAGTAGGAATTCAAATGACTAAACAAGTATTTGTTCGATCAAAAATGTTAAACAAAAACAGTAACAAACCAGATGTATCTTCCCTCTGACCACTAGTATATGCCCAATTTACTTTGATAGGCTGCCCAAATCTACAAACCACAACACAAAGTGAGGCAAAGACATTCCCAGATCAATAAAGTGGGTAAAAACAAAATGGAGGGGAATCATATAAGGCAAGCTACATACAGATGCCTTCCATTAAGAGACAATATTGCAAGAGCAGCTGATCTGCGATCAAAGTAGTGAATGAATCCATACGACGACTGCATAAACAAACATAAAGGTTAAGTCAACAATAACAAAATAGCATACAAACATTTTAACGCTTAATGGAAAACTAAGCATAGCTCACTCAAATGTTATACACTATCCCAAATATGGTCCTATTCTGACACTTTATAAGATATTGGTAAGTTAGATTTTGCCTTCCTTTAATTCAATTGATATGTTTCTGTTTAGTCCTTGTAACAGACAATGTCTGTGGAGTTCTCAGATCAATGAAAGCATTCATTCATTACCTTTTCCTTCCTGATTAGCTTGCACCCTTCAACAGGACCAGTACTTGCAAAAACCTCTTGGAGAAGTGGTTCAGTTACTTGTGTATGAATGTTTCCTACATATCTGCATTTGTTCAAAAATAAAGAAACTAGAAATTTAAGAAAAGAAAACAAAATAAATGAACCTATAAGTAAACTCGTTATCAATTATCATAATCAAGTAATATCACACACGCAGTCATCCTAGTATGATTATAACCAACAAATAAATAGTTACTAACACCAGAAATGAAAACAACAATCGGTAAGTGATTTAGTTTACAAGAAAACAAATTGGTCTCTTTATGAAAAAATTAAAAGACACTGGAAGCAACAAAAGAATGTGTGGACAGAAAACACAAGAAAAGAAAATATGAAAAATAAAAAGCGAATGTCTAAGACAAAGACTCACACACTGCGGCAAGTACTTGGATCAAAACCAGGAGGCAGATTTCCACTGGGAATTGGTTCAATCTGCAAAATCAAAATGTAAAAAAAGAAAGAAAATCGAAAGGAAAGAAAAAGACTAACTAAGAAAAAGCCCATCTATACTGCCTAATCCAAAGTACTTAAAGTGAAACAGGTTGTTTCAGATACAACCACGACAGAGAAAAGACAACAAAATGCAAACTGATACCACAATTTTGACACAAATCAGGTGAATGCAACCACTAGACAACAATATGCTTCTTCAAGAAGATAAAAAGATTTGAGTAATAGAATACAGACACCAAAGATCATTAATCCTACTCCAATTCTGGTTCTAAGTTTAGCATCACTTAATGTATTGATCACATCAAAGTAACAACAATTTGGATGATGCTTCCTCTGTCACCATCTCCACAGCAATTAAAGAAAGCTAGAAAATGGCTTTAAATTCCTCAGGATGAAGTGCTCCACGTTTTTTAGCTTCTCAGGAGGACACATGAATAAAACCAGTATGGCATTCCTTTTCATTTAATCAAAAAACGAAATCATGGGCATCGCAACTACATATTGAGAAATGTACATTGACAACTATGTAAATTTATAGAATGCAGCTTTAGAGCAGCGCAACACATTGAAACTGTTATCCATGCATGTCAAATTGGAAAATACATGCCAATCAAAATAAAAAGAAGTAGAGGTCGAGACTTCCAGACAAGCTGGAAAGAAGTAAACAATAGCTTAGATTCCGTGGAACTTCAAATGGGCATTACCAAGTCAAACTAAAGCAAGAATTGAACAGAATAAGAACCACAAGCAACTCAAAATGAAATGAATTTAAAGGCGCCAAAGTACACAACAACCCGTAACACACTAAAAAACCATGCTTCTCATTTGTTCCTAAAAGCACCTAAAAGCCCAAAATGAACAAATAATAACTCAAAACCCTTACGTACGAGTACTAATAACTGATTAACCCTCAAACGTAACAGAAAAAGCACATCGACAGGCAAACTCAAAAGGACAGTTAGAAAGGGAGGGAAATCCAAACCCTAGACCATCAACCATCAAAATCCCAAAAAACAGAAATACAAACAAGACACTATAACGCACCCATTTACAAAACTGAAAACCCAAGATTTTCGGATAAGGAAATCGCAATCACTTAAATCAACAACTTGAAAATCACAGAGAGCGAGAGAAACGGAGAACAAACAAACCTGAGGAGCAGCGAGAAGACCAGGATGGTAAAGAGACTGTTGTTGAAGTAGAGCTTGTTGCATCAAAGCTTGCTGCTGCTGCTGCTGCTGCTGTTTAAGCCTCGGGTGTTGCATTTTCCTTCCTTGTTTTCTCCAAGTCTGCTTGTTTCCCGAGAAAACAAAAGAAATGGAGAAGCAGAGAAAAGAAAAAGACCACGAAAAATGAAAAACTAAATAAAAAGGCATTTATATATATGTATATTGAATATTTTCGGACAACAGTAATTAATAAACTCACCTCGACTGTGACACTGATTTTGGAAAGTTCGTACCAGGAATTGACACGTGTGATTATCAACGAAGATTGAAGCAACCGTCGGCGTGCGAGTGTGATTGATTAAAGTACATTATTGGGTATTTAATCATCATTTGCTTAGTTCTTTTTGTAGCATAATGTTTGCCAATTAAAATGAGACAAGCCAAGACTAATTCTATTTCTTAATCATATTGACACTATTTTTCAATTTCTGTTTTATTTTCTTTTGTTCTTTCCTTCAATGTGGTGGGGTAGACATAGACAACTTTCATATGATAAGTTTATGAAACCAATTTTTTTACACTTTAATTCCTTTTATAAATTGAATAAACTTTTAAAAGCAAGTTCTACTCTATCAATTAATTCATCAAATTAGATTGTTGGATTAAGTGACATTTTAATTCATTATATATATATATTAATAAATGTATTTTAATAATATTAGTAATTTAATTATAATATAATCAAAATTATGTGAAAGTTTAAGTTTAAGGGAAAGATAGTATTAATAAAGATTAATTAAACAGTAAAAAACAAAGTGATTAAAATAAAATGTATATACAATTTATAAGAATTATAAAGTTACATCCTTCTTCTTCTTCTATTATTTCTGAAGTCATCATTACTCATATTCTAAGTTTTCTTCTCCGTCTCAAAATTCGGTCATGCTAAATGGCTGTTTTAATACCACCACTATATAGTTTATAAAACTCAATCCAATTTTATCTTAAGTGAGACAATCTTTTCTTTTTTTTTGATAACAAGGAAAGCTAAAAAGCTTAAAACAGCGCCTTAGGGTACATTACGCCTAAAGCATCACGGCGAAAAAGCTCCTGGATCCCGAACGGAGGCTCTTGAAGTATATGCAGTCCCGGTCGCGTCACGCCAGCAAGCTGAGCGAGGCCGTCGGCACACTGGTTCCCTTCCCGGAAGATATGCTGAACCTGAACCACCCAATCCCGATG
>JAOQMQ010000005.1:4348393-4365216 GCA_027563845.1 Erythroxylum subrotundum | reverse complement strand
AGAAAATTCTCATATTTCACCAAAAATTCTAATTCACTACTTATACACTCCAACTCAATTTTTAAGACACATAATCCCTAATTCACATTATAATCGCATTAAAACAGTCATTTATACTAGGAAAATGTCAAATGAGTACATGAACAAATCATTGCAATATGTGCAATAATCAAATTTACGTGTGTGTATGCTAACATTATGCATGAGCATAAAATGCATTGTTCTAATTTCTCATTTCTATTTCTCAATTACAGAAATCTAGGGTTCTAACCCTTAGTATGGGAACGGGATGTTACATAAATTGTTTTAACAAGATTTACCATTCAGTAGGCTCCTTTCGTTTAAGCAGGGTCCTATCCAACATAAGGCTTCTATTGCCTAACAAGCTTTTATCGTTTAAAAACACTTTAACGTCTGACAAGCTCCTATCATCTTTATTTAACTAAGATTTGTTTATTATACGAACCGAAAGAATTTATGAAAAAAATTTATACACAAAATAAACCCCCTTTTGCATGTATTTGCTTTATCACTGTCATCTTGTTTTGTTGCCTCGTCTTGTTTTCTTGCCTCCGCGTGTTGCCTTGTTTTCTCAAGCCCACCCCTCACTTTTTTCTTTTTTTCTTTTTTGCTCTTTGTTTTTCTAGGTTCTAATAATTTGTTATATGCTCTAACTTTTCAATCTCATCCGAGAACTACTGTTTTTCATAACAATAAGATTTGGAGCTGTCTTCTTTATTATAATTAAACCTATTGTTGTGAGTTAGATTTTGTTTAGACAAAGATGCTATATGAGTTTGTAATGGGAAACGCAATTTGGATACATCGAGTTTCTTTATTTCAGAAGGCAAGAAATGATGTGTTTTGAATCTTTTTGCATATTTCTTAAAAGAATTCTTTTCTTGTTATCTTCTATTATGAAAGATGCAAAGAGGAATCAATAAAGAAAGTAATAATATAATACTTTTATCTAAAGGTCATGCTGAAGTCGAGTTTAAAAGGTTCAGATTAGGATTCATCCATAAACGATCTAGGTATGATCTGAAATATTGTCAATCATGTTCAAATAAAGATTAATAGAAAAAGTATTATTTATGCATAAAACATTGTAGAGAGGGATCCTTCTATGACGAAAACGAAAACATTGAACAAGGCAAAGCACTATTCAAATATTTGCATTCAAGAAGGTGGAGATCCACTAATAGGTGGGGGATAAGGTTTTAGGCTGTTGACATTATCACTCAGGTTGGAAATTTTCACTCCAGGACTTTTTAGAATAGTCGATGTTTTGGTTAGCTTCTTAGAGTAGACCTAACAGGCTTGTTTTCAATTTGATGAAATCTTAAGACAAACTTTTGATAAGGAAAATACTTGAGGTTAGGAGGTTTGGATTGAGAGATCGCACCCACTTTGCATTGACAGATGCTCATTTTAGTGAAAGCTGCATTCATTTTTCTTTTGTTAATAACATAACTATATACAAAAAGAAACAACCATAGATTTTTAAGATTATATTCCTAAAAATCAGAGAAAATATTCTTATTTTTACTATCAATTAAGGAATAAATTTAACATTTAAAAATATTTGAGTTTTGAGAATGGTTAATTTCAAAAGTAATGTGTGTGTGATTAGATATAATTTTTATAACTAACAAATACTCATTAAAAAAATAGGGCAAGTTGATTTCAGATTAGCAAATGTGTTATTTAAATTAATAATGTTTAAAATTTTTCTAATTTTCAAAAGGTTATCTAATTTGGATTTTGTATTATATTGAACTAAATAAATCAAAAGGTTATTTATGCGAGTTATTTGAAAATAGACTCTCTACTAATTAAGATAGAGCTGCGTTCTACTGAATCTCTCTGGACCTCACGTGGATTTCTATTAAGTATTATTGTTGTCGTTGTATTGAATTAAATAATTTATTACATTTTAGGATTTCCCTGAAAAAAAAGAGAGAGAGCTCTTAGTCAAGCTCTTTTTAGAATGTTAATGTTTTTGTCTAATATCGAATTTATTTAAGGATGCCCGAAAGTTGAATAATATATCAATTAATCAAGTTCCCGATGAACTAATTTTTTGTCCACCATTGCTTGACATATTTGCAGCTATTGTGCAGTTCTTGATTCATCAGTGCTCAATTATCATTTGACTAAGAAGAAGGGGACAAGTTTGCCAAAGATGACGAGTGTGAAAGAGTATGTTCTACTCGTCCAACCCAAAAGAGAGAAAATGTCAACATATGAAACTAGACAAATGGGACTGTAAACTTTGTGGTCTCAGGAGACCCTGGAAGGAGACTTGATAACAAAGAAGTCTAACGTTGCGTTTGGTTAGCGTCTTCAACATGTAGGGACGGGACGAGACAGAACAGGACAGGACGAAACAGAACAAGAATTGAAGACAGTGAGATGTTTGGTTGTGGTGGACAGAACAGAGATAATTGTCTTCATCCTGAGTACAAAAATGTGTTTGGTTGCCAGGAACAGAACAGAAAATAGTGTTAATGACGGAAATGCCCCTTAGTATAATAAAAATAGTAGATGTAATTCATTGATTATTTGATAATTGTTGCAATATTTATTTTACAATTTTGAATTTTGTTATTATTATTATTATTATTATTATTATTATTATTATTAATCTTTAATTATTATTATTATTATCATTAATATTATTAATAATAATTATTAAATAATAATAATCGTAATTATTAATATTAATTATTAATATTTATTAATTATTATTATTAATATTAATTAATATTATTATTGGTGTTAGGTTTGAAAAGATGAGGCTATTTTGGACATTTTCAATTCTTGTCCATAGGACAAGAATTTCCGTACGTAGGTTTTGAGAAGAACAAAAATTTCTGTCCTCGTCCTCTGCGGACGGAACAAAAATTTCTGTCCTCGGTAAGCAAACACACTTTTGGACAGAACTTTTGTGTCCTCGTCATCCGTCCTCGCGTCCGCGGACGGTAACCAAACGGAAGGTAAGACTGCTTGGCCTGACCGAGAGGGAAAGTCTTTGAATAATTTTATAATCATATAATTACAAGTTAAATAACTTTTTTAATAAAAAAAGACTGGATTAAATTAAATACAAATGGTGCCTGAAATCACCCCAACGTTCGACAACAGCAGGTGGTCTCATTTGAAATAGTGACGGCAACTGACTTGGAGGTTTCACTCAAAACCTCGAATGGTGCGTAACGTTATCAGCAGAAATTTGGGGCGTCTTTTCCGACCTCTCGCTAATCTGGCATCTAGGCTTCTGCAGGATAGAGCTGAAAGTGGATTCGCTCGTAATGCATAAGATCCTCTCTTCGACGGACCACATCTCTCAGACTCTCAACCCTATAGTTATGGGTATCTTGGAACTGTTTACCAATAACTGATCTGTTGTTCATCGATACGTCTATCGAGAAAGCAACAGATGCGTTGACTGATTAGTTTCTCAGGCTGTCCACTCCGACCTTGGAGTCACCTATTTTGCCACTACACCTACTGGGTGCCATCGTATCTTATTAGAGGATCGGTCGGGGATCTGTCTCTCCAGACTTGTCTTGTAATCTTTGTTTTCTGTTTCTCTTTATAAAAAAAACTTTTTAAATAAAAATTACAAATTGTATTATAAATATTTAGAAAAGTACAAATAAAATCAGTTTTTACTTTTTTTTTTAAGAATTAACCTTATCTTTTACTTGTATTATATCATTTATTGAAAATATGATCATTCATTTTAATTAAAAAAAGGTAATAATTAATTTCATGAAAAGTTAAATTATTTCAATTTTTTCACCCGTGGTATCTAATTAAATTATTTGGTGTGAGTTTATAAAATATGTTAGTACAAGTGACAAAGAACAAAAAACAAAAAATAATATATGAGTAAATGAGCTATTAAAAAATATCGAGATCGGGATAGATGCCTGAAATAACTGTTAAGCCAATTTATCTATATGTGTGTGGATAAAGTACATATAAATAGGAGATCATATAAAATGAGCTCTTCCTTTTTTTTTATAGATCTAAGGACTTTCTTCAAAACTAATTTTCAATTTTTGACCCTATCTTTAATCAATTCGAAAAAATAATTAATAAATTAAAAAAGGACGTACCTCTTATGTTTTGAACTTGGAAAAGTAGTAGTCTAACTTAACTAGAGGAGAAGGTTTGGTTTGATCTACTAGAAGGTCTCCCACATTTTAGATGTGCATAACTGTTAAGCAAATCACTTAACGAAAGGACATTCATTATTATTTTGTTTTGACTTATAGAGTTCGATTTGAAATGTCTGTAGAACATTGCAAATTAAGCGGCCACCGCGAGAAAAACATCGCTCGGGTTGGTTAAAAATCTTGTAAGGGATAACCTTGTTTGACAAATAAAAAAGGTTGTTGTTTTTGTAGTCTAACTAGGGTTTGGAAAGGTGGCTTTTCATCATAGGTGGGGTATGAGGGGTTGCCACTTGAGAATTGAAAAATCTAACCCAAAACAGGAAGACCAGTTCAAATCCTCGTATTAATATTAATTCCCTTGGGGAGAAGTTTCCCAGTTTATCACGTAGGTTTTAATTTTCCATAAAAGAATTCATTCTCAATTAATACTTAAGACCTATGAATGTTTTTACACGTGTAATTAATAATAAGTGTCTGTTTGGATGAACTTTTGAAAAGTTAATAAGTACCTTTCTCAATCACAAAAGCTATTTTAAAGAAAAATTAGTGTTTGATAGTAAAATAAAAAAATATTTCTTTAATAGATATGATTTTTTGGTAGTTAAATATAGCTTTTTTGGGATTTATATAATATTATTTAAATTATATATATTTTTAATATTTATTTTAAATATTAGTTTTACTTATGTTATAATCCATATAAAAGATTTGGTTAGATATATTTTTATTTATGTTTCATATGGTTTAAAATTATATAATAATTAAAATATTATGTTTTTCATATTGTTTAATATACTTAAATAATATTTATATACATAAATAATTTTTATTACAAAATAAATATCGTTAAAATTAAAAGTATTTTTTATTTTTATGTTGCCAAATAGTTTACTATATGAAGCTCTTTTTTAAAAAAAATTTTAAAATGAATAGTCAACTAGCTTCTGAGAAAAGTTCTTAATCATAAAAGTTCTAAAAAAAAAAAGCTCTACTGTTACAAGCCTAACCAAACAGAGACTAAGGTTAATTGCATTTATTTGATTATTGAATGTTAATGCAATGCTTTAGTTCTTTTTTACATATTCTTCTTCATCTTGTCATTGAGCTACATTCTTTTAATCTTGTACTTAGCTCATCTTTTGAATTGAATTCTAAGCTATGATATGTTTACTCCAATTATATATAGATTGCCTTGTTTTTATATATTAAAGAAAAACTATTTGTTAAACTATTATATATTAAGCATGTGGAGGTCAGTTTCCTAACAATTTAATCGCATTGACTATATTAATGTCACGTTCTTAAGGTAGGTCTTTGTCATACAAAACAATTGGTCTATAATAGATTTATATCCTACGCATACTAATGATGTTAGCCAAGCACTAGGGTTTCACCAAGTAACATGTGAAATGAGTGCACATCATTAATAAAAATTAATTAATTAGTAAGTAAGTTAATTAATTGCAATTGGTTTATAATTCAAAAGTTGTACCGATAAACTCATTTGTTTATTGCTACGGCAATGATATTAATGGCATGTTTAGTTGAGTGGAATAGTTATTCTCTTACATATGTATTCTTAACGAATAGTTATTTCTTTGTATAGTTAAAAAATAATATACAGAATTAGTTATTCCTACAATTTTAGGAATAGCTAAAGATACTTTTCCCCTGTCTTTATTTATTTCATGAAATGTGGAGTAGATATAGACAATCTTTCTTTTTTTTTATTATTAATTTTTTTCTTCTTTATACCATCATTATTATTATTATTATTATTATTGTTGTTGTTGTTATTGTTATTATTATTATTATTAATTTTCTTCTTCTTCTTTTTATTATTATTATAAAAACTAATAATAATAACAAGAAACTAAATAATAATAATAACAATAATAATAAGTAAATTAATAATAAAAATACTATAATATTATAATAATAAGAAAATTAATGATAATAAAATAAATAAAATATTAATATTAATAATAAGAAAATTAATAATAATAATAATAATAGTGGAGACTGTAATGGATGATTTTATCTTTTTGTTAATTATTTCTTTGTTATATCAAATTTATATTTTCAAAATAAATATTGGCATATATCATCGTTATAAATTCTTATGAATAAACTAATCTAAGTAATACTTATTTTATTATATTCCTTGTCTATTCTATTACTAGGAATAACCATTTCATTCTTTATCTATTCTAAAAGGTGAACCAAACACTAAGTAAGATCACATTTTCTTTCTCTCTACCTTCTTCATTCATGTCGCTCTTTGTTGTAGGTAAACTTTTTTATCAATTAGAATATATTTCCGGATCAGTTGGCTTAGCAGAGCCATCGGACCTCAATGTCCATGCGGTGCAAATTTGGATAATGATATTAGGTCCAAATACATAAAAGCCTGTTTGATAAGCAATCAAACTTTAATTAAAAAGGAATAGTATAACAATTCGATTCAACTCAATATGAGTCATGTCAAAAGTTTAAGTTGACTAAATTTTGTAAGCTTAATTCAACTTAATTCGATTCAACTCGAATGACACATCAAATTGACGCTATTTTTATCTCAAATTTGATTGGACTTTTTACTGCTTGATTAATCAGGCCGAATCGAGTTTAAGTCAAACAACCTAAGTCTAACTGATCCAAGTCCAGATAGAGATAATATAAAATCAATTTAATTTGTATTATAAATTGATAAACGAATTTTTTAAATTAGAAATTAATAATTTAATTAAAATTAATAATAAGAGGAATACTCGTTCCATAACAAATCTTATGCGAATTATAAAATATACATTTTGTTTTGTTATAATACCTTCTTAAAAAAATTTCGATAAAATAAAATAAAATACCTTAAGTATTGATTCTTTCCATTGCCAATATTGGCAATCAATTGATTTTAATGACCTTTTTAATTTTGTCTAAATTCTAAATAAATTCCATTTAATTTTTTTCTGAAATTCGGTTAGACTTTTGACCGCTTAATTAATCGAGCCAGATTGAGTTTGAATAAAATAACATAAGTGTAAATGAGTCGGGATTGGAATAGGAAGAAAAATAAAATTGACTTGATTTATATTATAAATTAATAAATTATTTTTATAATAAAAATTGATAGCTTGTAATAATATAAATAGAAATTAATAAGAAGAAGAATACTCATTTAATAAGAATTCGAGGGTAACACATGTTATGTAAATTATAAAATATGTTTCTTTTTGTTTTGTTGTAATACTTTCTTAAAAAAGGTTTCAATTGAGTTAAATAATAATGTCTAAAGTGCTGATTCAAAACATCTCAACTATGCAGTATGTTGAAGCTTGACCATTTCAAAATTGTAAAAGTCTCTTGTAATTTCCAAGCTTAATGACCCTGTGTCTCTCCAGATTCTAAGGCTCATATTAAAATGACTATCAGAAAATGTTGGTGACAATCGAAAGACCAGGAAAAGCTATCAAGAACCACAAAAAATGTCAGTGAAAAAAAAACAAACATCGACAAAGAGTCGTCATTTTGTTCTCCAAGTAAATTGGAATGGCCTCGAATTGGCTTCTCCGGTTGATTATTCTCTTTCTCACCTGTCTAGTTGAGTCTAGGTTGGCATCGTCAGTGTCTGTATCAGAAGCTTTGATTAAGCTTAAACAATCATTTACTAATGCCTCTGCTCTTGGTTCTTGGTCTCCAGGCTCTGTGCCTTGCAGAGGAGGCAATGGTTGGATTGGACTTGTATGTTCTAAAGGTATGGTCACGGGTCTTAGGCTTGAAAACATGGGGCTATCAGGAACAATTGATGTTGATGCATTAGTTAACATTTCAGGACTCAGGGCCATAAGCTTTGCTTATAATTCTTTTTCAGGAAACATTCCTGAATTCAGTCGTTTAGGCCGCCTTAAGGCTTTGTTGCTGTCAGGGAATCAGTTTTCCGGTGAGATTCCATCGGATTTCTTTTCAAAAATGGATACATTGAAGAAACTCTGGCTTTCTAATAACAAGTTTACTGGACACATACCAATGTCGCTGTCTGAGTTGTCCAGCCTTATGGAACTACGTCTTGATAAGAATCAGTTTACAGGAGCAGTTCCAGCTTTTAAGCAGCCAAGTTTGTTGGCATTCAATGTGTCCGATAACAACTTGGAAGGGGAAATTCCAGCGAGTTTAGGGAGATTTCCGACGAGCTCGTTTGAAGGGAATACAGGACTTTGTGGAGGGAGGTATGGTAAGGCTTGTGTGACCAAAGTTAAGGCATTAACAGCAACATCAGGTCCTATGGGTTCAAATGTCAGTAAGGCTAACCATGATCATCACAATCAGAATCTCATCTATATCAAAAAATCAATTATAGGTATTGTAATATTGGCTGTGTTGCTTCTTTCTGTGGCTATTATTATAGTTTTCAAGATGAGGGCAAAAGAAGAGGATTTTGAGTCTGCCAGAGAAGACAACGCTGCTTCTGAAGAGGCAGTGGAAGTTCAGGTGTCAGTGCTAACCGCACCACCCGAAATGGCAGTAACAAAGAAGGCAGGATCAAGCAGGAGAGGCTCTAATCATGGGAGGCACGGAGGTAACATAGGCGAATTCGTTATGGTGAATGACAAAAAGGGTGTTTTCGGGCTTCCTGATTTGATGAAAGCTGCTGCTGAAGTGATTGGACATGGAGGGTCGAGCTCTGCATACAAAGCTGTTATGGCTAGTGGTCTGGCGGTAATGGTTAAGAGAATGAGAGACATGAATGGAATGGGAAAAGAAGGATTTGAAACAGAAATCACAAAGCTTGCAAAGTTGAGACATATCAACATCCTAACACCTTTGGCTTTTCATTATCGAGCGGATGAGAAGCTGTTAATATATGAACTTGTACCAAAGGGCAGTTTGCATCATTTATTGCATGGTGAGGAGCTAACGATTTTCCTTTCATCATCTTAATATTGCTTGTAATCTAGCAAAGAAACTAACACTATAGAAGTTGTATTCTTACAGATGATCACGGATTGCAACATTCCGAACTTGACTGGCCTGCGCGGTTAAAGATTGTTCTCGGAATCGCCAGAGGGTTGAATTATCTTCACACTGAACTTCCTTCTTATGATTTGCCCCATGGAAACCTTAAATCATCTAATATTCTTATTACTCTGGACAATGAACCATTGGTTTCAGAATTTGGATTTGGTCCTCTGCTCAACCCTTCAGTTGTAGCACAGGCAATGCTTGGATATAAGGCCCCGGAAGTTTCACAAACAGGTGTGTCTCCGAAATGTGACGTGTACTGTCTGGGAATTCTTATCCTTGAAATCCTGACAGGGAAACGTCCCTGTCAATATCTCAGTACTGGCGATGGAGGGAAAGATATAGTCAAAAGTGCAGAATCTGCAATTTCTAAAGGAAGAGAATCTGAATTACTCGATCCTGAAATTTCAAGGTCCACAAGTTCTTTGGAGGGTATGGTATGGCTTCTCCACATTGGAGTTGCTTGTACTGAAACTGATCCTGAGAAAAGGTTAGATGTTAGAGAAGCCCTTCAAAGGATAGAGGAGATACAATTGCCATCACATAGAGATGGTTATGAAGATTCCTAGATGGTGATCGTATCTCTTTTTTACTACCTCCTAATGCAGAATTCGATCGAGAAAACTTAAATAAAGAACTTGGGAAAAAAGAGAGAATGGTCTCCAAGTTCAGGAATCAAGCTGCATTAGCATCTGCAGAATCAACAACTTGTGGAGACCTTGGAAGTCTCAATGAGATGCATACCTGAAGGATACCTTGGGACTCCCAATTTACAACTCATTGACAGGTTAAGAAAAAGCACGAGCAAGTCAACCCTTCTGAGCTACATAATAGATCAATACAGCTGGAGATAGATTAGATCCACAGACAGGTTTTTCATAAAATTTATAGGATTCTTATAATCTGTCACACAACAATATAGCTCCACTGTCCACAAAAAAACTCTGAAACCCTCCATTATTTTATCGTAACCCCATAACTTTTGATGTTGAATCAGATTAGCTGTTTCCATGCATAAATGATTATAGTAATCAGACTTGTGAGGTGCTTCTTGGATAAATAACCATAACTGCTGCAACTCTTGGATAAATAACCATAACTGCTGCAACTTAGATACTCAAGCCAGCTCATCCTCCAAACTATTGCTTCATCTGTCAGTGCTTATACAACAGATTTTCATTAAAATCCTTGAATATCAAATGGTAGCCTTCGTACTAAAGGGCAATAACATAAGAAGTTGGTCTTGAGCCACTCGTGCAACATCAGTTTTACAATACTTTACTCTTCTTCTAGATGGTTGTGTTACAATAGTCACCACAAGAAAACAAGATTCCCCAACGCGAACTTCCATTAGTATTATACTACAATATTAGTATAACAACGGTGTGTGCAAGAACTAAAGCTAACTTTGTTATTTTCATTTACTTTCTTTTATAATTACATTGAGTTCTTAAGTTTATATAAACACTTCAGTAAAATAAAGTTTTTAAATAACTTGATAATTACTATTTTTAAATATGTATTTAATAAAATTTAGGATTCCTTAAGAGGTAAGTGATTTTGTAGAGCTATATATATTATATATCCTAAACAAAATAGGCCGAGTTAGTGAAAATCAAGAAGCTGAAATTGAAAATTAGGAGACGTCAGTACAGTTTTATGATACTTTACCTTTAAATGTAACAAAAATACTGAAATGAAAGAAACGCCGAGACATTGAACTGAAATTAATAACAACCGTCGGAATATCTCGCCGGCGGCGAGAAGTCAAAGTGTCAACATTTCATAAAGTTTCTTATAAAGAATTTCATTTCCTTTCCACTCCCTGTCTAAATAATTTCGTTACAGACAAAAAGTACCAAAGCAAGCTTGCTTCTTCCACCATCACCACCACCTCCACCACCAACACCGTAGAACACTTGACACCAACAAAACTCTCTTCAACCTCCATCACCAAAAAGCACCAGCTTTTCAAGATTCCCAAAACCCCATCAAAATTTCCAAGGCTTACCAGACTTTCCGAGATTGAATAGAGTTAAAAACACTACAAAAAATGATATCTTTATCTTTTCGTTCTATCATTCTCTACTTAGGCACTTAAAGGTTGCTTCCTTTAGTTAACATCCTTTACACGAATTTCCAAAGTTTGAGTCTTTAGATATTCCATACACTGTTTAGCCCTTCCTCCTTTGAAGTTCTGCAAAATTCTTACCTATTCTTAACATCTGCGAAGAATCAAATACTGAACATGGAACCGCCGGAAAACAATAACTTCGATGATGGGGTTGACGGGTTTGAAGAAGCTGAGAAGATAATACTTAGATGGGACGCAACAACATCAGAAGAAGCAAAAGAGAAGATGATTTTCAACTCCGATCGGGAAGAGGTGGATCGTTACTTGCAGGCAGTTGACGAAATCCAAAAGTCCATGTCAGCGGCGACAATCTCCGGAGACGGCGAAGAGAAAGTCAACTACGCTGTCCAGATCGCTATGGCACGGCTTGAAGATGAGTTTCGCAGTATATTGCTTAGCCACACAACTGCTTTTGAGCTCGACTCTGTCTCTACGGATCCGTCTTCTTCAGTTCACTCCAGCGGAGCTGAGACCACCGGTGACGAGTACGAACACGAACATGGGGTTGGTGACGACGAGGATCTTCAATTAACAGATCCAATCCAAAGGGCAGATTCAAGTTCTAGTAATAGTACTAGTTATCGATCTACAAGTAGTATTCGTGAGATGGATCTGATCCCACAAGATGCAGTCTTTGATCTCAGGTCAATTGCTAAGCGCATGATCGCTTCTGGGTATTTAAGAGAGTGTATTCAGGTTTATGGTAGTGTACGGAAATCGGCGGTGGACACTAGTTTTAGGCGACTTGGGATTGAGAAACTGAGTATTGGTGATATTCAGAGGCTGGAGTGGGATATTCTTGAGACAAAGATCAAACGTTGGATAAGGGCTGCAAAGGCTTGTGTTAGGATCTTGTTTGCTAGTGAGAAGAAGCTGTGTGAGCATATATTTGAAGGTATTGGGACTGCAATTGATGATGCTTGTTTCATGGAGACTGTTAAGGGTCCAGCTGTTCAGTTGTTTAATTTTGCTGAGGCGATAAGTATAAGTAGGAGGTCTCCTGAGAAGATGTTTAAGATTTTGGACTTGCATGATGCGCTGATGGATTTGTTGCCTGATATTGAAGTCGTTTTCCAGTCGAAGTCAGCTGATTCTATTAGGGTTCAAGCTGCAGAGATTTTGTCCAGATTGGCTGAGGCTGCGAGAGGGATTTTGTCCGAGTTTGAGAATGCTATTTTGCGTGAACCCTCTAAGGCTCAAGTGCCTGGAGGAACAATTCATCCCTTAACAAGGTATGTGATGAATTATATCAGTTTGATTGCTGATTATAAGCAGACCTTGATTGAACTTATTATGTCAAGACCATCGACTGGATCAAGATATTCGGGTGATCCAACCACCCCTGATATGGATATATCTGAACTTGAAGGAAGAACCCCTTTAGCATTGCATTTGATTTGGATTATTGTGATTTTGCAATTCAATTTGGAGGCTAAGTCCAAGCATTACAAAGATGCTTCATTAGCGCATCTATTCATGATGAACAATGTTCACTACATTTTCCAAAAGGTGAGAGGGTCCGAGGAATTGAGGGAAATGATTGGGGATGATTACTTGAAGAAACTAACGGGCAAGTTCAGGTTGGCAGCTACAAATTACCAGAGGGCTACTTGGGTGGGAGTGTTGTATTGGTTGAGAGACGAAGGATTACATGTGAGTGGGAGTTTCTCTTCTGGTGTGTCCAAGAGTGCTTTGAGAGAAAGGTTTAAGATGTTCAATACTACTTTTGAGGAGGTTCACAGGACTCAAGCGTTATGGTTGGTACCAGATAGTCAACTTCGGGAGGAGCTTCGGATTTCTATCTCAGAGAAGTTGATCCCTGCATATAGATCATTTCTTGGGAGATTCAGGAGTCATATAGAGAGTGGAAGGCACCCAGAGAATTACATAAAATATTCTGTTGAGGATTTGGAGATCGCTGTCTTAGATTTCTTCGAAGGGTACCCTGTATCTCAGCACTTGAGGAGGAGATCTCAGTGAAGGCATGGGATGAGTTTTCCAACTTAGATACTTAGAGAACATGCTTTGAATTCTTTGGGTATTTGGTTGACGTGTTGCTGGCCATAGGGAGATATGCCCTGTTCTTTCCAACTTTCAAGCATCATTTGTTGAACTTCTGCTGGTTGGCATCGGTTCCAGTCTCCGGGAAGATAGGTTTTAGCTTTCTCTAATGACCAGGTCTCTCAACCTGAATGCTTCTGCATGTAAGAATGTTGTTTGCTTTGTTTTGATATTCTAGATTTTGTTCTATTTGTTAATATGGAACTTGTTGTTGTACGAGTGAATTCCTTCTATTTATTATACAAAGCATCAAATCTTTTCTGGCCTCAGAATTCTTTTGGACAGTGAGATCTAAATGAACTTTTAGTTAATGTAAAGACTGTATTGCCTCAGGTCGAATAGGTTACTTTGGCTGGCATCGCATCTTGATCTTAGGTGGAATCAACCTTGTAAACGTGAATCATTAGCAGTTGATATGGTGCCTGGCCCTGCTTTTCCATCAATACATACAAGACTGAACTTCCTTAACATTTCTTTACTATTGTAATGCTATTAGAATCGCCCTTATGTATTATGGTTTTTGGCTATTGCTCAACTGGTATGCTTCAATGGAACTCCTGGAATTGTAGATTATATAGCTTGTTCTATCCCTGTTAAATGAGTTTCAACATTCAGTTCAAAGGACACCCGATATCCTTTAAGGTCCATTCTTCTCACACGTCATTATTCTGCCCTGTGGCGCCAGCGGTGATTGCTCAAGAAACCTGGAAACTGTTTTGTTTGATTCCTTTGTATGTCATCTTAGTCATGTTATATTTGTGTCAGTTGGAAACTAAAGACTGGCTGGTTTTGTTACCTTCAAAAAAATGGGGGAAAGAATGCGAATGAAGAGAACTGATACCATTTGTTGATTGGTTTCGTTTGTAGGATGGAATCTTGTTTTGCATTTGACATATCCTTTATCATCTTCTTCCTCTAGCTGCCTTCCCTATTTTCTTGTGGAGTGTTAGGTTAAATGGTAATATAAACATTGAAGTATAGCAGCACAAGTACCTGTTCGTGCATAGTTTTAATCAGGCAATAAGCACCCCAACGTCCTTTTCGAAGAATTTGAAGTGTTGGAGAATTAGAAAAAGAAAATGTGGCACATCAGTTTCGTGTCAGCAAAATCAACTTGGATTCTAAATGAATCAAAGTATTGAGTTTATCTACATTTACAAACTTTATAAATGAAGCAGAAAAATATGCTGGTCAGCTGTCTCTGTCTAGAGTATAATACGCATGAAGAAGCAGGTTTCTTCAAGTTTTCAACCATTACAATTCACCAAAATTCAACTTTGAAGCTTGTTTTGCCAGAACTTGGCGCCTACCACCTACTGCAACAAATTTTCTCAAGCTTAAAATACAACCGTGTTGCAACTTCAGGCATCAGTTATCACAGACACAGTTCAAATGAAAATAGAATTCCATCTTCATGTCAAGTTTCCACAGCAGTAATTTCAACTAACCTTCTAGAGTCATATAAACTTTTCATTTTCTTCTTATTTGTCCTACTATACAAGTCAAGCGTCAAGGGACACTGTAGAACGGAAACATAACTTTTCCCATCATGCTATGCGACGAGTTACGTGGTACTCTGCAACAAGCAAACAGATTTCAATCCCTTTCTTGTCTGATAGCTATTGAAGTAAGCGGATACTTCGCTCCCGGCCCTGTGCTAAAGATATGTGGGATTCCACAAAGCACCTAAGATGTTTCTCTATCAACTTAGCCAACTAGTTTGACAATTCAACCATAGGAATGAAAGACAAAAATCTGACAGATGCCAGAATTCATGTACATATATATTACATATATATTTAAACAGAAAAGAGGTTTGTTAGAGTGTAGACGAAGGTCTACCAAAAACTCCTCTTTTTCCACTTTTTCCATATATGTGCAAGGCAAAAAGATGAAAAGCTGCGTCACTTTTTCCACTTTGCAATTATAATTTAACAAAGTGATGACCTGATGAACTAAACAAAAAGACATATATTGAAAACTGGAAATACCTATAAGACCTGCTGCAATTCTACAGTGATGTATCCATTTATCTGCCTTCTATAAAATGCTCAACCGCATCTCCAGCATCCAGTTAGCATTTACTTTGTTCAAAAAATCCATTAGAAGATACATTGTTGACTTGCACCGGTTTTGTAATGAAGTGTCAAGTGTTTGATCGAATCGCTTTTCATCATTCTTAAAACGTTTTCCTTTCTATTTTATGACATCAGCATTTGCATGTTATACGAGATTCGATAGAAGTAAAAATCTTTTTAAAAAATAATATTATATTTAACTATTTATAAATTAAATATTATAAAAGTTTTTAAATTTTACTAAAATTGTTTATTTTAAAATTTTGAATAATAATTCACTTTATTATTATCGTTGAAATAATATATATTTGAATAAGAGTATATTTATATAAAGTAAATTATTTTTAAAGAATTAAACCAAAAAGTATTAATCTTTATTAAGTATTAATCATTGAAAAGAGAAAAAAACTTTTAGGGCTCAAAACATAATTTTTGATGGTCTCTCAAAACATTGAGAATCAGAAAGACACGGCAACCATGGAGGAGGTCGACGACCGTAGCGAAGAAGATTATTTCGAGGAGAATCAGGAAGCCGATGTCACATTGCGGTCTTCGTTCAATAAACCTCCGCTGAAGAAGGTGAAGATTGACGAAACGTTGAATCTGCTTGCGATAAGTTTAATAAACCATCGGAGACGGAGGAGGACGACACGGTGATGGAAGAGTTCGAGGATAGCGAAGAGGAATATGAGAAAAGGGGTTTCACCAAAAGTGGGCGGTATGAAAAGTGGTTAAGCTATACGAAACAAATTGATGAAAGCGGTGTAAGTATTTAAGAACATTGATTAGCTAGCCTCTGTTGTAATTTTCTTATTAATTAATGGTTATTTGTTTTAGGGTTATGACGTGGAAGCATTTGACCCCTACCCCCCTGTTATTGGTGGTGGCATAATTCCTCTGGATATGGCTAACTTAAATGATGTAACCGCAGTATTGCTCCCAGTATGCACTCACTATGCTATTTTGGAAGAAAACAGAGAAAAGGTCGGATGATGATGAATTATTTATTTTTAATTTACAAAGTACTGTTGCTTGTAAATTTATTTTAATTTGATTTGGTTCTGCAGGGGACAAATTTGAAACTTGACCGCATTATCAAAGCAAATTATGGTGGTGGTGGTCGTGCTATACAATATTATGTAACATTTGATGCTATAGATTCTTGTGGAATTGTAAAAACTTATCAAACCATTGTTTATTATGATGCCTACTTCATCCCTTACGAGGTTGAGGTTGTTGAATTTAGGAAAAAGCCACTCAAGTGAGTCTCTGTTTACTAAATCAGTTTCATATGCTTATAGTTGTTTATTATCTCAACGTTCTTAAATTGTTTACCAGCTATTTTGC
>JAOQMQ010000005.1:4222536-4242860 GCA_027563845.1 Erythroxylum subrotundum | reverse complement strand
TTACACACTAATCATATTCAACCTCATTAACTCTTACACAAGCATAAGCTTATACCCAACAAATCAAACCATAGGTTTCATGAAATTAATGCATTATAAATCACAATTAATGCACCAAAATTCCCAATTAATGCATCTAACCACTACTACTTAAAAAGCATAATTAAAGTCTTACCAAATTAAGCTTTCCAACTCTTCAATCTTTCCAACTAACCACTCCTTCCTAACTCTTACATAACACCCACGACATCATCATCACCATCCCAAGGGAGCAAGGTTATGCTAAGCCTTATTGGTGAGTTAATAGAAGAGAGAGCAAAGTGGAAGGAGGAATACTTGAAAAAAATTCAATGGAGAAGAAGGTAGGATGAAGTTTCGGATGAAGAACAAAAGCAAGTGGAAAAATTCATCTTTTTATGCTTTCACTTAGGAAGAACCGAGAATACAAGCATTAAATGAAGTTGGGTATGTGTCAATATGACACTTGTCCAAGTTAAAGGAATAAAAAGACAAAATTAATTAATGATCTTTGATAAAATAATAATCCAAATAAAAATCAAATTGTCAATCCATTTTCAAGGGTCCCAATTTTCATTCCAAAAATACCGTGCCCCAAATTTCAGTATCATTTGACAGACATTTTCGGTACCGAAAGCCAACCGGTTCACCACTTGGCGATTTTTTCGGTCCGGAAATTTTTTCCGGAAAATTTCAGAAAAATTTCCTAAAATTCCCTTAAAATGTAAAACCTATAATGATCCACTTCGAATAAATTTTTAAGCCCATAAACCACATTTTTTCCAAATAAAATTCCATTTAGGCACAAATACCGGGAAATGTCATGATGCATGTACATTTATTTTTCATGTGCAAAATTCAACTGTTCACAATTAAGAATATGAATGAAAATGTCAAATTAGTCCTAATCACTCTCACCCTTTTCCAAATTACTATTCTACCATTCCCGTCGGAGGTGGGATGTTACAAGGTGAGTAGCTAAAGTAAAGAATCCTTGAAAGCGTCGAATCCATTCCCCATCATGAATCAAAGTTGAGACTAGAGTTGAGTGGCAGTCCATGCCAAAGGTATTCAAAGATTGGATTGTTAATAAGAGGGCTGATCTTGAGCTAATGGTCAGACCACAACCACATATTTTCTCCATCTTTTACTCAGTGTTGAATGAATGGGTATATTAACTGTCTCATCTTCAGTAGCTCATTGAATGTCCAAGAGAACTGATTTGATTTTACAATCTACTAGAAATTTCATTTGGACCAGAGACTTTCTTTGTCCGTGAGAAGTCACCAAATTTTCTTGCACATTTACACTTTCTGCATGTTCCAAATTGTTGCTATACTCAGTCCCCCTTATTTCTTAAGGGTTGTGACTTCGCACCACTTTACCTTAGCTGTTTTGGTAGATTATGTGCTTCCAGACCAAAGGAAGGCTTTGATCATCCTATCAATCTCCTTTGTTATTCTCCATGGTAAGACAATGTGTGTTGTTTATATATACAAACTATTCAAGACAGAAATTGTTACGTATCTCTAATGATTGTGATCTTGTAACTCGGGTAAAATCTTGTGAGGGAGTGGATTTAGGTAGAGAAGGCCACAAGTTTGTGGTGTTTTTCTTATTCTTGCCCATCCCTATGTTGTCGGGTGGTTGGAACAAGAGAACTGGGAAAAACTGATTCACTTCGAGGGGAACCAAACCTCCGTAAAAGCACACAGTGTTTAGAAATAATTATGCTTCTCCTTGTATTCATGTTTAGACTCTTTATATACAAGACTCTTGATAACAAATTCAGAAAAAGTCATGCAACTAACGAAAGAAAATGGACCACTACCTAGAATGTGGACATGATCAAGCAAATAACTGACCCATTACGTAAAACATTTACATGATCAAGGACCTAATTAACCGACTCAGTAAACTAGTCAAATAAACCACCGAAGATGATGTAAATAATGACAGTTACCCTTAACATTCCTCCCCCCTCGGACCGGCCTTGTCCTCAAGGACGAAGCTTGGAAACCTCAACTTGATTTCCTCCATATTTTCCCAGGTAGAATCAGATGGTGATAAGCCACGCCATTGAATGAGAACTTCCTTCTTTTGTTTACGAACTCGAGTATCCAGAATAGCTTGGGGAAGGGCTACAACGAAGTCTTCTTCCTTTTGGACCACTGGAAGAGTTTCTTCAGCAACCAAACTTTCACCAAGTTTTCTTTTTAAACAAGAAACATGGAAAACTGGGTGGAGTTTTGACTGAGGTGGTAACCGAAGTTTGTAGGCCACTGGTCCAATTCATCCAATAATCTCATATGGTCCATAGAATCTTGGTGACAGCTTGAGATTCTTCCTTAGAGAGAGTGAGACGTGTCTATATGGTTGAAGCTTAAGATAGACTAAATCGCCCACCAAGAATTCCTTATCCGTTCTATGTGCATCATAAAACTTCTTCATTCGATTCTGAACCGTAGTAAGTTGGGTCTTTAAGTCTTTAATAATCTGGTCTCTATCTTTCAGCAACAAATCCACCGCTTCATTCCTTGCAATTCCTGGTACATAAGGGAGGAGAGTAGGAGGTTCTCGTCCATACAATATCTCATATGGGAACTTTTTGTGGATGAGTGCCAGCTAGTGTTATAGCAATATTCAGCCCAGGGAATCCATTTAGCCCATTCCTTTGGTCTTGAATCAGTAAAGCAGCGGAGATACATTTCGAGCATGCGATTGACTGCCTCCGTTTGGCTTTCTTTTTGAGGGTGGTATGAGGAACTGAAATTGAAATTGGTTCCCTGCAATTGAAATAGCTCTTTCCAAATAGACTTGTAAAAATTGGGTCCCTATCACAGACAATCAATTATGGCATCCCATATAATTTGAAAATGTTTTCAAAGAAAATCTGAGCAATTGTGGATGCAGTATAAGGATGAAAGATAGGGATAAAATGAGAGTATTTTGAAAGTCTATCCACTACCACGAAGAGAACTGATTTACCCCTTGAATTTGGAAGACCTTCTATGAAGTCCATGGATATGTCGCTCCACACCTTATTCGGAATTGGAAGAGGCTGTAGTAGTAGCCCTGCAGGAGAAATATTTTCTCCTTTGTTTCTTTGACATGTATCACAAGCTTTAACATGTTCTTTAATGTCTTTCCTTATTCCCCTCCAATAGAACATCGACCGCACCCTGTGAAGTGTCTTGTGATACCCTTCATGAGTGCTTTCGTGGATTTTCGATAGAATGGTAGCTGTCACTGGTGAGTTAGGCAGAAGATAAATTATGTCTTTGAAGAAGAGGACTCCATCAATATGCTTCCATGGACCCACGACTTCATCTTGTAGACATTTCTTCACCATTCCCTGCAATTCAGGCACGGTTTGTACTTCTTCTTTGATTAATTCCAGCCACTTCGGTACTGATGTGGAGATTGCAGCTAGGCTTCCATCTTCATGTCTCCTGGATAAGGCGTCTGCTACTTTGTTTTCAGCCCCTCTCTTATATTCAATAATGAAGTCATAGCCCATCAGCTTGATCAACCACTTTTGCTGCATTTCTGTTGTGATCTTCTGCTCCCACAGAAACTTCAAACTCTTTTGGTCTGTACGTACTATAAATGATCGGCCAAATAGATACGGTCTCCATTTTTTTACTGCCAACAGCAACGCCAACATCTCCTTCTCATATGTGGAGAGTTGCAGATTTTTTCCCTTCAAAGCATGGCTGAAAAAAGCGATAGGTCTATCATCCTGCATAAGAACACCACCAACACCAACACCCGAAGCATCGCATTCAACAATAAAAGGCTTACAGAAGTCCAGCAAAGCTAATACCGGTGCACAAGTCATTGCATGCTTCAATTGCTCAAATGCCACTTCAGCTCCTACATTCCAACTAAATCCATTCTTCTTGAGCATGTCGGTGAGGGGAGCAGCTACCTTTCCGTATTTTTGAATAAACTTTCGATAATAACCTGTCAGTCCTAAAAATCCTCTCAGTGCCTTGAGAGTGGTTGGTTTTGGCCATTCGATCATGGCTGAAACCTTCTCCGGATCAACAGCAACCCCTGCATGAGAAATTATATGGCCCAAATACTTGACCTCTTCTAGGCCAAAACTACATTTTTCTTTTCTCACATAAAGCTTGTGAGCCTTTAGTATAGTGAGGGTGACCTTCAAGTGCTCAAGATGCTCTTCCCACGATTTACTATAGATTAAAATGTCATAAAAAAACACCAAAATGAACTTACGGAGGTGATTTTTGAAGATCTCATTCATTAAGGATTGGAACGTTGATGGAGCATTGGTGAGTCCGAATGGCATAACCAAAAACTCGTAATGTCCTTGATGTGTGTGGAAGGCTATTTTTGATATATCGTCAGGAACATGCGAATTTGATGATAGCCTGATCGTAGATCGATCTTGGAGAAGAATCTTGCTCCATATAGTTCATCGAGTAATTCATCAATCACTGGTATTGGAAACTTGTCTTTGATCGTATTTTGGTTCAGTGGACGATAGTCAATACAAAGTCTCCAAGAACCATCAGCTTTCTTCACGAGCAATACGGGTGAAGAGTATGGGCTGTTGCTGGGACGTATGACACCAGTAGATAACATATCTGCATCCAGCTTCTCGATCTCATTCTTCAATAGGTAAGGATATCGGTATGGACGAACACAAACTGGTCCACTCCCGATTTTAGCAGAATTTTATGGTCATGAGCACGTGATGGAGGGAGTCCTCGTGGCTCTTCAAAAATCTCAGGAAATCCCTATAGCACTTGCGATAATTCTAAATTAGGGAAATTTGATGAAGTTTGGGATTGCGAAGTACCTGGTACACTCATGAGGTTGAAAGCTTTGATCTGGAATAAGACCCCCTTTTTCTTCTTATTTATTTCTTTGGTGATTTCTAATCCATCAACAATCTTGTCACTTGGTGATGTCATCCCATGAAGCATTATCTCCCTCCCATGGACCGTGAATTCCATCTGCAATTTTGAGAAATCCCACACAATAGGACCAACTGTACAAAGCCATTGTGTGCCCAACACCACGTCACAGCCTTCTAAGGGTAATAAATAGAAGTATAGAGTTAAGGAGAGGCCATGTAACAATACGCTAACCGCCTTGCATCTTCCTTGACTGGTGATTTTTTCTCCATTAGCGTCAACAACTTCAAGCTTTCCTTTGCAATTTGGAGTGAGTCCTATTTTTTTAGCCACCCTGTTATCAAGAAAATTATGAGTACTACCTGAGTCCACCAGCACTGTGATACATTGCTGCCTGATTCTTCCCTATACTCGCATGGTTTGTGGTTTCCTCACCCTCGAGATTGTATGAAGTGAAATCTCCGGTGTCTCTTCCATGTCTGTACCCAAATCTTCATCTGTTCCGTCCTTATCATCTGACCAACAGCCCTCATTTAAGAATAACTTCGAGCACTTGTGACCTGGTCCAAACTTCTCGTTGCAATTGAAACATAGCTCTTTATCTCTTCGTTCCTTCAATTCAGCTGGTGTTAATCGCTTGACTAGCAAGGACGAATAGCTGAGATTCTGCTCTTTCGTGGGTTGTATCCTCTTCTGGTCAGATGTGGTCGCCACAGGACGTTTAAGTGTCTGTTCACGAGACTCATATAGCCTTGACAACCTGATAGCTGCAGAGAGATTAGGTGGTTTGCATGCCTGCACATCCGTACGAATGCTTTCCTTTAATCCGCTAACAAAACACCCCACTTGTTGTGCTGATGTCAATGTTCCAGCTCGTACCAATAGCCTCTCAAATTGAGTCTGGTAGTCTCGCACCGAAGATGTTTGTTTAAGCTTCGTCAAGTCTCCGAATAAGTCTTGATATTGTGTTGGCCCGTAACGCATATTTACCCCTTCCTTAAAAGCTTCCAATGTGACTAATCCTTGCCTTTCCTTCATTAATCGATACTATAGCTGTGCATCACCTTCCAAATTAACAGAAGCAATTCGAACTTTCTCCTCCTCTGGCACCTCATGTATCTCAAAGAAAGTCTCAGCCCTGTAAGCCCAGCTGGTCGGGTCTTCGGTACCTGTAAACCTTGGAAAATCTATTTTGACAGTTTTGGGCAGCAACGTTCCCATAGATCCTCCAATACCACTTGCTCTGGTTCGGAAACCTCTGTTCTGGTTGTTTGAAGACTCTTCTATCTCCTTTTATTGTGCCTCCCAATTGTCTAGCCTCGAGATAATAGAAGACAACAACTTTCCCATGGTTTCTGATAGGCGACTGACCTCCGCTTCTAATCTGTCCATCCGTGAGTCTCGTTCTTGGTTTGACATGCCTGGCTCTAATACCAAATTGTTACGTATCTCTAATGATTGTGATCTTGTAACTCGGGTAAAATCTTGTGAGGGAGTGGATTTAGGTAGAGAAGGCCACAAGTCTGTGGTGTTTTTCTTATTCTTGCCTTTCCCTATGTTGTCGGGTGGTTGGAACAAGAGAACTGGGAAAAACTGATTCACTTCGAGGGGAACTAAACCTCCGTAAAAACACACAGTGTTTAGGAATAATTCTGCTTCTCCTTGTATTCATGCTTAGACTCTTTATATATAAGACTCTTGTTAACAAATTCAGAGAAAGTCATGTAACTAACGAAAGCAAATGGACCACTACCTAGAATGTGGACATAATCAAGCAAATAACTGACCCATTACGTAAAACATTTACATGATCAAGGACCTAATTAACCGACTCAGTAAACTAGTCAAATAAACCACCGAAGATGATGTAAATAATGGCAGTTACCCTTAACAGAAATAATGAGAGTGATTCTCACCGCATAGGATAGATAGTCTTCGATTTTGCCAAGAATTCACCTTAAATTTTATCTTCTTAAGGAGTGGACTACAGTCTACATACTTGAGTATGGATGTGGTGATAGGCACTCCAAGATACCGTTATGCAGGAGGTTGAATGTTCATCCTCATCATTTGGCTTAGTTCTTCACCATTCTTCACGTCTAAGGAGATGTAGATGCTACTTTTCTCACCAGTGATTTTGAGACGACCACTTAGAAAATAATTTTAGAGTTTGGCTTTTTAGGTTGATTGAAGATATATCTGCTCCACTAAATAAGTTGAGGTCATCAGCAAATATCAAATGAGTAAATGAAAGTTCAGCACACTTAAGATGAAATTTATAATATCCATTGTGAGTCGTGAAGGCCTTAAGTAATCTTGATACACCCTCCATTGCAATGGTAAAAAGATAAGGGGATAAAGGATTCCCTTGTCTTATTCACTTAGCATTCTTGAAGGTCTTAGTTGGGGAGCCATTTACAAGAATATCAATCGAAGAAGATTGGACAACATTCATAGTCCACTCGGTAAATTTCATCCATCGCCTCTATATAGATTCTAATGTAGCTCCAGTTGAGAGTGTCATATGCTTTGTGAAAATCGATTTTCATCATACAACTACACAGTCTCTTACCTGAAGAGTAATCTTTCAGCAACTCTTATAATAAAAAGATATTATCCCCAATGCATCTATCTGGAATGAAAGCATCTTGTGATCAATCAATTATCTCCATAAGCACCTTTTTCATTATGTCTGTTAATAGATTTGAGATAGTTTTCTATATCATATTACAACATTAGATTGCTCTAAAATCTCCTATGTTCGAAGGTTGTTTCTTCTTAGGGACTAAACACATACAGGTGTTATTTACTTCTTTAAACTTTTTTTTCTAGAAGAGAAATAGTCCAAAATAGCCTTAGAGAAGAGTGTCCTTGTGATAACCTAGGTATATTGAAAAAATCAAGCAGAAAATTCGTCAAGACTCGATGCTTTAGAGGGGTGCATTCCAAAGATAACTTCTTTTATCTCAAGTTCAGAGAAAGGCTAAATCAATAATTCTTTAAGTTCCCTTCGAATCGAACTAGCTAAAATATTTTT
Organism: Erythroxylum subrotundum; assembly: GCA_027563845.1. NCBI lineage: Eukaryota > Viridiplantae > Streptophyta > Magnoliopsida > Malpighiales > Erythroxylaceae > Erythroxylum > Erythroxylum subrotundum. Next base: position 4,234,919 of record JAOQMQ010000005.1, on the reverse strand, counting down.
CATGCTTTCTGTCAGTTGTTCATTCATCTTAGGTCCCATTAGCTGTGCATAAAATTTTCTAGCCATTTCAAGAAGAGCAACTTGATCTGAATGTAAATGTCCCCTGTAGTCCTTTAGTTCAATTATTCTATTGTGGTTTCTTCTTGCTAGCAAGGTTGAGTGGAAGTATTTGGAGTTAGAGTTCCCATCCCTAAGCCAATTAAATCTGGCTTTTTGCTTAAGTATAGAATTTTGGAGGTGTGGCTCCTGTTGATACTCCTTTGACAAATTCCTTTTAGTCACCTGCAATTGTGTGTCCATTGGAGAATTGTAACAAGCCATTTGCACCTTTGTCAGTTGCACTTAAGGGATGTCAGGTTCTGTGATTTACTCCTCGTGAATTGCTTGATTGCTCCTCTAACCAATTATAATTTTTTCATAGTAAGAATGCTTTAAACCCGTGATTGGCTGCTGTCACACCAAATTAATGAGTTCCAAAAAACCCTCAATCTCAGTAACTCCATTGAAAAATCCAAAAGGGGCTCTATGCCTTTTATGTTCCAATAAACCATGAAGTTGCATATATGCATGATCCAAGCAGAGGTTTTCATCGAAGTGCACACTATCCTGAAAACATTTTTGAAACCATTCCCTGTTGGCACGGGCTCTTTCAAAATTTTTTAATAAAGTTAGGTTTTTGTTGATTATTGGACCAGGTAAAAAATCTTCCAGTGGAACTAATATCCATCAGCTCAACATAACATAGCAAAGAGGTAAGTTCCTTAGTGTCTCCTACTGTAAAGTTCTTTCCACCTTCAACCTTCTTACGGCTTAGGATGCAATTGAAGTCCACAGTAATAAGCCACGTTTCCATGATAGAAATTTGTAATCTTCTCAGGTCTCTCCATAAGTTACTTCACTAAAAGACAAATTTATCTGCATATATGATTGTGAGTTCGAATTTAGGTGACTGACCTCCAATGTGGCAAAGAAGGTGCAGATGCTTATCACTTTGTTCCTACAATTCTACTGCAATCTTGTCAACATTATAAAGGCAAATAATTGTCCCATTAATGGGAAGTATGGTTTGAATAGAGTCGCTATTGTGCTCCCAAAACATGTTGGTCTTGTAGTTAAAGAGGGTCCTTTATTTTTGTCTCTAGTAATCTAATAAGGGCTGGTTGTTTCTCATAAACTAGCTTTTTTACCATTGAACTTTTAAAGGGATCATTGATACCCTCTATGTTCCATATTATGATAGACATCTTGGGGAAATAAACCCTTTTTTGGCTTTTTCCTTTTTTCCTAGTCGTTCGCCTCCTCGATTTGTCAGCATGATTATCCTCCTGATTAACCTTTATATCTTCAGGCTCTTCAGAATTTATCACTGTTTTATTACTCTCACAAAAGTTTAGTGAATCATAATTAATTTTGAGGGCTTTGATAACCTGACCAAAAGTTTAACGTTGTTGTCAGGGAACTATTTTAGTTTTTTAGTTTCTTTGTGTTATTTTACAATTTACTACTAATCTCTTGTCTTGTATGACTCGTTCTTCTTAGACAAATGAATTGCAATATAATCTAAAAGTTGAGAAGAGAGTGCATTTAAGGAAAGAGACCAAGCAAGGAAGTGATCATACAGGTGAAGATCCACATAAACATTTGAAAGAATTTTATGTTGTTTTCTCTCAAATGAAGCTACAAGGAGTGACAGAAAAATAAATTAATCTTAAAGCCTTTCTATTCTCATTGAGATAAGGAAAATAATTTATATTATCTTCCCTCTGGCTCAATGATAGTATAGAATGAGATGAAAAGGTTATTCCTGGAGAAATTCTTTTCAACATCACGAGCAACCAATATCAGAAAAGAAATATGTGAAATAAGACAATTCACTGAAGAAGCATCATATAAATACTGTGAGAGGTTTAAAGAGTTATGTGCTAGCTGCCCATACCATCAAATTCCTAACCAACTTTTGATTCAGTGCTTTTATAAAGGGTTATTGCTAATAAATAAGAGTATGGTTGATGCAACTAATGGAGGAGCTTTGATAAACAATTGATATCAAATATGGCCAAAAATTCTCAACATTTTAGAACAAGGATGGATGGAGCTATTAAGCGTGTGAATGAGGTAAGTAATATAAACCTTAAGATAAAATTTCATATTTAATTGTTATAGTTTGTCAAATGGTTGTTCAATTGCAGTCAACACGAGTGTGTGTAATATGCTCATTCTTTGGACATCCTACAAATATATGCCCTATATTACAATAAGACTCCCTTCAAGAAGCTAACGCAATAGGGAGATTTCTTGGTCAACTTCAGTCTTGAACAGCTTGCACATCCACTGGTCTGCACATGTTGTCCTGCATAAGAGAGATCATAAAGAAATTGACAAGATTTTAAAATCATTCTTATGGTCTAGGAAAATAGAAACTTCCAAAAAGGCCAAAGTTAAATGGAGTGATATCACTATGCCAAATAAGCAAGGACGATTAGGTATTATTCCAATCTCACAAATGCAAAAGGTACTCTTATGCAAGAGAATATGGAGACTTTCATATTTAAAAAATAATTATGGATCCAGTGGGTGAATGAATATCATCTTAAAGATCAAAATTTCTGGCAGGTAGAAATTTCTAGTGATTTTTCTTGGATTTTCAAGTATTTGCTTAACTTGAGAGGCATTGTATATCCCCATATTAAGCATCAGTTAGGAGATGGAGCAAATGTTTGGTTTTGGTTCGATAATTGGACTACATATAGCCCATTTTTCCAAAGAGTAGACATAACTCAACTAAGAAATATAATTTCAATCAATGCTAAAGTTTCTACACTCATCCATAATAAAGATTGGATTGGCAATTTTAGAGGTTTCTCCTTACTTGTAATTTACTTACCACAAATCCTAAGGCCCATAGAGAGGATAGAATTCCCAACCCAAGAGGTACCTACCAATAGCTCCTGTCATAAGCTAATTGTAAGAAATGCTACAGAAGTCCCTTGATATGAAATTCTATGGAAATAATCTTTAAACCCAAAAGCTTCGGTTTTCTCTTAGTTGGTAATCAATAATAAGCTTAGCACTAAAGATAAATGGATTGGGGTATATAAATGGTCTAGTGTTTGAACCGTGCTTAAGAATGCCCCTACATGTTTGAAACTTATGTTTAGTTTTTTAAAAGGCAATGTTGACCTTTATAGAACACATACATAATAGGAACCTGTGTTAAATCCCTTATTTATCATATTGGCATAAGTAATATGTGTTATGTAGATTCCGTGTTTAATTTACCTCAAAAATATGTTTCAAATTTTAAGAGCATCCTTATATGTCTTTAGAGAGTGAGCTAATAGTTAAGGAACCCAGTGAAAAATTAATTAATAACAATTATTAATGGCATTGAACAAGGTCATAATTCTTTTACTATCAAGGAAGTACTACTTCTCTTAATTTCCCTTCTTTCCCCTTATTTCCTTTTTTTCCTTTTTGGGCTGTTATATGTCATGTACATTGGGGACAATATAAAACTTAAGTATGCAAAGGCAATTACTTACTTATGCTTATCAATTTTATTATAATTAACTTAAGAGGGAACAATTTTAGGAAATTTTTTAACTTTGAAAGAATACTGATCGAGATAAATCATTATAAGTTTGGTAGTTATTTTGCTTTGATTAGTTTAGGAAAATAGTTATAAGCATTGAAAATTAAAGTAATTTTAATTAATTTATTAATTTTGAAAATAGACACTTGATTTTTTCTATGATACTTTTCATATAATGTAGATATATGATTAAGTTAAAAGTGAATTATTTTTAAGCATTTCTAGTATCCAACAAAAAAAATGTGTAAATAAGTAAGCATGAAGTTAAAAAGTGGTACTCGTAGCTATTTGAAATAGTAACCTAATTGAGTAACCAGGAGTATTCATAGAAGATGTTTACTCTTGTGTCAAAAGGTTAGATGACTTTTCAAACAAGCATCTGAATGCTATTGTGTTAATTTAAAATTAATGTTTTTCTTTTTCCCAATCATGGTTATATAAATAATTGAAAGTTGAAACATCTTTCTCGTATATATTAATTTTATATATTAGGTTGAATCTTTTGGATTAATTTGAAATTTAAAGGATTATAGAGTTAAATTGAATTGACTTATGACTTAATGCAAACAGCTAAATGCCTAGTAAATTGATGAACTTTGTAATTAAACGAATAATAATGATTCTTGATCGATGAAATTGGTTAGTTAAATTCTTTCTAAAGTTACCACCTATTTAAGTTATCATTGATGAAATTTATTTTATTAAGGACAAGAAAATACTTAAATATAAGGGAATTTGATAAATACTAATTGAATTATATTTTTAGTATGATTTTTTAGATTTTTATGCTTGAACTATGACAGTTTTTATTGGATTTAGTACTTAATGCAACTTATATTTTGTTTAAATGCCTTGTTTTTCCTAATAATGAAGGAATAAATTTAGACAAAAAGGATCCATATTCTCAAAATATAGGTTAAATACAAACCTATTTTCTATTTACGTAGTCTACTGATGTATTTTATTTCTTTGATAATTTATCACATGAACAATATAGCATAAACACTAGACTTGTGTTTATGATATTTAGACCTATGTTCTCAAGATAAATCCTTAAATGCATGATTTAGGGTTATTATCGATTTATTAAGCTAATATAGGTGCAATATGAATCCATATTGGTCTCATATCGGCAAAAAAATTACAAAAATTCTAAAGTTTTATTTTTAAAAGGATACAGAGTGTTAGAGGATCAAAAAGTAGTCATAACGAGCTGAACTAGAGTGTGTTGGGACAAGAATGGGGAAATTTTAGAGAAAGAAGGGGATTCTATCAAGATTCAACTAAAGAACATTAATATTTCAAGATCATAAGAATGAGTTCTTTTGTTTTGTGATATGTTTTATTTTTATTTTTTGTTTCTTTTATCTTATTATGAACTAAATTTGTTGGATAGATCTAGATGAGATGAACTCTTGAACTATTATTTTAAAATAATTGTTTGATTCAATGAAAGCCTTAAATTTTATTACTAATTGTTCATAATTACTTTTTGTGATTGAGTTGAATATGCTAGTGTTTTGATTCAATTTTAGATTTCATATAGGTATTGAGAAATCATATATATGAATAGATCATGACATGAATAGTAAGAGTTACATGAAATCCTAGTGATAAAATCACATAAATCTTCTGGGTTAATGTCGAATTCACAAAATGAGTTAACACATTCTTAAGAGTTTTGATTGGAAAGAAATAGGTTATATGTCTTAAGAAAAATATGGTTGTAACTTTAAATTTTCTACTGGTATAAGAAACTAAGTTTAATATTTGAATCAAAATAAATTTAGGCATAGAAAGGTTTTGAAGTGGATTCTACATCTTGATTTTAATTATCATTTTATTGTTCTATTCTTATTAAATGATTTGCTCTATTATTTTATACTAGTTATTTTAGTTTCGATAATCTCTTCTTTTAATTTAATCATTTTTTAGATCAAATAATAGAAAGACAATTAATAGTAATACTTGTAGTCCTCGTGAGATCAATAATCATATTCACTAAGTTATACTATAAGAACAATATGTACACTTGCCTAGTTGATCTTTAGCATTATTTTGATCAGATACACACATTACATCGTGTCTTAAGTGCTTTTTTTCTTCAATGTTTCCTCTCTTTTTTTAAGAACTTCTTGAATTTCTTTATAATGAGCTTTATATCATCTTCTTAACTCTCACTAAGAAAATTTCTCACTAATTCAAAATTAGTGTAATTCTTACCAATATCTTTAAGAGAATTAATGTTATAAATGAGTGAGTATACATATTGGAAATTGTCTCATCTTTTTCTTTATGGAATAGCTCATATTGATGTAGTAATAAGTTTACTTTGCTATCTTTTACTTGAATAGTGCCTTTATATGTGATTTTAAATGTTTACCATATCTTAATTTAAATATAAACAGCTTATTAAATCAACGTATAGTGAGATCACAAAATAAAATATGTACTACTTTGTTATTTAATGTAATGAGTATAATTATCGCTCCGTTCACTTATATCATTTGGCATCTTAGTCTCCATTTTATCTATTACTATAGTTCTCATTGAAACATAAGGAGCATTCTCTATAATTCTCCAAAGATTAACCCCTTTATATAAAAGAAAGTGATTCATCCTAATTTTTCAATAAATGTAATTATCACGTTGAAAGACATTGACTATCTTGACCAAAAAGTGAATGAAATTATGCCATAGTAATTGTTTCTCAAAATTTGCTAGAAATATTTAAGCAATAAATGAGACATGTTATAATACCAATCATTGGTCCTAGGATGACACGTCAGAGGATAGAGAATTGTGTGTATTTATTTTTTTTTCGTATTTCTAAACTAATTAATAGTTATAAAAAATTCACTTATGATAATCACTAAATAATCACTATAATAAGTAAAAGAAAGTAAAGAAAGAGAAAAGAAAATCATTTACAATAGCTTGGTCAAATAAACCTTAGCTTACATTCACTCCCCAAGCTCCACCTGAGACTTTGTCATCTTCTTCCTTTAATAGATGAAGAGTAGTCATTTATATAACATCTTCTTTGTTATGAATGAAGGGAATTATAATCATCTTATTTTTCCATTAGTGAATATTAACCCTTTATAAATTATATTCAAGATTAAGAGAAATCCTTATAAAGTGTTTCCTAATAAATTTCTCTGATTATAACAAGTATACAACTCAAAAGCTTCTTGTTCATACTAATGAATAAAGGGTTAATAAGTGTTGTAATATACTCATACATTCTTTAGCCTCTCAAAATTCTTAGCAACCCTCTAGCATGTACAACATTCTTAAATAACTCATATGTGATTTATTTATAATCAAAACAACCTAAAGTAGTCATTAGAAACAAAAAATAACCATTATAGTGACTATTAATGGTGATATTGATTAATCAGTTTAGCACATTAGTTGACCAATGTATCGACCAATATCAATATTCTTCGGTATATGAAAGTTTTTCCTTTCAAATGGTTGACCACTAAAAGATATTGATGGATCAATGTATCAACTAATATATCAACAAACTCATAGTATACATTTTTACTAACTTTCAAGAGATATTGGTCGACCATACTTAATATATTAGTTCGACCAATATGTCCAAAAATAAGTTTTTAAAAATTCTTAAGTTTTTAAAAAATGAAAACTTATCATTTTCACAAAATTTTGATTCAAAACTATTTCAAAAACTTTCTAAAATTTTGTTTATAGACGAAGAAATTTTCTTCAAACATCAAAATAATTGCTAAAATATTCAATTGCAATGTTGCATCATATCTTCATACATCTCTATAAAACAGGTATGGTACTTAAAGACAGGACAAGGATAGAAAAGGGTATTACTGAGGTTAAATAATGCATGACTGAGAATTCAAATGACAATAGTACCAATGCATGTCTAAGAATTCAAATATAGCAACAGTACTAACGCATGCCTATTCTTGACGATATTTTAATTGCCCTATAAGAATAAATATCAATGTCCATAGCATAAAAGATCCACTGCAACTGTTATATACACCAAGCTCTTCAGACAAAAGGATAAAACGGTGAAAAAAATGTCAAATTTATAGTTTCATGTAGCTGAAAAGCCCGAATCCTAGAGAATGACACTTCAACATCACACTGTAGTTGTCTCTGACAGTCAATAGTTTGGTGATGCATCAAAATGACACAACATTCCTACTTGTTAAGATACGTTGCATTTTTGTGAGAGGCAAGGAAAGAGACCAAAGCAAGGTATTGAATATCGTTCCAGATTGACCGGTACCGTACCGGCCAGAAAACGGAACGGTATCAACATGTTTGGTATCGGCTGCAGGTACCGGGTGTTTCCGCCAAGTACCGGCCGATACCCAAAATACCGGCCATATATCAACTGGTACTGTAATTTTAACAAAAACTGAGGACCTTTTTGTAAAAATAAAAAATAATAACCCAACAACCCCCTGACGCCTGCCTCTCCTTTTTCATTTTTTTGTCTCTCTCTCAAACTCACCTCATCCTCTCTCTATCTCACTCGCGCTCTTGTCCTCTCCACTCTCTCTCTCTCTCTCGTTCTCCTCTCCATCTTTGGTGGTACTCCTACTCTTACGTCCTACCTCTTCGGCGATGCTCCTACGTCCTACCTCTCTAGCGGTCATCTTCGAATCTTCCTCCACCACATGATAGCATCCCCACCGGGCCTCATCCAAACCTCTATCAACCTTCAATCGTCCTCCACGAGGACCACCAATGGACCACACCACCATCATCTGCTCTCCTCGTTGCACACGCATCCACAAGACCACAGCTATCGAATTTGGGAATAATACCCAGATCTAAACCCGACCCGACCCGATCTGGAATAATACCCAATCACCGATTATGAATTTTTGTTTGGGTATGTTTTCACTTTCTGTTAGAGTTTTTTCTAGTTAATTGCATTTGTGTTGCAATTGTTAATGGAAAGTTGGAATGAAATTGTGAAGCATTTGTGTGTCATTGGTTGCAGTTGGATAATGGATTAGATTTGGAGTTGAATTAAATGAAAGGAGTATGGTTTTGGTTCATTTATGGTTCGGTTGGTTTTGGTTCATTTGTGGTTCAGTTGATTGATAATTGATGACTTGATTTATGTTAAATTTTTTGGTCATTCACGACATGCATTAAAAGTTACAAAGGCTTTCAAATTTAAATTCAAGTTTCAACATAACTTTATGATGCATGATTTAAAAGTTAGAAAGACTTTAAAGTTTCGACTTAACTTAAAACTACTGAGAATGTAAATTGGAAAAAATTCAAATAAATGATTAATTGACATAATCTTAAAATTATTGAAATAGTATTTGGATATTGGGTAAATAATTAATTGAGTATAATAATAATTCGATTGTGGTCTTGTGGAAAAACCAAATAGGAACTTTTCCAATTGTAATTATTCTATATCTCTAAGTTGTCTTTAATTTTTATCCCAAAATTAGTCCATCTCTTTAAGGATTCAAGACTTTTGCATATCATACTTTATTTATCCTAAAATTAGTCCATCTCATAGTCTTTGCATATTCAAAATCTAATTTTCTTATTATTCCATTTTTATCTCATTTATAGTACTTTGGTATTAACTCTTTGAATAAGTGTGAAAGTTTTTTAGTTCATCTTAATGAAAAAATATTATTTAACTTATGCATTCTATTTCAAGATATTTATTAAAGGAAAAGATTTATGAAGATATGTCAATGAAAATAATCATATTCCTAAAAAAACAAGAATAAAGATGAAAGTGAAGTTAAGAATGTTTAAGTCATGACTTGAATTTTTGGATTTGTTGAGTCATCATCTTAAATCTTTGAACGGTGCTTCAATTTTAAATTTAGCATGAATTTACTACTCTCCAATAGGAAATTCTATTTATTTCTGAATTTTACTTTAGTTTCAAGCATATTTACTTCTTTAGGCTTAATATAAAGAGTTAAAGATATTATTTACGTTGCATTGCCTCATGAAGGACTTAGCGTTAGCACTGTTAATTTTATTAATGAAACTACTAAAGGATTAATTTCTTCCAAAACTAATATATTCATTTTTGTTACAAATAAATGGGAGGAAGTTCAACTACTCCTGATCAAACTGCTTCAGGAAGATATAATGATCCAGCTTGGACTCATGCTGCATTGGTCGCAGGTATAAAGAATCATACAATTTGCTTATTTTGTAACAAGCATTTGAAAGGTGGAGGAATTATCTGATTGAAGAAGCATTTAGCTGGGGTTAAAGGAGGCCCTGTAAAAAAATAAGTCATAGTGTGAAGTGCCAAATGAAAACATTGCTTGAAGAATATCAACATGAGAAAGATAGAAGAGAAAGGTTGAATTTTGAAATTGGTAGTAGAAGTTTGTTTTCTAGTTTTCGTGGTGATTGTGGAAATATTGAAGGTGGTAGTAGTGGTGGTGGTACTGGTAGTGCTCCATCTCATGCCCTTAAAGAAGTACCTGAACTTGATGTGAGGAAGAGAAGAAGGCAGACTAGTTTTTTTGCACCACGAACAACTCCTGGAGCTTAACCTTCAATTCGTAGTGTAATGCAATCAAGAGATGCGACTCACAATGTCAATATGGCAATAGCTAGATGGTGGTATAATACAAGTTCGTCATTTAATGCTTCTCAGTCTTATTATTATCAACCTATGATGGATGCAATAACCTTTTATGGTCCAGGATACAAAGGTCCTTCGATTGATGACTTAAGAGGTAAACTTTTGACTTGTTCTGTTTTTGAAATTAGAAGTTATTTGGTAGAAAGAAGAGTGAATTGGGCTACTTATGGATATTCAATTATGTATGATGGTTAGGTAAATAGGAGATAAGAACTTATTATTAATTTTTTGGTATATTCTACAAATGACTTTATGTTTTTGAAATCTATTAATGTATCTAGCCTTATTAGGAATACTAAGACTTTGTTTGCGATATTTGATGAAGTTGTGAATGAAGTAGGACCAGAAAACATTGTTCAGTTTATTATTGACAATGATTCCGCCTATAAAGCAGCAGGAAAAAGGTTGCCGAATACCTATAATTCTTTTTTTTTGGACTCCTTATGTTGCACATTGTATTGACCTAATGCTGGAGAATATAAGGGATCCTAGGTATTTTCCTGTTATTGATGAGACTATGCAGAAAGCTGTGCATGGGTATTTGATAAGAAAGGAATTTACCAATGGTCGGAATTTGTGTCGTCCTACTATGACAAGATTTGCAACAAATTTTTTATTACTTCATTCTTTTGCTATGATGAAGGAAGAGTTAAAACAAATGCTTACAAGTGATAAGTGGATTACATCTCAGCATGCTAGGTTTAATGTTAGAGTGGAGGTTTGTAAAATTATACTGGAAGAAAGAGAATTTTGGTCTCAATGCCAATTTGTTATCCGAATTTGTGAGCCTTTGGTGAGGGTGCTTCGTTTGACTGATAGTGAAGAAAAGCCAATAATGGATTTTTTTTATGTCATGAAGAGAGTGACGGAAGCAATCAAGGCTAAACTGAAACATAGGCCTTCTTTGTACACACCATATCTTTCAATCATTAATGAGAGAAGGGAAACACAACTTTCTTCTCCGTTGTTTACAGCTAAGGCATTTTTTAATCCTAGTGTCTATTTTAGACTAGATCTTACTAAGCAATATGAAATTAATAGAGGGATTTTTTTAACTATTATAACAATTGTTAGCATTGATGCGATGTAAGATATCTTAAGCTCACAAATAGAGCTTTATAAGTTGTTTTATGAGGATTTTGGAATGTCAATTGCTATTCGACAAAAAGGAAAACTTACTCTAGGTATTAGTTGTTTCCTTTTTTTTATTTGTTGAAATTAATTAACACTTTATTTTGTTTATAACGCTACTTTTGTTACAGTTTCTTGGTGGGATCAATTCAGAAATAGTGTTTCAAAATTGAAAACGTTTGCAATTCGAATTTTAAGTTAATATGTGAGCGCAACAGGTTGTGAACGAAACTGAAGCACGTTTGAATTTATCCACTCCAAGAAAATGAATAGATTGGAGTATAAGAAGTTGAATAACTTGATTTTTGTTCGTTACAATTTAAAGCTTCTGGAAAGTTATGTTATTATCATTATTAATTTCGATATAATTTTCTAATAATTAAATTTTATTGTTTACTAAGAGTCTTAATAGTACAAGTAGTTCAACTGATTCAATCTCTATTGATAATATTGATCTTTTGGTGGATTGAGTTTCTGAAGAACTGAATTTTGTAGATGTTAATGACTTGGAAGATAATCTTGGATGGAAAGTATTGACATGTCATTTGGTGCATTAAATTTGAATGATAATGGTGATGAAGTTCTTCTCAATGATGAGAATTTTGTACTAAATGATAACTAGGGTCAGTGCAGTTATAGCGGATATCCTTCCGTAGACGATTGAATTTCGTTCCAGGTTTTTGTTTTTGTTTTTCTTTTAATTTACTTATATTTAATGTTTATGTTAAATTCTATATATGTAATGTAATTGTAAATATTTTTATTTCATATTTAACTTCTAATTGATTGTTTCCTCATCACAAACTCTTGTTGTAAATTGTAATAGTTTAAGAGTTAAGGATATTTATTGTTCTTTTTATTGGATATTTTGATGTAATTATTATTTATTAAAATGATGAAATCGTATTATTGTAATATTTTAAATACTTTGTATTATTATTAATTTTATATTTGCATAATAATGATTGCCTTTTTTATATTAATTGTAGTTATTATTTATATATGAAATATTTAAAA
>JAOQMQ010000005.1:4150685-4181547 GCA_027563845.1 Erythroxylum subrotundum | reverse complement strand
GCGTTAGCTCCCTCCATTTTTACAAGAATCATGAAGATGGATTCAGTAAAGAAAATCTGGGACTTCTTGAAAGAAGAATACCAGGGAGATGAAAGAGTCAAGCACATGAAAGTGCTTAATTTCATGAGAGAATTTGATAGACTCCAGATAAAAGAAGATGAGTCTGTCAAGATTTATGCGGAGAAGTTGTGTTAGTTAGCTGATCAAATAAGACTTCTTGATGTTGAATTCAAGGATGAAAGAATTATTCAGAAGTTGCTGATCTCTGTTCCAGAAAAGTAAGAAGCAACTATTGCTTCACTGGAAAATTCGAAAGACATGCCCAGTATAAAGCTAGCTGAGGTTGTAACTGTGTTGCAGGCACAGGAGCAGAGACACCTGATGAGGAAGGGCGATATTTCGGAAGGTGCTTATAAAGCATCCATAAAAAATGCTGATCAAGAGAAGAACAAGAATGCCAAGTACAATCCGTGTCCCCATTGTGGTAAGTCAAATCATTTGGCTTACAGATGTTGGAAGAGACCTGATGTAATATGTAGAAAATGCAATGAGAAGGGCCATATAGAGGCAATCTGTAAACAACAGACTGGTCATTCTTCGACTGAGGCTCAAGTTGTTGAAGAAGAGGAGCAACTTTTTCTGGTTACCTGCGATTTGAAAAATTGAGGAGTTTAGTGGGAGTTCAGAAGTTGAATTTCTGATCCAAGGAGGAGATTGTAGTAGCAGTGTCTCAGAAATGCAGACGTAGAGAGGGAAGCCTCGGCCTACATGTGAGCCGTGCAATGACGTAAAGACAGTTGAGAAGAAAATTAGAAAAGTTAGTTAAGTCAGTTAGATGGAAGTTAGTCGATGAGTAGTGTTATAAATGTACAAGATTTACATGCAAATTGTATGCTTACAATCTAATAGAAAAATCTCAGAAAATCACTGAGTCCTTAATACTCTGTTTGCCCCTGTTTTCGTTTTCGTTCTTTCTCTCTCTAGCTTTCCTGTTGTTCTTTCATTCTTTCTTCAATAATTCCGTTTGTACTCCATAGATAGTCGCATGATAGATAGATAGTAACGACTACAGAATCCTGCATTTTGCTTCTCCAACCTCAGGTCGCTATCTAATTATTACTTTTTACTTAATAATTGTACGAGTACTCATGTTATAGGAGAATCCTGCATTTTGCTTCTCCAACCTCAGGTGACTTCCTATAGCAAAACTGAAGTCAAGCAATTTAGCGAAAGCTAAAGCAAGTTCTAACTTTGAAGTTAAACTTAAACTACACATGAACACAAGAGAGCTGATGTAAGGAGTAATCATTCTTGCAATTTAATGCAGGAGTTAGAGATTCTTAACATAGAAAGAAACCATCTTCAATGGTTTAGGTTGTCTTAGAATATACTAACTGATCTGATATTAGAAACTGAAATTGCATCAGTCACAAAACCTATCAAGAAACATGAGAGATCAATAGTACATATATTGTTGATGAAATGACATTTATGTGCACCTTGGGAAAGATGACATTGAACTGAAATTATGTGCATGCATGTGACTGACTGTATCTTAAACCTATGAACTTTAATTGATAAAATGGTCACTCATTGGAAGTTGCTAAGCCATATGGTGGCTTTGGATTGACATTGTAGGAAAGATATTGTAGTATATATAGAGACAATTCATTTGACATTTGTACATACTTAGGTCCTGTTTGGCAATTAGTTGATTGCATTAGCTGTTAGTTGATTCTATCAACTGTTAGATGATAGCTGATTATATCAACTGATTTGACCAGCAGATTGCATTAGCTGCTTATTATTTTATGTTTGTAAAATTAGCTGTCTAGTATTAGCTGTTTATATGTAAAATGACTTATGAGGACATTACTTTAAAAAAATTATAAGAGTATGAATATTATATATCTTAGTATTTCGTTGAATATTCTTATAGGAATTTAAAATTTAGATATTTCATTCTACAAAAATTAAGTTTATAACTCTAATAAAAAAACATATAACGTATAACATCATCATCATCAACAACAACAACAACAATAACAACAACAACAACAATAATAATAATAACAATAATAATAATAATAATAATCATGATGATGATTCATACAAACATAAAATATAACAATCCAAATAAAGTTTAACAAAACAATTCAAATAGAGTAAAAAAGGTTGGGCAAAATTGGCATTATAGGAAAAGGTAATCAACTGATTGCCCAAAAAGCTACTTATAAGAAGCTTCTAATTTTTAGCTGGTTGTGTTGAATCAGCCAACCCAACCGGTCAACAACCAAACAACTAGAATAGTTTATTGATGAAGTCAAATAGCTGATTTTGGTCAATCGACTAAAAAATACCTTAAACTTCTTAAAGATCCAACTACATTGTCAGTTATAACCATTAGTAGACAATAAGGTAAGAGCTGACATGTTTCTCATAGTCTCATTAATAGGTTAATTCTATCAAAGAATATGAAACCATATAACAGGTAGATAACAGATAGCTAGCTACTCTTACCAACCAATATTCTTTTGTTGGATTTGAAGAGCCCACTTATATAAGAGATCTTTAATATGGGCCTAGTGAGGGAACATATTCATAGGTTTTGACACCACACTTCAACTTAAAACCTTAAGGTATTAGTTTTATGAATTATTTCTACTTATATGTCCTTCACTAGTTCCATTTTTTTTAATGTAAGATTCCTACTCACACTTGACATTGCAACAATCTCCTCATTAAGTGTGAACTTTCATATTGGGCTTGGGTTCCCCTTGAATAAAAGTCTTTTTTTTTTGTTTTTTAGCAGTTCAAGTAATATAGTGTCACCAAGAGCCCTTCTACTTTACTGGTCTGGGCCCACCAGGAGTCTCCTTGCTCTTCTTTGTGAGGAAGCAACCACAAGATTCAACTACCATCTTCATACTTGTCCCTTACTGAACCATCAGATCTGATATCACTTGTTAAATCTGAAAAGCCCACTTTTATGAGAGGTCTTCAATATGAGCCTAGTGAGATAACATATTAATAAGTTTTGACACTATATTTCAACTTAAAACCTTAAGACATTAGACTTATGGCTCATTTCTATTTATATGTCCTTCACTAGTTTTATCTCTTTCCAATTTAAAATTTCTATTCCCACTTAACATCCCAATATCTTATTTTAATACTCAAAAGAAAGGAATAAGAGATATGTTCAACCAATGTACCCAATAAACGAATCCCAATCCTCCACAGTCTTTTAACCATAACTCAACCATGATTAAACCCTTAAAACCAGCCCAAGCAATTCAAGCAAACGATGTCGCTCCGTTAATTCCGAAACGGCGTCATTTAAGTCCTTCCCAAATCCCAAGTCTAAGTCAAATGAAGGAAGGTTGTAAGCGCATCTCATCCAATCCAGTACTGCCACCCATCCAAAGCTCTTTCCCTTCGCTCTTAGAAACAAAATGTGGGACTTTATTATAATAAGGACGCGTACATACACAAACCTATAAGTTTGGGTCAATTGCTTAGAAACTAAGTACTAAATAAGATTTTCATTATAATTACAGGTTCGTGATCTATTTTTGACACGTTAATTTCGTTTTCTTTTTCGTTAATTCATTATAATTCTGTTTGATTATGTTTTTTTTTCTTTTCGTCATTATTTCGGTGACTGCAATTGGAAGATAATTTAGAGATTTTTGTTTTGTTTTGTTTAATTTTGTGAAAAGGTAGTAGAGGAATAGAGAAGTTTTGGGTGTTGTAAATAATTTTGAAATTAGGGTTCGTTCGGTGGAGGTTGTTATTCTCTTGGATTCATGTAAATTCGCCGCTCTGAAATTGTTTCTCTCGTTTTCTTAAATTATGTCTTTGCGGGCGTGTGTGCATTTGTTGAAAGATTAGGACATTTTTTTTTATATGACCGAATTGGTTAAATTTGATCATTCTTCAGTAATCTGCATATCACATTGAGTGCTACGACCGACATTCTTAATCGCCCTATTTTGATATTATTAATGACTAGTATATGATGCAAAAGTTTGAACTTTATGTGCTTTTCTGTAAATTTTATGGTTAATGTTGGATTAGGTATCAGGTGATGGCAACTGCAACAATGGCTACAGCAGCTGGTGTGGCTGCACTTTTGTACTATACAATGAACCGTAAGTTGAAGGCTGGGATATCTAAAGATGGTGATGTCGATGATGATAATGATGATGATAATGATAACGAGAATGAGAATGAGAATTCAAGTGGGAATCCACCTAGTCAAGTTGTCCCCTTAGGAATTGAGCGTGTCTCGCATAGGCTAGTTCAAGCTCCTGCAACATGGTTGGAGACGATCTCAACCTTGTCAGAGACTCTTAGGTTTACTTACTCTGAGACTTTAGGGAAGTGGCCAATTGGAGACTTGGCTTTTGGTATTAACTTTCTATTAAAAAGACAGGTGCGCTATTTGTTTCTTGCTTTTTAGTGTTGTTATTTAATGGGAAATGCTGCAGTTGTATATTCTACAGATGCCTTGGTAGTGAATAGCATCATTGATTCGATTTGTGTTTTACTGTTTAAAAGATGATATTTTGTATATCAGTATCATAGCAGCATCATGTTTTGTATGATTTCAACTGATAACAGTATCTTATTTAGAGAAGAAAAGGGAAAACAATGACCAATGAATACTATTATATGGCAGATTTCTGCTTCATGCCCTACTTTTAGTTACCTTGTGAAAATTATAAATATGGGGATGAATAAGTCTGGGAAAGCACCATTGAATTTCCTATGTCAAGCTTTGATTGCCAAAACTGAAAATATGCTGTATTGGCTTTAGCCTATTCAGTTCTTTCAATCAACTACATTTTTTCACTGTTAGAAGATAACCTTGGTCTCCAGACTATTACAGATTGCCCTTATCTTTACAAAGATTGTATTCTATTTCTATTGCTGTTGATAATCTGATCCTGTAATGAAACATCTCAGGGGAACCTACATGTTGGCAATATCTTTGGTGGAAAGGAAAGTATACAGCTTGAAGGACATGAAACTGCTGTTGAACTTAGATGTCTCTTGAACTTATTGACCTTGTGTTGGCATTTCTCCAAAAAACCATTTCCTTTATTTTTGGAAGAGACAGGATATATGGAGGAAAATGTTCTTCTTCAAGAACCCAAAGCGGGAGTAAGTTATGCGAATTTCCACTCTTTTATTGATTTCTATGTTCGGATATTAAATTTATTTCTGGTTTTTGGAATCGAGTGTAGTAAGTATCATTTTAATGTCTGAAGTCTCACTGCAATATACTGGGTTTATTGGTTTTTCAACATTGGTTAAACAACAAGTAGTAGTTTCATACATCTAAAAGTTTGTGCATTATCTTTTATTTTCAACTATATTATCACAAAAAACAATACACATGCTGTCCTCCATGGTAAATTTGTGTGTTCATCTATTTAATGCAGATATTGAAGCCAGCTTTTACAGTTTTAGTTGACCATAGAACGAAATATCTTCTCTTATTGATTCGTGGTACGCATAGTATCAAGGATACTTTAACAGCTGCAACTGGTGCTGTTGTGCCATTTCATCATTCTGTTGTGTATGAGGGAGGAGTAAGCAATTTAGTTTTGGGATATGCACACTGTGGGATGGTTGCAGCTGCTAGGTGGATTTCAAAGCTTGCAACTCCTTGTCTTAAGAGGGCTCTTGAGCAATATCCACATTACAAAGTTAAGGTAAAGATGTAAATAGCATCTTTCTTTCTACGAGCATGCTTCTTTGGCATGTTCCAGTTTATGATTACTAAGACGAAGGAAAACCAACATTTATCTGTTGATTCAAAGATTGTAGGACACTCCTTGGGTGGAGGCACTGCAGCACTTTTAACCTATGTATTGAGAGAGCAAAAAGAACTGTCGACAGCTACCTGTGTTGCATTTGCTCCAGGTTTCTATTGATTGCACATGAAAATATTCTAACATGAAATTTTTCTTAGACTGATGTACTCTTCTTGGTTGTATATGTGTATATGTGTGTGTGTGTGTATATATAGCTGGAGTAGTTATGTCTACATATAAATATAAATACAAAATTGACTGCTCTTGGTTGTGTTGTGACCTGCTATTATGTATCAGCTGCATGCATGACCTGGGAATTAGCTGAATCAGGCAATGATTTCATTACCTCTGTCATAAATGGTGCTGATCTAGTGCCTACATTCTCAGCTGCGTCAGTGGATGACTTGCGCGCAGAGGTTAGTCTTGAGGCTTGAATGAAATAAGAAAAAGCTTTGAAATTGGTTCTAGTGTGCCTACAAGTTGAATGTTGCATCTGTGATAGGAAATTGTGTAATAATTATACTATTCTTATGGTTAACATTGTTATTATTGTTTGAAATGAGTCTCTCCAAATCTTTCATTCCCTCTAGAAATTTGTTTAATATCAGAAAACAATTAAACAGCATTTTAGCTTCCATGGGTTCCAGATTCTGCTTTTTTTATTGCTGTTTGCTATCCTCCTTACAATTTCATATCATTTTTCAGGTAACAGCATCAGCATGGTTGAATGACTTGAGGAATCAAATTGAGCGTACAAGAATTCTTAGCACTGTTTATCGCTCTGCATCTGCATTGGGTTCCCGTCTCCCATCAATGGCAAGTGCTAGAGCCAAAGTTGCCGGTGCAGGTGCAATTTTGCGCCCTGTCTCCAGTGGCACACAGGTGACCGGTCAACCCACAACTAGCTATTTTTGGGACTGCATAATGTCCTCCTGGACCTGTCATAGTGTTTGTATAATCTTTTCTTTCCCTGTTCTCATGGGCTATTTCAAACGCCCTTCATACACTTTGGGACCAGTTAACAGTGGTTCCTCAAACCATCATTGTTATTCTCCAATTCCTTGCCAATTTCTGCTTCTATTAAAAATCATTTGTAACTATTTGCACCTGTAATTTAAGTTTAGTTGCTTGGTTTCTTATTCTTCAGGTTGTAATGAGGAGGGCCCAGAGCATGGCTCAAGCAGCATGGACTACACGTTCTGCCCTTCGCTTGTCTTCCTGGTCGTGCATTGGTCCTCGTCATCGAGGCACAGCTGCACATTCCAACCCACCAGACGGAAGCTCCCAAGAATCTCCTTCTAAGAGTGAAACGTCTGAGCCGCTCCTTACATCTCCTAGACATAGCATTACGATACCTTCAGATGAACTTCCTGTATCTGGAGGAGCAGAATGGGTGTCAGAAATTGATTGTTGCCATGGGGAAGAAATACTTTCTCATGATATAAATGCTCATCTTCATGAGGAAGATGTAATGAGCCGTAGCCCTGAAGATCAAATGAATGATGTCGAGTTGTGGAAGCAACTCGAGCATGAAATTTATGATAGAATGAGTGAGGAGGATGCTGATGTCGCCAAGGAAATAAAGGAAGAAGAAGCAGCGGCCATAGCAGAGATAGGTGAGGGCCAGCCTGAAACTGCTGCGCCAGAGGCGAAGGAAGTGCACAGATTCTTCCCTCCTGGAAAAATCATGCATATTATTAACTTGCAAATCGATAGGGTAGAGAGCGGAGATGATTCCCCCACAACTTCCAACGATTCAGACAGTGACCAACAGCCGGTGGAGCCTAAAGTTGGAATTTTCATTACCCCTAGATCACTATATAGTAAACTAAGGCTTTCTCAGGCCATGATTAGTGATCATTTCATGCCAGTGTATAGAAAACAGATTGAAAAGGTAATTAAAGAGCTCGAGAATGAAGGAAGTGCTGATCATTATTGCAGTGGTGAGGTAGTTTTATAGCCATACTGACAATTGACATACATGAATCAGCTTTAGGAACAGAAGCTTTGATTTTTTTTTCTTCCACACTTTAAAAAAGAGCAAGATATGCTTAACCTCTGACATCTTCCCATACACCTGTATCTGAAGTTCATGGGAGCTTTTAAACCCTTGGACCATTGTTTTAAGAAAGCCATTTGCTTTAGGAGGACGATCACCCTTTGTAATATGTCCTATTGAAAATTTTGCTCTTTGCTGACCCCCCACAATGTGGGTGACCTCCATATTGATATTTCCAATAACTCTGTGCAAGCTTCCTTGTTATGTTGTTCGTGCAGTTCTTACCATATGTATGAAATGTTTGTAATCTTTCTGAAGTGCATCCCCAATGCCCAAGATGTTGCGGCAGAATACAGGATGGTAAAAGTTAAGCTATATTCACTCTTGGCACTCTGTTTTAAGTGAAAGAAACTGATCCACTTTTGTCTCTTCTAAGCTGTAAAGAAACGGTGGAAGGCAGCCAGATATTAAATTAAGTTGACATGAACTGTTCTGGAAAGGCTGATATTGCCCTTCACCTTCATTAATGTTTCTCAAAGCTATTTTTCATCTGCCCCATTCAATCTTAGCGTCGGAGCAAAGAGACCTGGATGCCATGAACCCACTTGTTATGTGCAGATACACCAATGAACCCACTTGTTACACCAAAGAAAACATGTCAGGACTCAATAATTATATCTCATGCCAAGTTGAAAGGCATGATGTATGAAAAATGGACTGCACTAGATGGTCCACCAACCAATTAGAATTTGTAGCTGGGTTTTAGTCCACATATCAACACTTTGATGTGTCACATTATAAGCTCACATCAATTGTCCTGTATAGACCCAACATCATAATATCTTTGTTTGTTTATCACGCTTGCAAAACATGGCTTTCCCTTGCTTTTTTTTTTTTTTTTTTTAATCACCCCTAAAATATGTTTCTAAAACGACATACTTTGCTTAAGAGACATATTTCAGCGGAGTTCTACTGTAATTATTATTTGCTTAATGGTAACTTGGGAATTGCAGATTCCTAGAAATACACTTCAGTAACATCAAATCATATGGGCACAGTCCCCAATTTCAAAACTCCAAAACAGGGAAGTGTTCATACCAAATAGCATCACCTGATATTTGATCCATATTGTTGATTACTTCAACTGATGATATAACATGTCTTCTTCCAACCAAGAGCCATTCCCTTTTGATTAAGTAATTAAATGACGATCTAATCATGATTATAACCTTTAACAACTAGCTAGATATTTTCCATAAATCCGCAACAAAGGACTTAATATTCGTAGACCCTGTCATTAAAGACAACACAGTATAAACTGGGTGACTTTCAATCTTCATAACAGTTGCTTACTATGTTCAACCACTGTATGCATCAGCCACGTTCAATAATTCATAACCACCTGACTAACCCTTGACGTGATTAGTGTTCAACACGTAAAGCTTTGTTTGATTCGAAACGATCAATCATGTGTCATTCCTTGACCCTTGCTCGATTATATAACTAATCACGCTTACTCTCAATCATATATGTCCCAAGCATCAAATGCTCTAATATGAACCATAGGTACTTTGATAGAAACTAAGAAATCACATATATCATCGTCATAGTCGTCGTCGTCATATCCCGAAGTCCCGCAATGAAGCAGGATTTAGAAGGATCTGATAGTACACAACCTTACCCTTACATTGTAGAGATGGTGTTTCCAGTAGACCCACATGCATAATGTGACAAGATAAATAGCGATGTAGGTTAAAAAGAGTAAATACGTAAAGATTGGTAGTAAAAAAAAAACGTATATGTACTTGGTAGTGATTATAATCTGCTATTACCTTTTACCTTGCAAAGACCAACTTTTCTCGTTGCTAATCGCACTACGAGTCTTCCATGATTAATATATATAATAATAATTATTATTATAAATATAAAAAATAAATAAAAACATAAAATAGTAATATAAAATAATAAAAGTAATTATTATTATTAATAATAATACTAACAGAAAAGAATCACAAATATTGCAAAAATCGTAATTAACGAGTGGTGTAACGTTACTCACAACAGATATTGTCAGGATATCAGGATGGCAAGATGTCACGTGTCAGGATGTCAGAGTGCTTGATATCGCCGATTTATCAGTTAGTGATGTGCCAGATGATCTGCTCGTTCCGCTGGCTTATGTGAGATATAAATTATATCATGTGATAGGTAGATAATAATGTAAAAGAATAAGTGATAATCTTCAAATTATGAAAGCAAAATTTTTAAAAAAATCAAATTATTGAATATCTTATTATATTTAACCCTAAAATTTAACCGAAGTGATAGTTGGGTTTCTTCTTCTTCAAACATCTTGGAATGATATTTTTATGTAAATTATAAAAAAAAAATGCAAAAGGTCAATCTTCGTGGATTATGACACGAGTATGGATTTTCTCTGAGCATGGCTACAAGAACGAGTAGTCTCAAATCAACGAAATGGGTGACCTCATACTCACCATTATGAAAGATCAATCCTTCTGGATCACCAAAGTAAATGCACATGCTTCACATGCATCGGTGTGAAAATGCAAAGATCTTGTTATGTGTAGATTGGTACAAGGTGAGCCAACAAAACAGTTCAATTTATGGCATGCAATGCAAAGGGCCAAAACACAATCAATTGGTGTTACATGGGGAAGATGGGAACCAGACAATAGCAACAGGTTGTCCTTCACCCCTCTTTTTTTTTTTTTTTAATCTTTGCATTGAAGTGCATATCTCTTTCTTACATTCAATGCCAATTGCTTTGGCTTTGGTAATATTACTCTGGTCCATATATATTTATTAAACAAGAGTACTTGATGATGACTTGCTTGGTTTTTCAACCAAGCTTTATCATCATCATTTAGGAATCACCAATAGGCATATACCATAAATGTCTTTTTTTTTTCTTGATTGAAATTTTCATAATTGAAGTTGAGAGCTCAAAGGGGTTGCTTAAATTATACTTCTTACCAAACCATATAATTAAAAAGTTTCAATCATGATCTCCCTTTCCCATAGCAAATGTGAATATAGGGTTATTTCACCAACTTTGACCATGCATGATATAATAGCGATGCAGTTTTTTTTTATAAAACTTATACTATTCTTTCAATATGTCTTTTTATTAGTTAGAAATAAGGTTGCGTACTACTAGACTTTTCAAAATTCTGCATTTCAAAAAAACTTTCACCAAAAATTGTTGATATTATACTACTCTTTTAATATCTTTGCAATTTTTTTATATTACAATAAGACGTGATTATAAAATTTATAGTTTAATTTTAAATAATTTATATAAATAACTATATTATGTATCCATAAGAATTTATTTGATATGAATTAGAAGATAAGGATTTTGGAATTATGATGTAATGATAATAATTACTGTTTACTTAATTTAAAATCTGTAATACTAATGTACATCTATTGCACTGGAAAGCCCAATAGGGACCAAACTAATCAAACAAACAAAACTAACTGTAGAGTCCAAACCATCTCACGTTATATCTTACACGTTATGTGTTATCCACGTGGCTATAGTGGATTGGTACAGAGACACAGAAACGTGAGTTAAAAACTGAAAAGCCTCCAAACTGCATATATTGGCTAAGAATAAGAAGGGGTTGTATATGCTTAGCTGGCAATCAACATATCAACGGCCACGGTTGATTCACAGCATCAAGAGCTGATGTGGATTGTATCCTTCAAAGTTTCAATCATTGGTTCTCTCTCTAACCCTTCTCTCTCTTTCTTTCTCTTTTTATATGTCTTTCTCTCCGGTGTTGGTATTTGCTTGAGTGGAGAATTTTTATGTGGAGGAGAAACAAAAAGCAGTCTCTTGGTTTTGTTCAATAATAAGTTTGATTTGAGTTTTCTAAAGGATGTCAGGAAAAGGGTTTCTTTGTGTTTGAAATTCTCTGGGAGAGCTCTTGAGAAAGAAGAGGGAAAGCAAAGAAATTTCAAAGAAAGATCCTTTCTTTTTCTATGAAATGGTTTTGGGGTGTGAGTTTTTCTTCATTGAAGAAGAGAAGTTTGAAGAAGGAGAGTGGGAAAAAGAGAGATAAGAGTTTTTGAAAGCCAAAGGAGCAGAAGTAGAGGGGAGCTAGATATATACGCTTTTGTATACCTACACAGAGAAAGACACTTGTCTACTTTTGATCTACTTCTGCTGGTAATTCTCATCAAGCGCATGTTTCTTTTATTGCTTTCCTCCATGATTATGGTTATTAAGATTGATGTTTATTTTTCGGTCAATCAGGCCACTCTCTGCTGCAGTTCCTATGATTAAGTTGCTGTTGTGTTCTGTATTTTGTGCAATGTTTTTAAGTGTCTGCAATTTTAGAAAGTATTTTGCAGTCCAGCTTGTCTTCAATTAAGTTTCCTTCTTTTGTTTCTTTGAAAGAAATCGAAAGAGAATTATTTATGCGAGGCATTAATTCATATATTATATTGGATTTCCACGTAAACTTTCCATCTCAGTGATTTATATATTCTTGGAAATTCGTAGAGAACCAATATCTGCTATATCTGTCTTGCATTAATGATATTAAAGATCTTGATTTCTGGTCATGCTTGATTGGTATTAAGCATCTTAGTTGCCATTAACGGAGACTACCTAAGAAGTTTGTTGCATAGTTTGAGCTAATTTTGACACGAAGTTTTTGTTTTTGGTATTAATAGCTGTGTGTGCTTGTGATGGCTTCCAGGTGATTGGCAAAATGTCTGCTACTGTAATCAGCGACCCTATGGTTGTTTCAGCTCCAGAAACTCAATCAACATCAGCTAAACTCGGTACACAGATCGAGATCGAGTTTGCTAAATGCGACTGTTGTGGCCTGACGGAGGAGTGCACACCAGGGTATATTGAAAGAGTACGTGAAAGATATCAAGGAAAATGGATATGTGGATTATGTGCAGAAGCTGTAAAAGATGAGAATGTAAGGACTGAGAGGCTTATTAGCACAGAAGAAGCATTGACTAGGCACATGAACTTCTGCAAGAAATTTGTGTCCTCAGGACCACCTCCTGATCCAACAATGCACCTCATTTCAGCTTTGAGACAAATTCTTCGCCGAAGTTTGGATTCTCCAAGAGCTTCGGGATCAACCCCAACTAGTCCTACCAAAAGTAGTGATGGTGAAACACCGACTCTTGCTAAGCTTACTAGGTCTGGAAGTTGTTTCCCTACTCTGTCTGGATGACATGTAAATCATAGTGTGGAACATGGATGTCAATAAAACTAAAGTTCAGGTTGGCAGGGGAGGTGATGGAATTAAGTTTTATTTATGAAAATAATAGAAAATGCAAAAAATGTGAATTTTAGGACCTTAAATTGTAGTTACATAGTTGTCAGATACAAAATTTCTGGTCAAAAAATGAAAAATTTCTATTCCTTTTTCTCCTTGCATCTTCTTGTCCCAGTTCTTTTTTGACTGATTGACACAAGAAGCCATCAATCGTGGAACGTAGTTGGATTAGGGTACAATACGATTTTGGAGGTATAAACCACCAACTTCAACAATTAGTTGGAAGTTGGTGAGAAATCATTGTCTGTACTCTGAAATGGTTGAAGAGATCTGAGTTTATTTATAGGTTTTAAAAAGAAGGCCTTGGCTAGCATGCAATTGTTTAATGGTCATACCCATTTATGATCCTGCTGGAATGATTCTCTTGGTGCTTGGATGCCATTAATGGCATTGCTAAGTTTAGTTGTTATCTTGTCACAGATGAAGTATTCCATTGACACGTAGCAACAAGCAAATATGATTGAGCTGTCATATGAATGACACTTTGTCCTTTAACTTGTACGAGTCACTTCATCTTTGCAAGTCTCCTGATTCTTGATCTCTTGGGAATGAGACAACCCCTAAACTTGTGTTAAAGATAGAATTTTTTATTGTGTCAATGGCTTAGAGAAATGCTTAATAATCTGAATATGTACTTTACGACACCAAGGAACCTTTGACTTCTCTATCTTTATTGGAGAAAAGATTGGTAAGAATCAAAATCTACGTCAGTTGACTCAGTTATATTGGCAGATAAAGTTTGTTCTTGATTCTACCAATCAGAACATTGCGGATCGGAATAGGCTTGAGAAGTTGAGTAAATCTTAACAGGAGCCTGACTTTAAAAAAGTAGATAACGATAGGGAGAACAGAATATGGTGGCAACCAAGAAATGGTTACTCTCTTTCGAACCTTAGATATTAATTGGTAGACATGAACAGGTTGTATTAATGGTGAGAACCATAGCCAGGCAATGCTTCCTTTAGATTTACACATTACGTACATACAATTGGGGCCATATATAAACATGCACTGCCTGGACCTGAAGAACATATATACTTGTGGATAATACATTAGAGAAACGATAAATTAAGTGGGGAGAGTATGTCTGAAAGAAGATTGAGACAAAGTGTATGTGAGAAAAAGCCAAAGGTTCCCATTAGATGTCTCTGTGAGAGGGCGTACACGTAGACAAACCAGTTTAGTGAATTGATACGCATCTGTGCTACTGATAGGTGAATATGGAGACAGCCAGGAGTCACTGAACATGGCAGTCTGTGTATGTAAGGTTGGTGAGATGAATAATTGTATGCATGTTGATGTAGTTTGTGGGGCTTCATCTCTGCATGGATTGCTATGGGACAAGTTAATCTCAATCAGAACAGGACCCACCTAGCATACTGGTTTCTTGAATGAATAGCCCCAGCCCCCATGACCACGCTCCATATTCATTACCATGGAAGTTTAGAGTAGTTACTGTTATCAGGCTATTTAACTTTCTGCTTTCTGTTTTTTTTTTTTCTTGAGATATGAACATTTTATTTGAAACATGTTCATATAATTTTTCGGTAAAAGATATGGGATTTTCTTATAACTTAAGTAACTTCAAATTTTCCAAATTTTAAAGATGTCAATTTTTTTTTCAATTTGTTAAAAAAATTCTTTTCTCATACTTATGAAATATATAACAACAACAATAATAACATCATCAATCATAACAACAACAATAACAACTCAGTAAAAATTTCACTAATATGCAGGATTTTGGGAGGTTTAATAGTACATAGTCTTAATTATAACTAACAGAGAGCCTATTTCTAAATAACTTACATAAAAAAAGAGAAAATAAATAGATAAATAAATAACATAAACATTACATTTGAACCAATTCAATGTTATTGACATGACAATTCTTAAATTCAATTTTAACTAATTAAATCTAATTTAAACTAATAATCTATTACAATTATTTTAAATTATTGATATGAATCAAATTTAAGTAGGGTCATATCAAGTTCAATAACTAAGTTCAGTTGTTATGTTAATAATATTTAATTGATTGATGTATGTTATTCACGTCAAGTCTTTTGCCATTATTTTTTAGTAAAGTAAAAGTCTAAGAAGAATTTTTTTTAAGAACCAAAAATTATAAAAAATTATGCCCTTATTTGGTAAATGACTTACCAATCATTTTTTGGCGGATTGAAAGATTTTAACTATTTGACCATATCAAGCCGCCGATAATTAAGTTTAGTAATTAGCTGATTGAGTTGATTTATTGAACTGAATCCACTTATTTTGAAAATGCTACTACAAGGAGCTTTTTTCTCTAGCGGCTGAGAAATTAAGGACTAAAAAACTATTATATCTAAAAGTTATTTAATATTACTCAAAAAGAAACATAGAGATATAAATTTTACTTAATTAATACAAAATTTAAAAAGTTAATGATTAAATTAAAATTTTGAAATATTTAATATTAAATTAAAATTTTCAAAAAATTAAATACTTTTAAATTTGTTATCTCTAATTATATTACATTAATTGCTTTTGTATATACCAAATATTTAGGACCCTTTTTATGTCAATATTTGGTATATAATATTATTACCACTTGTATATTGTTTAATTCAATTCAATTTAATCTAAAATTAATAAGTCAAATTTAAATTAATTATTTTTTCTAACTTTAAATTTTACAGATAAACAGTTAATACTAAACAATTATTTTTATCAAACAACTTTAAATAAACAGTTGATATTATTCACAGATCAAATCAACTATATTAATCTGCTGATAGAATCAATTAATAATCAATGCAAGCCAAACAGGCATACAGATGTTCACATCTTTTGTCCTAGTTTTTTCATTGGTCACTTGAAGAAAAAATCTTTTAACTCATCTATCATCCAAAGTGCACTTGATTCATTTGAAAATGAAAGGAATGAATTTTCTATTTAACGTTCTTGCTTGAAACTTCCCAACGGATCCTACCTTTAGTAAGATTGATCAGATTGCATTAATTAGGAATACTACAAGTTGCACTTCTAAGCTATATGTTAGTATACATTGAAATAAATAAATATATGTCATCTTTCATGATCATAAAGTAAATATCATATGATGCAATCATTTTAGGACTGGAAATATCATATGATGATCTTATCCAGAGGTATCTCAATACTTGTAAATAGAGCATTAATGGTGGATACTCCCATCTCCAGCTAGGACTGATGGTGAATATAATAAAAATCAATAAATAATTGCTTTATCTTTGAAAATGTTGGTTTAGTTTCCTAGAAAATAACACCTCCAAAACCCTCCTTGCAATGCATCTATAAACTCTCGTTACAATCATGACATGAACTTTTATCTAACCACCTTAAAACAGTACTTTGCCTGCTGCCCATTTGTCCTAATCATCATTCAACTTATGAAAAGTTCGTATTCTGTTTCTTCTTAATCCCATTTAGACTTGTTTGATAGGAAAGAAAGTTTCACTGTAGTAGTTAAAACCTGGTTGATGGTGAAAGAGTGATCTTAAAAGAACTTGTGACCTGTAACTTCTAAAAGTTGAGAAGCTATTGCTGCCATTGACACGAAGATAATGATTTGGCAAGAAGGATTTCACGCGACAAAATATGATTTTGGGAAGTGACAAGTTGAGATGATTGGAATACAGTAGATTAGAAGGTTTCTAAGGAACCTAAAAGAAATAATCTTTGAAACAATGAAAACTTTCCTAAAGTTACTGCAATGTATGACCATTTACTGGAGAATCATGCCTGTTCACAGAATAGAACCTATAGATCAAGTGCTTTCACTTTTCCTCTTTAAGAGTTTGCCTTGGTTATGGTTGTTTATTTTCTCAAAGTTTGTGGCTGTGATTTCTAATCTCATAATCATTCAAGGCAATAAACTCAAGCAGTGAATTAAATTAAATTAAAAATACTTTTTTAATCAACTATATCAATTTGATTAAAGCTAATTCAAAACTTTCAAATTCAAATCTATCTAAAACCTAACCTAATCAAGACTAGACTTGTTGATTTAAGAAGGGCCAAGCCAGTTTTGCAAACCCTAAAATCAAGCAACATGGCAATATAATTCCAAGTTCTTGAAGTTTGATTCTCAGATTTGCAGGCATCTTTCAACATGAGTCAACGTTGCTGCAAAATGTCACATGATTCATATCTATTGTTTGTCTTACTCAGAAGATTAATAATTTTATAAGTTAAGACTAATTAACTTCAATGATTAACATTAAATAAGGTGGAACTACTCCATGGAAAACAACTTTAACTCCAATAATTCAAGTTATTTAATGCTGCAGCTGCTGTGCAAAAGCTGACTTAAAATCATCAACAATCATCAGATTAATTATAGTATTGAATAACCCTTCGGGTACACATAAATTACCTGTTAACCACGTAATTTTGTACTTGGCCAGTCTCATATAGATATGTCAACATTGAACCAAGATAAGTTTAATGCATAAATCAATTCAGAGTTGAAGAAAACAGCTTATTCTCATTCATATTAAGAGACCGAGACGACAGAAGTATATACTAAACCAAGTATGAGTTCAGTAGCAACAGTCTAAATGAAACTAAAATTTCTTTATTCAAATGCTTGAGTGAACTTTGTGCAGCCGACTTTTATTCAGGGAAAGGCTAGCTTCAAGCATAAAAGATTTCAGATGAAAGCTCTGCAACAAAGTTTGGAGACCCTTCACGTTAAAGCCAAGAATGCTTAAAGCTCTGAAACCTACAAGCAAGAAACATAGACTTAACAGAAAAGAGCACTGCTTACCGGGAAAGTACAGTAGAGTTGATTTGTAAAATGATGATATTCATCACCTTAAGCTGTTATTAGCCAAAATTGATTCCTTGTGCCAATGGCAATTCACTCCCATAATTGATTGTACTGCAAAAAAGATCAACCAAGAAATTTATAATTAAAATGGCAATATCAACAAACGAATATTTCTCTCCGGAGACCAGAGATGCGAGAGATAGAAATGTAAGAATATATGCAAATCCACCAATGAAGCTAACTAGATGTAGAAATCGTCTTTACCAGGTGGAGCGTCGCATGTACTGCTTCCAAGAATCACTTCCTGCTTCACGGCCACCCCCTGTAGCCTTTTCACCGCCGAAAGCACCGCCAATTTCAGCACCATTTGTTGGAATATTTACATTTACAATTCCACAATCACTTCCATGTGGTCTGCATTATGTGTAACCATGTAAACTCTGGACCGGAACTAGCAAAATTGTAGAGTACTCCAGAGGGAGACAAATTCATGATATGACAAGAAAGTTCCAATCTTGGGCAATATCATACATTCAAGGCTATTAAACATTTGGAAAGCAAGTAATGCACTTCATAAAAGTTAGTGGCACTTACCCAACCCACTTGAAGATAAATTCAGGATTGCGGGTGAAGATAGAACTGCTTAATCCTTGAGGGACTGAATTGTTTATTTCAATAGCTTCCTGTAAAGTCTAGAGAAGAGTATAGTTTTCAGGAGTTAGGTCAATTGCAAAGCAGATAAACAAAAGAAATTATGTAACTCAGAGCTACATGGCAACAACAATTTTCTTTGTAAGCCATCACGTAATTCAGACCTATAAGGCAACCAAGATACTCTTTTTAAGCTGTCAACAACAAAAACTTGTTCATATAATCATCCCAGCCAAACAAACTGTTCCTAGAGAATGACCAACCTGAAATTTCATCACATAAAGAACAGGAGCAAATAGCTCTTCCTTCACAACATCTGCTTTAGAAGAAATCTCAACTATAGTGGGTCGCACATAATTCCCCTCAGACTCTATAGCTGAGCCACCTATTAGGATCTTACCTCCCTGCAAAATATCAGTGAAAACTAATTGTTGAATAACTTCAGGAAATATACTCCTAGCCCAAAAGTAAATCATTCAACAAACATGCAGCCATGATTGGAAATCCTATGCAACTAAAACAGCTTCATGACTTTACAATTGAAAAAAATTATGGGGTTATGGAAGAAGAAATCTCTTGGCCATTCCAGGGAAGGTATCTTGCTGAAAATCATGACCTTTTCATTTCAATACCATCTACAATCTTAACATAGACACAAATCCATTTTATATGATTTAGAGAAAGATATACCAAGCTGACCATACCTGGGACTTGATGATCTCTATTCCCTTCTCAAAATTCTTTCTCGATTGAGAAGTATGCAGTGGCCCAAGCAAGGTACCTTTCTCCAATGGATCCCCAATTTTAACTTGTTTGTATGCATCAAGTAATTGATCAAGAACAGTATCATATATACTCTCATGAAGAATCTACAACATAGACAAACATAAAGTTCAGAAAGCGAGAAACCAGACAGCTATCAAATGCCAAAGTTCCAATACAGAACAGGATGATTTACAATACCAGCCTACGACATGTCGTGCACCGCTGACCAGCAGTTCCCACAGCAGCAAAAAGGACAGAACGAACAGCTAGCTTGATGTCTGCATCATCCATGACTATAATGGCATTGTTGCCACTTAACTCAAGTAAGCATTTACCAAATCTCTGATTCACTGTTTGTTGCACAAGTTGGCCAACCTATATATTGTTTATTCATCATTTAGACGAAACAAAGATGGATTAGTAAATATTTACTCTCTATGTGAAATGGATAATGTTAGAAATCACACAGAATATATCCATTATGCTCTGAAAAATATGTGTTTCGATTCAAATGGATTTGACGTAAATCCCAAGTTTAGCATTTATCTAGAGAGTTTGTAGAAACATCTTTTTCAGTAGATTAAACAGAAATACATCAACAACAACCAGAAACCAGAAACCAGAAACCATGAATTCAGTAATTTTTACCAGGAAAACGTGTACTAAATTACTTGTAGAGCATGTGAATATGAGAAATAAGCCTATCATATGCATTTTTTCAACTGCTTTCAAGTAATGAAAAGAAGTAATTGTATGCAGTTCATATTGCACAGATAAATTGAACAAGAAAGAGAGGATTTTCATAGAAAGATAAATGAAAGAGAGAGTTTTCTAAGAAAGATAGGTCAAATAGAGTTGCCTTAGAAAGATAGTTTATGGATAGTAACTTATAATACAGTACAAGATTGAAACACCTTTGAACTCCCAGTGAATGAGACAAGGGGAATCCTGGTGTCCTTTGCTATTGCTTGGCCAATATCAGCACCACCACAAAAGGCTGTAAATATTGCACCAGGTAAGTTATTCTTCTCCAGCACCTCAGCTACAAGTTTCGTAATCCCTATGGTGACCAAAGGGGTTGTTGGTGCACCTTTCCTGCAATCAAGGATGAAAAATAAAATACATGAGAATAATGGAGTCCCTTTCCAGCTACATAAAGGAACTCAGGACTGACAATAACCCATAGAGGATGCAGAAATGCCTTAACATTCAACCAATTTTCCAAAATTCCACGTGCCTTGACTGAAACTAAAGTTTACAAAATTGACTTAAAAGGGCTAAAGCTGCTATACAAAAGGGTAAGACACTGGTTAATACAGATTCTTCAAAACTGATCCTAAAGGACAAAATTTCCAACCATAAACAAATGTTTTGGACTTGTCCTTTTCTGCCTTTCATGGATGGGAACTCTTTGGGAAGTCAAGAAGCATTTCATGTGATCACCAAAGATTCAATAATAACATGGAATAGCTTATATCAAATCCATGTTAGAAAGATACTATATTGTACTGATTCCATATTGATGAGGTAGCATACCAAACGACACAATTGCCACAGACAAGCGCAATGCAAGCATTCCATCCTACAAGGCAACAGACCGTAAATTCAATAAGTATGTATGTGGAGAAAAGTAAAAAGCTATGTATCAGAAAATAGAAAGACTAGGGGTTGTTCACTAGAGTAAGGTATAGTACTCACCAAGGACAGCACAAGGGAAGTTAAAAGCTGTAATCACACCGACTATTCCAAGAGGATTCCAGGTCTATGCACCACACAGATGTGTAGAGAGTTAACAACTATTTCAAAAGATCCAATGAACTAAGCCAGAACAAAAGAAAAAATAAGCTGCACACCTCCAACATTACATGATTTGGACCTGTCAACAGAGGAAATATAATTATTCCTGGATTAGCCTCGAAAAACTGCAGGAACAAAATCTGAACTCAAAACAGAAAAGCAGAGACAATATTTCTGCTCATAACTCAAACAGCTGCAGTTTTGCAAAATTAATTTAAAAGTAAAACTGCAAGTTAAAAATGCTATGAAGATGCTGTTAAAGAAATAAAAATGCTACAAACTACGGACGAAATAGATGTTCTAATTGTACTCACGTTCTGAAGGTATGATTAAACCATTCAGTTGCCGGCTCAATCCCACAGCAAAATCACACATGTCAATAATCTCCTGCAGACGGTTCAACATATGAAGTTAAAATAAGAAGATCAACACAACACCTAATCAACAGCAAACTGTGGGCCAGTGATGGCCTTTAACAGCAAATGGGTGTGTACAAAGTATTAGAACGGAATACCAGCATACTTCAACATATGTCGAAAATATTTAAGATCAAACTGGCTAGAGGTAGTTTTTACATAGATTATGCCAATGGAAATACACTATTGTGACGTAAAATAGAGTACCTGAACTTCCCCAATTCCTTCAGGAAGAATTTTTCCCATCTCAAGTGAGACAAGGCGACCCAACTGTTGAAGCTTCGCCCTCAATGCATCTCCAATCTGTCTGACAATGTCACCTCGCTTCGGTGTAGGAACCTGCAGCATTACATAAGGCCAAATTGAGGCGGGAGTAATTCCAAGCAGGACAAGAAATAACCATAAAAGTAACAAGCTGATTCCAAATATTCCAATGTAGCAGATATCATGATTTGCTAAAGCTTTCACAAACTTCACAAAAGGCATGCAAGGCAAGCAAAACATAAAATTGTTTGTAATTCATGATGAATTAATGTCTCACCTGCATCCATATTTTTGCCGCTTTGTAGCAAGCTTCCATGCCTTCCTCATAATTTTCAAGAGAGCCCTCCACAACTTCCGCAATTACCTGAGGCATTGTAAGAATTAAGATATCAGCCAAACAATCTCATCAATGAAAACTCGAGCTATGCAGTAACATCTGCAGATAAATAAGCAAGGCAATTCTAACGTCAATAAGTAGTTTCACAGGTCAGAACAATACCTCATAAGCAACGCATGTAATGAGAGTAAAGATACTCAATTTCTAGTATTAATCCACCCAGTTGACAAACTATTTGCAATTTTTTACACTCAAGTGGAAGTCTAGAACACTTTAGAACTATAAAAAATAGTGATAACTTAATTAAAACATAGTGTAAAAGATAACAGCTACAAAATTATAGTACACATATAAACCGATTCTTTAGTTAGAAAGAAGGATTGAGACATCAATATCTAAAACATGGATAGTAGTAGTCGACATAATCTTTTAAATCCAAAATAGTCAACATACGTTACATGCATCCATGAAACCCATTCATTGAGGAAAAAAAAGGAAGGAATTACTCGTAAACAGACTGACAGACCCCACATGTGAGAACTCACGCATGAAGAATCCATCTCAAATGAAAGAAGAAAAAACCTGGTTATTTGCGGGATTCACAGTAGTGATCACAGGGCCATTTGCTTTCCAGGAGCCACCCACATAACAACCCAAATTGCGGGAACTCAATCCGATATCCCCCAAAAACTCGTGCTCTTTCCTACCGAACCCCATCTCTTATCTTGCAAATAACAAAATGTAGAAAAACAAAGAAATCATATTGCATTCCCAAAATAATGAAAACCCAAAATCAAAATTTCCATGAACGTTGCGCAAAATTCACCGCCTTTTTGAAATCCTTGATGGGAAACGATAAAAATCAGAACTTTATTTCTGAAATGAATTGAACAGGAAAAACTGACAGAACGGATATCATAATCTCCAACTTCCGACCAACAGAAACCAAAGACTTTAAATTCTTTGCCTTAAAACGGGGATATCAGATCAGAGTAAACATCTAAAACTACATCCAAATCACAGTAAAAATCTTAAGTTCTAACCTTTCTCCGAGATCTTGTCAGCGGCAAAACAAGAAACGAAAACAGAGAGATAACGTGGTTCTTAATCTTATTTATATATTGGGAAAAGAAGAGCAAAGGTACGAGACTTCTTCTTTATGAGAGGGAGTGATTTAGTAGCTTAGTGAGTAGAGACGTGACGATACGATCTTAAGAGGTTTGTCCAATATTGATGCATTTGGAAGTTAGTGTCCATGTTCACTAACACCGAGTTGAATGCCATCTGTTTGATTGATTCATATCTAGATTTTGGATTAGATTATATCATTGGTTTCATGGTCCCACCATGCCCTTCGCATGAAAACTGCCCACTTTTGATAGGTGAAAGTTTGGTTGATATGCGGAACAATCTTATCACTGACAGAGACACTGTATGTCATCGTCTCTGAAAAATTACGCCGTAGTTAACTTCTTTTTGCCCATTTTATAGTTTTTTTTAATAATAATTTAATTTAAATAAAATTTACTGCATATAAATTAAGTATTATAAATAATATTATTTAATAATTTAACATTAAATAATAAATTTAGTTTAACCAATAAATTATTTAACAAATCAATATTAAATAATAATTTTAATTTAATTAAAAGTTTCCTATATTTCTTATTTATTATTTTATAAATTATTAAGATGAGAAACAACTGAGTTAAATAAAGTTTTTAAAAAATCAATTTTTTATTAAAATAGATCCGACCCGTGACCCGATCACAAAGCAAACGGGCAAAAGGCCAATGCGTGGAAGCTAACATGAACAGCCAGACCAACAATAATAACGGACAAAGTCAGGGTAAAGAATCCCAAATTCTCTCCAATTCTCTTCTTCGTCCACCTGCCAATCTCAAACCCTAATCGTTATTCCATCTAAACACTTCGCATCTTCTCAGTTTTGGTGGTAAGTCATCGAAATTGTACTTGAATTCCATTGTTTGTCTACATTACGAGGCTAAAGATTTTGATCTTTGCTTTAAATTAGGGTTTCATTCTCAAGTGATGAAACCCAGGGATCATTGGTCATCTGGGTTTCTCTGGTTCTGAAAATTAGTTGATTGTCTGTTGTTCTTGGAAAGTTTAGGATGGAAGTGTTTTGTAGCTTGTACAGAGCGAAACATTCATGCTTTAGATGGGCTTTTCATGGATTGTGTAGTATGATTATTCTGGGTTTATTATATGGCCGGGTAAATGTTAGAAATACTTATAGTGCTGGAGATTCCACTCTGCGAGCTGTTTTTGCAAAGGAGTCGGGTTATATTGGAATAATTCATCGGCATATGATTGAAATTGGTTCGAACTCATCAGCTATTGGTAATGTGACTGATGATCAGAACGATTTGGATGTTAAGAATCCAGCTTCATGTGGTGGTTTGATTAATCACAGGGGTTATACTGATGAATGTGAGTATTTAAAAGCAAATCCTGATTGTTCATCTGGAGGGTTCTTCGATTACATGAAGTTTTTGTATTGTGATTGTCGTAGGTTTAGAGTTTTGGCTTATGTGGTATTAATTATTTGGCTTGCGGCTTTGTTTTATTTGTTGGGGAACACTGCTGCTGATTTCTTTTGTTGTTCGTTGGAGAAGTTGTCCGGTCTTTTACATTTGCCTCCTACGGTTGCTGGTGTTGCACTTCTTCCCCTTGGGAATGGAGCTCCAGATGTATTTGCAAGTATTGCCGCCTTTGTGGGAAAGAATGCAGGAGAAGTAGGTCTTAATAGTGTTTTGGGAGGTGCCGTATTCATCACTTGTATTGTTGTTGGGACAGTTTCATTGTTTGTGGCAGAAAAGAATGTTCAAATTGATAAAAGATGTTTCCTTAGGGACATATGTTTCTTGCTTTTCACACTTCTGTCACTGTTCATAATTTTGATAGTTGGTAAGGTGACTGTTGGGGCATCAATTGCATTTATCTCCATTTACCTGGTTTATGCGTTTTCTGTCGCCGCTAATGAGTTCTTTAGGAAGCATGTGCAGAGGCTGAAGTTGGATTCGTTAACCCCTTTGATTCCTGTACGTGGAAGTATATTTTCACATGGTAGTGCTGAGGAGGATGTGAACATATATAGTTCTTTGCTCGACATCGAATCTGACAGTGGTGTTCCCCATCTACCTTCGTCTTTACCATCATGGATGTGGGCTTCAAATGTTGCAATATACTCAAATAGCCCGTCAAAACTTGGTGCATACGAAGAAGAGAGGCACCTTTGGGGCTGGATCAATGAGAGTGCAGAGAATAACAACTCATCCTCCTTCTCCAGGTTATGTTCTTTGGTGGAAATGCCACTCACTGTTCCAAGACGGCTGACAATTCCATTGGTTGATGAGGAAACTTGGTCAAAGCCATATGCTGTTACCAGTACGGCATTAGCTCCCATGCTTATGGCATTTTTATGGAATGAACACAGTAATGATACTCAAAGTAAGATTATAGTCTATCTTCTTAGTTTTATGGTTGGTTGCACACTCTCTATTCTTTCATATCAATACACTGTACCCGATCATCCACCTCAACAATTCTTGCTTGCCTGGCTTTTGGGGGGTTTTGTGATGAGTATTGTGTGGTTCTATATGATAGCTAATGAGCTTGTTGCTCTATTAGTATCTTTAGGCATGGTGTTGGGAATTAGTCCGTCCATCCTAGGCTTGACTGTATTAGCATGGGGCAATTCAATGGGTGATTTGGTCTCAAATGTGGCACTGGCGATGAACGGTGGAGACAGCGTGCAAATTGCATTCTCCGGATGTTATGCAGGCCCAATTTTCAACACACTCATTGGCTTGGGGATCTCAATGCTGCTAGGAGCCTGGTCACAGAATGATGGTGTGTATATAGTTCCTGAAGACAGTAGCCTATTTTACACAATGGCATTTCTCATGATAGGACTATTGTGGGCAGTGCTTGTTTTACCTCGGAATCAAATGCGTCCAAGCAAATTGTTCGGGATAGGCCTTATATCCCTTTATCTGATTTTTCTTATAGCAAGGGTGACCATTGCTAGGGGGCATGCAGTGAACTAACCATTTGGTGTTGATTATAACTAGATAGACATCGAGGGCAAGAGTCTCCAAACGTGTAACTCATTTCATGATATTGCACTTGTACATTTGAGATGGCTGTATTTATGTTAAGAGGATTATTATTGCCAGTTGCTGATAGAATCTGAATTAACCCCATCGTACTTGCAGGCAGGGGCCTTATACCACACAGTAACAGGGGCAATGGATCTATGGTTATAATGCTAAAAGATTCGTGCTTTTTTGTCTTATTGTGTTAGGATTCCCGACGTTCTGTCTGCTATTTTCCTCGTGGGCCACTCGACTCTTGTAATCAACAGTAGGAAATTTAACTTTTGTGCGACCCACGAAGTTAAAAAGGAAAATTCTTAAACAAGAAAACTTGCTTAAAACACAGGGGAATTCCTACAGTTGGATTGAGCCAAAATGGTCAAGTGGTTGGACAACTCAGGAGTCGAGTCGATCCACAGGCCTATTCACTGTTGAAATCAACGGTGTATGATGCTTCTGTTCTTTGGCATAAAAAGATACCAAATTGTGGTAACTTTGGTCCCTAGAAAAGAACAACCATCTGCAAGAAGGCGCACGTTTGGATGTCTGCGCATGGGGATGCTAAAGTGTGCCTGAGATTTAACACGTTATGTAGCTTTTATCGCTTGTAAGGCTTTGTCGTGTCTTGTCACTCTCCTAGCTCTTTAGAACAGTTCTCCCTTTCTTGCCCTTGTACACACTCTCTTTTCATTGTTCACATCCCTTCGCTCCTTCCTTTCAACCTCCATTTTCACATCACCTGCCAAGTTTTATTACACCCTCCATGATTTTGCTACTTTTTTTAGTTGTTTATAATCTTCCGGCTCCAAATATTTTTTTAAGTTGCATGTACTTACAGCTACATTTGCTTCTGCAACTAGTAGAATCAATTGACTGATAGAAACGTCATTAGTTAAAATAGAAATTAATTCAGAAGGATTCAACGTCTGTTTACTTGACCAGCCTCGAGAGGATATTGCAGCCTTTTCAAATAGCTATGACAGAGGTCCAAGATGGTACTAAAACAATAAAACAATATTTGCCAAAACTGAACTGAACCATTTCCAATGTGTCATATATGTGACAGTCACGTGTGGTCTGCAACAATGGCAGTTTCAACATCTACTCGTACTTGGCTGTCTCTCTCATCACCACCCACCTGCATTGAGTTCTTTCAAAGAACCCTGTGAACTTCTCCGTGCTGTCTCTACAACAGTACTCGGTCTACTAGTACTATACGATCCATATTTCCATGCCTCTTAGTCCCTAAGACAATCCCTGAAGCAAGTTTGATTAGAACTTTGGCATTGGAAAAGAAAGTTCATTTCTACTACCTGTGGCGTTTAGTATGGATGCTTTGTCCAAAAGTTCTTCAACAACATCTTGTGGGTCTTGTGCAACGGGGCAACCAATAAGCCCGAAGTCACCCCCTGGAGGTTTTGATTTGTTTGGCAAAAGAAGGCAGTTGTTGAAGGTACAGATCTTGGAGAAAGAGATTGGTATGCTACAGGTGAAACAATTTCTTTGGTTTCTGCATTATTTCCTTTAGCAACAAGCTACTGCTTCATGATAATAGATTACCAGTTTGTGACGTTTGTTAAATTCATAATCTCTTCTAATAAAGTGTCCTGACAGTGTCCAGTTTTGATCAACCCTCTTCGGCTGAATCAATGAGCAAGATGATATAGTTTATAAGATTTAAACGTTTTTACTGTTAGACATTGAAGAGTTTAATACTCTATTTGCACGAATGCCAATTGATTATCATGAATAGCCTAAAAACAAGAAAAGTATAGATCAAAGAATGTTTCACCTGATCTGGGTCTGTTTCATATATTGTTTTTGGTGGAAATTGAACCATTTCTCGACTCTCGAAGGACATGCAACATATGTTTAACCATGATAACCATGTTTTGTTTTTTGTCTTATGTATGCTATTTCCCGTATCTTCCTGTGATAAGCAAATGTAACAGATGAGGTTAAAATTCCCAGGTGACCAGCTTTAAGTTGGCTGTTGGAGAAGGTTGAGACAATTGTATCCGTCTTTTGTTTGGTTATCATTCCTGATAATCTCTATCCTATGCATTATTCTTGTTTAAGACGGAAAACTTACAGTATATATATGTGCTTGTAATGTATCAACAGGAAGAGATAAAATTTGTGGAAGGCCTTCAAGCTGCTTCAAGGTGCTGCAAAGAGTAGGATGTCTTTACCAATCTTGAGTCTTAGTACTATGTTTCCTGATTCATATTCCAAACTCATTGGTTTTCTTTCTGTCCCCCAAATCACTTAATTGACAGGATTGACGACTTTGTGGGGGCTAAATCAGATCCTCTTGTGCTTATGTATCTGTTTCTACACTGTTTTCCTTTTCACAGTATGATGATTTCTTTTAAGTTAAATCGTCTGAAATTGCATGGTCATTTTCTCTTGATCAGAAATGTGGAGACTCATGAATCCAAACTACAGTGGAAGAGGCTCTGGTACTTCTGTCATTCCCTTAAGTTGCTTGTCATCTGTTCCATTCTCCAATGCTTGTGCTTTTCTATGGAGTTAATATCATTCTTTCTTGAGCTAATCTCTCACACATTGTGAATATAAAGCTATTAGGCAACAATTTCCTGTTAGTACTGCATGAATTTAGCTTTCTTTATTTTTTTCTGTTTATTGATCGATTTGTTCGTTATCTCGCCTTCCATGGATTTGCTGCCTTAGCAGTTGCGGTTCGGATTCCGAAACGCCAACCTGTAGTCCACCCACTAAGTACTGCTCACATTTATGCAGCTGCTGGAATGAAATCACCTGTCAAAGTGGTTGCAAATGTCTCAGGTGTTCATGTCAGGGCTCGGGATGTTGTTGTTTCAGTTTATCCCTGCCAAAATGTAATAATGTGAAACTTTGTTCAAATTGCTCGAGAGCCTGCTCTAAACCATGTTGCCTATGATCATGCAGCTACTCTTTACTCCTTGTAAAACTGTTACATCGTTTGCTCTCTCAGTATATAATTTCATTTTTAGATGGTTATTACACCTTATAAAATGCCAAGGAGACTTACGGGACCAGGATTGTGTTCTGAAATCCACCTGGCCTGAAATGAACCAATTCTTCTGTCAGGTTAGAGCAGCATGTACCGAGATCATTCTGCAGCGCTTTCGATAGCTGCTAATTCCTGAACCTGCCACCATTTTCCAATATACGTTTCGTTCGAAGTAATTTCACATCAGCGTCAACTATGAGCTTCACTAGAAAGGGTTATTTTTACTTGCAGAGTCAGATTTGCCTGGAAAGCTGTTTAAGACAATAGATACTTATAGCAGGAGCTTATGCATGCACCCTCATGTTGAACACAAAACCTGACAATGACTAATAGCTAGAGATTTGCTATAATACTGTTACTGATCTGATCAGGTAAACGCATGGATTTTGCCAGAGAACTCATATTAAGGTCCCTTTTGATCTTTACTTTTGCTTGCTGGAGTCTACTTCCCTGGCGTGAAAAAACATTACGTCCATAAATCTAAACCACCATGGTTAGCTTGTACCTGTGAAGAAGCAGTATTCAACGAGAAAAAGATGACATGTATCAAATGGACCTGTGAAAATGGACGTGTGAACTAAAAAAGGTCCAAAGGATAACACATTTAGCTAACAAGTCCAACTCTAGTCAGCAGCCATAGTAAGTTGTCATCTTCTAAGAAAATAAAAGCCATATCTTCCCCATAATCCCCATAATTAAGAAATACCACTCATGCTACCCCACACCTACACCCCGTGCTTTTGGTCAAGAAACCCCAAAAATGTCGAGAATAGCTTTCCACTCACCGGTGCTATTAAGAAAACCCGCAAATATATGAATCGGACTTGAACTGCATGAATCGAACTTGTAAACAAGATTAACCAAACCTGAGTTCAGGTTCGGTTTGAATCAGACTTGAACCGCATGAACCGAACTTATAAACAAGGTTAACCGAACCTAAGTTTAGATTCGGTTCGAACCGAACCTGAAAAATCAGGTTCTAAGTTTAGATTCGGTTCGAACCGAACCTGAAAAATCAGGTTCATGATTCAGGTTTAAGTTTCTAACTTACGGTTCTAGGTTAACTGAACCTAAACCGAAAATATAATAAGTTAACCGAACCGAACCTGATTTATAGATTCAGGTTTAAACCTGAACCTGAAACATTAAAAAAACTCTATCATATATTTAGATATAATTTAAGAGGATAATAATAATAATAAATTCACTAATATTTACTATATTAATTTTTGAGTAAAAAAAAAGAAGAAAAGGAAAAAACTACTATAATTCTATGTTATTAAACGTTAATCTTGTACAGTTTTATTATAAGTAACAACTAATGCATAACACTCAATACTTTTACTTCAAATAGTAATTTATAGGTGTCAAAGTTATTGATCGAAGTATTAAACCATTAATAGAAAAAATCATTAACTAAAATAATATAATCATTTAGAGATTAAT
The DNA here is from genome assembly GCA_027563845.1 of Erythroxylum subrotundum. Lineage (NCBI taxonomy): Eukaryota > Viridiplantae > Streptophyta > Magnoliopsida > Malpighiales > Erythroxylaceae > Erythroxylum > Erythroxylum subrotundum. The sequence continues at coordinate 4,150,782 of JAOQMQ010000005.1, read as the reverse complement.
TAAAGAAATTAATAAGTGTAAAAATACATTTATTAAGAAATCCTACAATTTTAGTTTTTTAAGGCACATATATTAGCTTAGATATTTATGAGATATT
>JAOQMQ010000005.1:4102421-4121483 GCA_027563845.1 Erythroxylum subrotundum | reverse complement strand
GTTGTTTTTTTTAATATGAAACATACATTAAAAAAAAAACATAAACTTCCCTATGTGTTAGAGATGCAAGTGCTTGTTTAGGAGACAACTACTCTGTTAGTTTGAGGTAATGTTAGGTACTACTAGATTTCTTTAAATTATGTACTTTAAGAAGATTTTTATTGAATGTTGTTGCAAAGATGGAGTGCTTATATAAAATTTTAGCTGGTAATTTGTTCCTCTTTTTTTTTTATTTATATATAGTTAAACTAAATTTAAGTAGCTACTAAACGAATGAAGGTCTCCCCCTGCTATGGCCTATGAGAAAGCTCAAACCTTTCCTTTTGGGAGAAACGATGCAATGTATAAAACTTGGATTAGGCCTGTTTGGTGAATTGGCGGCCTATATGTATATAGGAGGATTTGGTCCTAATTAAGCGTTAGCCCATTTAATGAACATATTTAAGTGTCTGTTTAGTTGAACTTTTAGAGGGTGAATAAGTACTTTTTTAATCGTAAAAGTTTTTTTTTAAATGAGTATTTTGCTGTAAAATAAAAAAGCACTTTTTTAATAGTATAGCTTTTTTGACAGTTAAAATACAACTTTTTAAGAAGCTCAAATTTGAAGCTTCTCAACAAAACAATTTTTCAGTAGATTTTTCAGATTAATTAATGAGCTTATTTTTTAGTCTCTTTTGCCCTTATATTTTATACATAGTTCTCACAATACTCACAAACTTATCTTCACGTTTATTTTGAGAATTATATAATATTATTGGGTTTTTTTTATATGTTTTAATATTTATTTTTGATATTAGTTTTTACTTATGTTATAATCCATATAAAAGATTTGGTTAGATATATTTTCATTTATGTTTCATATAATTTAAAATTATAAAATAATTAATATATTGTGCTTTGTATATTGTTTAATATACTTTAAATAATATTTATATGCATAAATAATTTTTATTACAAAATAAAATATAGTTAAATTAAAAGTATTTTTATTTTTATATTACCAAACAGTCTACTGTATAAAGCTTTTTTAAAAAAACTCTTTATTAAATGACAGTTAACTGGCTTCTTAGAAAAATTCTTTCCAGAAAAGTTCTATTGATAAAAGATCTACCGCCAAAAACTCATCTAAACAATCACTAAATAATACAATACGCAAAGCCACGTAAGCATAACTATTGCGTTGGTTGGATAACTACTGAGATTTTCATTGTCAATAGCATAAATTAATGTTGTTCTATTTTGGGTTTTAACCTTTTGGTAATCTGTGGTTTTAGAACACAGAAACAGCTCGTGCACATGGTTTATGTTGGGACGGATTGGGAAGCATAAGATATTTTAAGCAGTCCCTTTTGAGTTTTGGGGATGAAATCATCTTCCACTCGAACAAAAATTAAAAAGAAAGATCTTTAAATAAAAAAGTTGTTTAACTTTGTTCACTTCAATTGGGGGGGGGGGACCATGTGAAGTTTTAGCATATGTTTCACATTGGACTAGTGGTTCACATTATAATAGTAATATGTACTTAGTAAAGCAAAAGAAAACGCCACGGTCCTATAACTTTTGATGTGCCTATGCCATCCATCGATATTCTTTCTACTTCACCACTTCGTGGTTTTAAAAGATTCTCCTGTAAAATACATGTGAATCAAGAACAGATCGTTCGTACATCATAAAAATTTTGATAATGTCAGGTACCAAAACTATAGATAGATATTAAGGCGGTGAACAGTGTCCACCAAAGGGACAGCGACCTAAGTGGCCGGAGGGGTTAGTTTCGTCAATTAGTATCCGTCGCGTGCAGCCGTTAAGCGCCTAACTCCGTCACGTTTTCGTGGATGGACGGTGATGTGTTTGGTACAAGTATTGACTTTTTTTTTTTTTAAAAGAAAATTTTCAGGCAGCTGAATTGAACTAGTCCATTGTCAAACTAAAAAGAATGTAAGACCACCATTACTAAGATTATTGTATTCATACGGGGGTCAAGATTTTAGTCTTTGAAAATACTGAAATTTTTTGAAACATTATCTTCAAATTTTGATAAATTAATGTTTCGTGCTTTGACTATAAATTAAAAAAACAGAGCCTTTCTTGTCAAATTGGATTGGTTGACTATTTTCAATTTTTACCATAGTAAGGAAATTTACAAAATTGAGTTTTGAAATAATTGATAAAGTTGTTCCTTTGTGATCATAAGATGATAAGTTTAAGTTACGGAAACAATTTTTTTATAAAATATAATTGCAAAATCATATATATTATAACCCTCTCCAGACTTCAATAAAACGGCACACGTTAACTTTTAAGGAAATTTATGAGATGGAATAATTTTTAAACAACCAAAGGTCATAATTTGATTGAGGATAGTCAATGGCAAGCTATGACACTCAAATTTGCCCAAGAAATCTAGCCAATGAACATGAATCACGAGGTTTCCGTACGATCATAGTATTTTAAGTTTAATAAAATTAAAACCCTTTTCTAGAATATTTAGAATTTAAAAAATAGATCAGATCTTCACTACAATTTGAACCATAATAGGGTACTATAGGCTTTTAGAATATTGAGGGTTTGAACTTTCTTATGGATTGATTATTTGCTATAAATTATTTTTCTTTGTTATATGGTAATCTTTTTCGTTAGCTTTGAATTACTTACACAATGACTATGCATTTCAATATTCAAATTAATTACTTTCAACCAAAAAGGTCAGTCGCTATTAATATCTTCCACAAAGACCAATTGAAAATTCCTAAATTCAAAGGTGGAAAATATTTAATAAATGTCAACTAAGTATTTCTCTATTCAACATTTTTATACCTAAAAATCTTAGAGGTCTGATGAATAAATACTGCGGCCTTTGACTTGAGAGGGCTACATTTGAAATGAAGAGATTAAATCGACAATAATTTTTCTGTTAGCTCGCGAGGTATTCTAGAAAGGTCTCAACTATGAAAAGATGCCTTTAAGTCATCTATTCCTAGATTAATTCTCGTTTACATCGAGTCAGCCCGTAAGGCATAAAGTGTTAACCAAACAAATTTCTCCGTTCCTAAAACTTGAGATTGGAGATAGAAGTTGAATACCATAATTTACCAATTACCATAAGAGTATACTATTTTGAAGGAGACTTGGTTAGTGCTAGAAACGGTCCATCTTTATGTTTTGTTTCTCGTCATTTTGAATAAAAGAAAGACCAGTGGACAAATCAAAGGTACCACACTCTTCTTTTTATGTTTTTCACTTTATATTTGTCTTGGTAAAAGTTCAAACAAAAGGAAAATCCAAATCCAAATACACCAACTACACTTTTCCTTAAAAATGTAAGACAGAAGACTTTTGTCAAAGACTTGTCTTTACTTACCTTCCCATTTGGTATATCAAAGAGACTTTTAAAAGTATGGGATGCAAAAATTTCACTTGGTCTCAATCTAAAATAATAATATTTAATTTATAATAAAAACAACAACAATAAGGTCCTGCTAAAATGTAAGATTTGAAGAGGTTCATTAGTATGCAATCTTATCCTTATTTAGTGGAGAGACTGTTTCTTATGGACTCATATATAATGTAAAATAATAAAAATGTATAAATAAAACTATAAAATATGTAACGGATACATATTTTATGGTAAATATTAACAATAAAAGATAAAATATGTAAATAAGTACACAAACTAGGAAAAAGAAAATTATAAAAATAAATAAGTAATTTAATTTATAACATGTAACTAATATTTATTTTAATATTAGTATAAAGAGTAACAATTACAAATTATTGATATAAAAGAATTATATACATATTTTACATAAATGTTGTACTGGATTCCATTATTAACACTAAAATCATTTAAAAAAACCTACACTCAAACTCCTAAATAAGAATATTCTCAATGACAACTTAGTGGAATATTTATAATGAATATTTCTTCTATATTCTCTGTTCTTTTTTGGGGTTTGGCGCAGGAGCTCAACTATTATACTCATTCACTATATTTTGATGCAAAAGGTATTATACCATAAAGGGGAAAGCTATGGCTGCCTATCACTCATTACAGTCCCAAAAAGCAAAATATCTGAACTTCGTTATGTCCCAAGATGAAGGGTAATATATACAAGCAGAAAAAGTAGTTTATCACCTCACTCTCATCATCATGCGCTTCATCTCCTATCTTTTTCCAAGTTCCTCCTTTTTCTTACATGGTCCACGGATCTTGACAGGACCAACTATGCACAAATCATTCTGTGCTAAAAAAATAGCGAAATTTCTTCTTGGTCATAGCTGGTCTGGTCTCGCCTAACCTTGCGACTGATAAATTTCGATAAATCCTTGCTGGGCAAGAACTAATCTTGCCTGACAAGTATTTTAGAACCAAAAACTGAGAACATTGGGCCACCACCAGCAGGCCAGGAAATGAGTAGGAAGCTGAGATGGCGGCCAAGTGATGCGGGATGCGGGCATTTAGGTTTGCATGTGCAAAATGTTTCAAATCCTTTTCTGTTGCATTATGTAATCATGAGTAATCTTCGATGGAGTCATCAACCCTTCTTTTATTTGCATTTACGTCCATGATGACTTAGTTTAACCCAATCACTTCACTAATATTGTTTGATGAGATGTGTTTGAGTTACGTGGGTAATAAGGAATGTGACGCTGTTTGTCGTTAGTTCTTTTGCTCAATTTGACCATTTTGTCAGCTCAGCTGACAAGCTTGAACCTTAATGAAGGAAAATGATACATACCAACTTGAAAACATACGCATAATTATTCAACTACTTTTTAATTTTGGATGAAAGATAAACATTTTTTTAATATAATTTTACTTATTTCAAATTTCTATCATTTTAAATTTATCAAAATTTATAATTTTACATTATAATTTAAGAACTCTGTTGTCGACTGTGTAATAGTTAGTCAATTTTAATTCATCATCACACTCAGTCTGAAGTCTCGCAATAAAGCGGAGTCTGGAGAGGTCTGATAATATGCAATCTTACTCTTACATAATAGAGAAGTTATTTTCAGTAAACTTACGTGTAGATATGACAATAAAAGAGTAAGGGTATGTTTGGATGTGAGTGGAGGGATGGAAGAGAATGGAATGGAATGACCCAAATAACTCAGACCATTGTTTGGGAGTTTATTTTGAAACAGGATGGAATGACAATTAATGGCTTTGGAAGCCATCCTTTGCCTTCCAAAATTCAATATTTTGTGACTTCCCAAATTGGGGGGTCAGGGATGGAATGACATGGCTTGCCTTCCAAACCCTAATTTAATGACAAAAATACCTTCAAAAAGTTAATAAAATTACAACCACAGTCCAGCAAATACCTACGCGGCTACATGTTACTACGTCCATTGTGTTTCTCCTTCAATTGGCTTCTTCCATTCGAGATGTTGATGCTCAAAGGGCCATAATTGGATGTCCTCCAGATAAGCGGAAGCAAATGTTGACCTATCTTATGTCTCTTAATAATCAATGAACTTAGTTGTGTATGGATATGCCTAACGAAAAGTACAGTGCGATGAGAGTTAATGAAAAAGAATAAGAAAGTTGATTGCTTATATAGGAAAATGACAAAACTATATTCTGGGCATCTTACAATTTGAAATGCTTTGAGGTTACTAAAATAGTTTCATGGCAACTATGCATATTTTATAATAAGGGTAATCTTGGAAAAAATATTACAAGTCATTCCATTCCATTCATTTTTAGTATCACTTCCAAACAATGATCAAATGAGTCCTTCTCTTATTTTATTTAAATTTCCAAACAATGGAGTGACCCATTTTATTCCATTCCATTCCACTCCATTCCATTCCGTTCCATTAATTGACATTCCATTCCATTCCATCCTAAATTCTCAAACATACCCCAATGTAGGTTAAAGAGTAAATAAGTAAAACTAGCACCGTTAAATTATTATGTAAATAAAATTACAATAAATACATAAATAAATATCATCATCATCATCATCATCATACCCCAAAATATCCCGCATTGAAGCAGGATCTGGGAGGACCGGATAGTACGTAGCCTTACTCCTACAATGTAGAGAGGCCGTTTCCAGATTGGCCCACATGCATATGAGATATGATAACAAAGATGTAGAGTACCAGAAATAAATCAGTAAAGATGGGTAACACATTGAAATATCCATACCTGATGTGACCATAATCCGCTATTACCTTTCACCTTGCCAAGCCCAGCTTCTCTCGTGTCCACCTGCGCAATGCGTCCTCCCTGGTTAATGCCCTGAGAGTGCGGCAAGCTGACAGTGTTACTCATCCAGCGTTAGAATCTCCCCATAGACCTGAAAAAAAAAACTCGTGCCTTATGGCATGTCGTTTACCCTTATCCTATCACGCCAGACCGTTCTAATATGAGCCACTGCGGCAGGGAGTGCCAACTCTGACAGATCTCTTTTGATCACCTCCCTCCAGGTCTTATAAGGCCTCCCTCTCCTCCTCCTATATTCATTAAGGGTAATTCTCTTGCCACGCCTAACCGGAGCATCACAAGGCATCCTGCTCACATGCCCAAACCACCGAAGCCTCTTTTCTCGCAACTTATCACCAATACTAGCCACCTGTAGCCTGACCCTCACTACCCTATTGTGCACCCTATGTCGTTGGGTAATATCACACATCCACCTAAGCATGCGCATTTCTGCTACCAACAACTGTTGCATATGTCTACGCTTAGTAGGCCAGCACTCTGCCCATATAACATGGTTGGACGAATCACCATTCTATAGAACTTCCCTTTGAATCTGATAGGGACCTTTTTATCACAGAGAACACCTGACGCACTCCCCCATTTGACCCACCCAGATCTGATACGATGTACTATATCGTTATCAATATTACCATCGCTCTGAATGACGGATCCTAAGTATTTAAAACTCGATTTCTGTGGTACACTGTCAGTACCAATTGCTACCTCCGTACCATATACCATTTGGCGACCCGAAAAGGTGCATTCCAAATATTCCGTCTTGGACCTGCTCATGCGAAAACCTTTCGACTCCAACCCTTCTCTCCAACATTCTAACTTTGCATTTACCCCCTCCTTAGTCTCATCCACCAGGACTATATCGTCCGCAAATAACATACACCACGTCACCTTTCCTTGAATATGCTTAGTAAGTTCATCTAACACTAATGTAAACAAAAATGGGCTTAAAGCCCAGCCCTGGTGTAGTCCAACACCAATCGCGAACGCTTTCGTGTCACCTCCGATCGTCCGTACACTGGTCAAAGCTCCTGCATACATATCCTTTACCACTTTGATGTAGGCACTAGGAATGCCCTTTGTCTCCAAACACCTCCATATGAGTTCTCTAGGAACCCTGTCATATGCTTTCTCCAAATCTACAAAAACTAAGTGCAGGTCCCGTTGTCGTTCCCTGTAGCATTCCATCAATCTCCTAAGTAGATGAATAGCCTCTGTCGTGGACCTACCTAGCATAAATCCGAATTGATTGTCTGAAATCGAAACACCTCTCCGGAGTCTCCTTTCAATTACCTTCTCCCACAGCTTCATGGTATGGCTTAATAATTTGATGCCTCTATAATTGTAACATTGTTGGATGTCTCCTTTGGCCTTATACAAAGGGATTAACCTACTCAACCTCCATTCATCCGGCATCTTGGCTGACTCGAGGATCACATTAAAAAGCGGAACTAATCATGCAGTACTGACAGCGCCCAGTCGCTTCCATACCTCGATAGGGATCTCATCCGGCCCGACTGCCCGTCCGCTCCCCATTCCCCTAAGAACCTTGGTAATCTCTCCCCCGGTTATCCTCCCCCATGGGTTCCCGTCTGAAAATTGCCTCGACACCCGGGGTTCCCCTAACTCTACGTCCACTAAAATATAACAAAATATACCATCTTTTTATTTTTAGAAAAGCACAAGTTAGTCAATTTTAATTAAAATATATAATTCGAAAAAACTTAAGCTTAATTTTATTTTTTAAAATTTTATATTATTATGTTTTTAGTAATTCAGAAAACAATTATATTTTTAAAAATTAGTAAAATCACATTTAAAAAAATCCACTTTTAATCATAACTTTTACATATTAACTTAAAAATATACACATAATTAATTAGCACATCTTGATATTTCAATGTGATTCATTCAAGCAACACAATTATTTCAGTAGGCAAATCTTAGATAAAATCCAATGTGGGGCCTTAGACCTTAATTTTAATGTATAATGTGGCTAAGGTACATGCACAAACTGAAACCGTGGATCTTCCACATCCACAGCCTTTCAAAAAAAGAGAAAACAAAAAAAGGGTTTAGTTAAATTCTGGGTTCTGCAACTGCAGAAGCATTAGTTATTGCAAAAGGAGAGGTGACTCGAAAGTCATACTTCATCACCATTATCATGACTTGATAGCTTTTAAAAATGGAAATGCAGATATCTCTTATCCTTTTTTCCAATTACATTTGGTGAAGGGTCCACATTAAGTAGCTTTTGCATGTGATTTATACAAATTGATCGTGTGGTCTGTGTTCATTTGGCAATTCCCATCATTTGATACAGTCATTCTGTCTGTCTTTCTTACTGTAGATTTATCCTCCTCTTGTTCCTTAACATGTCCATTAATCTTTGGTAAGTTCTTGTTCTGGTTATGTTTTAAGTGGATTTGCGTGAATGTTTTAGAATAGAAATGATCCGATCAAAGGGCTGCCAATGTGCCTCTTCTATTATATCACATTGTAATATTCTCAGTCTCTCTTATCATAAGCAAAAACCTAGAAGAGCCTTGGTCGGTGCAAGGGGTCTCTTCTATTGCAAAAAATAGAGGAGTGAAGGGAAAACAAGTACACTGACATGGAGTAAGAGCTTCATGGTCGGAATATCAGGTGGGGTAATGCTCTAAAAGCTTCATCAACCGACCATAAGTAACAACTTCATAAGAATTTGGTGGATCGGTTTGAAGATTAAACAAATGTTATGTTCTTGAGAAGTGTCAAATTTATCTCCAAAACAAAACATGCTAATGTCTCATCAAATTCAATGCAATAACAACGATTTCTAAGCAGAAGAAAGCAGATCACACATGGGAATTTCGTAGCAGAACCATTCACAGATCAAAAGATCTTGTAATTAATCGGTATGATCTGCAGCTCTTTCCATTACAATCATGAAAAGATACGAATAATAAAACATTTGATGACGCAACGAACGGCTAACGGATGAAGGACATGTCTGTCTTTTTAACAGAACATACCTCACTTTCGTTCTTGTTTCCCCTCAAGCGCGTTGGTTCCTTGTTTCCTTTTACCTCGTTTTTGACTCGAGACCCAGCTTGGTTTTCAAAAAACAATTTCAATGCTTCAATTCTACAAACCACCAAAAGCGAAGCAGCCCCACCACCATAGTCTCACCAGCGAAATTTGAAAAACGTGTGGACGGTGATGCCCTCCATCTCCACAGCGCATAAGACTTTTTTTTTCTCCCACTGTGTGTGTGTGTGTATATAAGTAGTAGTACCCCAACAAGCACACACAAAGCATAGAGGCACGGAGAAAGAGAGGCATAGTCATCGAAAAGCCACCTTTAGCACATAATTCACATTTTTTGTCATTCTGTGATAGTAAAAATCTAGAGTTTACGAGCACGCAGATAGGGAAAAAGTGATGGCACTTAGTAAAGAAATCATGGGTAGTTCTTTGATCGAGAGATCATCCTTTGTATCATCATCAAAGGCGTTGATCAACCATAATTTCCAACAGGGGTTGAATAAAAATCAGTTCTTGGTAAATCCAGTTTTGGTGCCAGAGCAGAGAAAGATGTATGTGCACAGAGTTGTGAAAGGCCCTGTTGCAGCTATTAGTGAAGATTTGATTAAGAGCAAGAGTCCTATCGTGCCTGAGAAGGCAGTGAAGTTCAAGGTGAGAGCTGTCGTGACTGTGAGAAACAAGCACAAGGAAGACTTCAAAGAGACCATTGTTAAGCACTTGGATAATATTACTGACAAGATCGGGAGAAACGTTGCCTTGCAGCTTATTAGTACTGAAGTTGATCCAAGTAAGGAATTTTCTTTTTCTGTGATATGCATATTCTGCAGGTGTTTGCAGTTTTGCTAGAAAGAGGAGATTTTCTCTTCAAATTTCGTTCTCTAATTATATCTGGCATTCGATCACTTGTTCAGCGTTTCTTTACCAGTTCTCTTATGAAAACTCTAGCCTTTTGTGTATTTGCGCCTTCCTCTTTTGGGTCCTCAAAGCTTGTCAGGAAATGAGATGAAGATCTTAAGATTAGAGATACTTACTGAGTCTTCCATATGGGTTAATAATTTGAGGAATTCTTGCAGAAACTAAAGCATCAAAGAGAAGCAATGAAGCTGGGTTAAAGGACTGGTCAAAGAAATCAAATGTTAAGGCAGAGAGGGTCCATTACACTGCAGAATTCACAGTAGACTCCACCTTTGGGGTGCCTGGGGCAATTACTGTGAACAACAAGCACCAAAAGGAATTTTTCTTGGAGAGTATCACCATTGAAGGTTTTGCTTGCGGTCCAGTTCATTTCCCTTGCAACTCCTGGGTTCAATCAAAGAAAGATCATCCTGGAAAGAGGATATTTTTTTCAAATGAGGTACTTGTCTTTTGACTTTTCTTCATACTTACGTGTTTCTACTTTTTCAACTTCTACGACTTTGGGAGGATGCCAGTCAGATCTTCACTTGCATGTATTCTTGAACACGAAACTTACAGAGGTCAACTTACACACATATTAGACTTTGAAACTTTGCTGATGTTTGACAAGAACAATTCCAAAAGCCTACTCATATGAAAGCAATATATTTCTTTTATTTGTCTTTTTTTATCCTCATGTTCTACATCGTAACTTTTAGGTGGTTTTTCTGGTGTTCTCTTTTGGCCTCGTTGCACGGCTCAATTTTAATTTTCCAGCCATGAATCTATAATATAAATGATCATTATAGTTGCATGATGTTGAAAAGGAACAGCCATTTAGGTGCAATACAAAAAGAAAAAGGTCATGAGAAATGACAATGACCTTTTTCTTTTTGGAAAAATATGACTTTATTTAGAGATTCTTGTATTATTGGATGGGACATCTCTCTAGAATGAACCGTGGACTCATGACCTGGAAGCAACCAGAATAATATGATGGCCAAAGTTGTTACCTGTTGCTAAGATGATTAATCTTATCTATGTATGAGCTTCCACTACTGTTTGTATCCAACAAGTGTATGGTATATGCTATGCCAGGTACTTGTTTATCAATTAAGAGTTTTAACTTTTTATAATTTTAATTGAGCAGCCATATTTACCAAGTGAGACACCGCCTGGTCTTAGAGCTCTGAGGGAAAAGGAGCTGAAAAATCTCAGGGGTGATGGCAAAGGAGTTAGAAAATTATCAGACAGGATTTATGACTATGATATATACAATGATTTGGGAAATCCAGACAGAGGTATTGAATTTGCTAGGCCAAATCTTGGAGGTGAAAAAATTCCATATCCAAGAAGGTGTCGCACTGGCCGTGGCCCAACTGATACTGGTTAGTGCTCCATCTGTTCTGCATATCTTCAGTTCTGCGCAACACTTTGGAACTAAACTTTTGAGCAGTGATGTTGAGAATACTACTAAATTTTTGTACAATTTTACCAGATATGGATGCTGAAAGTCGTGTAGAAAAGCCATCTCCAATGTATGTGCCTAGAGATGAACAGTTTGAAGAGTCCAAGCAAAATACTTTCTCATTTGGGAGGCTTAAGGCAGTGCTACATAATCTAATCCCATCCTTAAAGGCAAGCATTTCTGCTGATAATCATGACTTTGGTGCGTTCTCAGACATTGATGTCCTCTACAGAGAGGGGCTCCTTCTCAAAGTAGGGTTGCAGGATGACATCATGAGGAAGTTACCATTGCCAAAGGTGGTGACCAAGATTCAAGAATCTAGTGAGGGACTCCTCAGATATGACCTGCCCAAGATTGTTTCCAGTGAGTATTATGGTTACAGAATTAGTTGTTCACAAGAACGGTTATTTAGTATTGCATGGAATTAACGTGTCACACTTTCTACAGTTCCTAGATAACAGTTTTAATATCCCAGTTAGCAGAAAGATGGTTTCATAATTGCTGAAGCCCAACTGAACAACTTCTAGGCACTGAAGCTGGTGGTGGTCCAGTGCCCATTATAGTCTAGTGGAACGCACTTTACAGCATAAAAAAGCAATGGAAAAGATAAATCTAGCATGGGTTATTACAGCTATCGAAGAGAATATTCATTTATACCTAGCATTTGATCAATAAGAAAAAAAAGAAAAGAAAGAAGTACCTAATCATAAGCTTTCTCTTTTCTCTTTCTGGATCCCCATTGGGTCCAGGCTATCATGAATTGAAAACTGTGGTTTCTGAATTCCCAATGCCTTTTTGTTTAGTCTAGTTCATCCATTACATTTTTCTATCTGTAACTTGCACTAATCATCAATACATGTAGAATGTGGGTTTAATCCCTCATTATTCGCTCATTAATAGATGATTATTTTACTGATCTGAATGTGATCAAAACGTGCAGAGGACAAGTTTGCGTGGTTGAGAGATGATGAATTTGCCCGTCAAGCACTCTCAGGAATTAACCCTGTCGGCATTCAGAGGCTTCAGGTTTTTCCTCCCAAAAGTAATCTTGATCCTGAAATCTATGGTTCACAAGAATCTGCTCTTAAAGAAGAACACATTGTGGATAATCTCAATGGAATGTCAGTTCAACAGGTAGTCATAGCTAAATTTTGATTATGGTCATATAAATTTTTCTTTCTTTCTCTTTTTTTCTAACCATTATTGATGGTTTAATGATTGTGTCGTCCACTTGGTGATAATTGCAGGCCTTGGAGCATAATAAGCTGTATATAGTGGATTACCATGACATTTATCTCCCATTTTTGGACCGGATAAATGCTCTCGATGGTAGAAAAGCATATGCAACTCGGACCATATTTTTCTTGACCCCTCTTGGGACACTTAAACCTATTGCTATAGAACTCAGCCTTCCACCAACAGCATCTACTTCTCGATCAAAGCGAGTTGTGACACCTCCTGTTGATGCCACCAACAATTGGATTTGGCAACTCGCCAAGGCTCACGTCTGCTCCAACGATGCTGGAGTTCACCAGCTTGTCAATCACTGGTAAGATTCAGTTTTAGACTTTAGCTAGTTCATTGAGTTTCCTGATGTAGCCCGTGACTGACATCTTGCAAATACAGGCTACGTACACATGCTAGTTTGGAGCCATTTATACTAGCAGCTCACAGGCAATTAAGTGCAATGCACCCCATATACAAGCTGTTGGATCCACACATGAGGTATAATCTGGAGATCAATGCCCTGGCTCGTCAAAGCTTGATTAATGCTGATGGTGTTATTGAGAATTGCTTCACTCCTGGCCGCTATGCCATGGAGATCAGTGCTTCTGCTTATAAGAACAGTTGGCGATTTGACATGGAAAGCCTCCCTGCTGATCTGATACGCAGGTAACACCTTAGCTTCTAAGTTTGTACTTTTCAATAGCATTAAAAAAAAGCAGTGAAGTGGCCTAGTGATTAAAACTCCCTACACTGAGACTTAGTCTCGAACACGAGTTCTACAACATAAATAGCGTTAAAAAGAGCAGTGAAGTGGCCTAGTGATTAAAACTCCCTACACTGAGACTTAGTCTCGAACTCGAGTTCTACAACATACTGTTTAATGTGGACAACAAGAAAGCGGTCAATATTACTGAGCTTGCTATAGAGTCTGTACTTGAGAGTTAAGAGTGATCTGTTTAATGAAAATTTTGAGAGAAATCTAACCATGTTCCTGATGATCTTGTAGGGGTATGGCTGTACCTGACCCGAAACAACCACATGGCCTGAAGCTTCTAATTGAGGACTACCCATATGCCCAAGATGGACTTCTTATCTGGTATGAAATAGAGAACTGGGTACGCACCTATGTGAACCATTACTACCCAAATGCAAGCATGATTTGCAGTGACAAAGAGCTACAAGAATGGTATTATGAGTCTGTCAATGTTGGCCATGCTGACCTGCGCGATGCAGATTGGTGGCCCTCTTTAGCCAACTGTGATGATCTTGTCTCCATCCTCACCACCCTCATTTGGCTTGCATCTGCACAACATGCTGCCCTCAATTTTGGCCAGTACCCTTATGGTGGTTATGTGCCTAATAGACCTCCCTTGATGAGAAGATTAATCCCTGAAGAAAATGACCCTGAGTATGAAATTTTCATGGCTGATCCACAAAAGTATTTCCTATCAGCATTGCCAAGTTTGTTACAAGCAACCAAATTTATGGCTGTGGTAGACACATTATCAACACATTCACCTGATGAGGAATATATTGGCGAACGACAACAACCGTCAATTTGGACAGGCGATACTGAAATGATTGAGGCATTTTACGGATTCTCAGCAGGGATCGGGCAGATAGAGAAGGAGATTGACAGAAGGAATGCTGATCCTAACCTGAGGAATAGATGCGGTGCAGGAGTGTTACCATATGAATTACTAGCACCTAGTTCAGGCCCTGGAGTGACATGTAGAGGGGTACCAAATAGTGTCTCAATTTGAGAACGAGGAACATAGACTTGTGACCATTTATAGTTGCCTCCTAAGTTATTACATCTTGTTGAGGTGGGTCACAATTGTAGTAATAGCAAGTAATCTGCATGGGACCATTCTTACATATTTGTATCAATATATCTGCAATTTAGTCTATTAACTTAGAAGAATTGTATATGCAATAGGATTTGATAATCTATAGAGCCTCAAGTTATTCAATAAAGAGGTGGATTTCTGAAACTCAGATTGATTCCTATATGTTGCTGCACTTACCAAAAACATGCACCTACAGAACTTGCAATCTATGACTTTTAAGATTTATATTTCACAACACAAAAAAGATGACCCCGACACTGCTATGAAGTCTTGGTACGGGGTTGTCCAAGATAATGTCCCAGACAGTTCCTCTACCATGCAAGTCCGAGCTGGCAGGGTTGCCATAGCCACAGGAAAATCTGGTCCGACCCTACAAATAATTGTGGCAGTAGCAGAACCGCAACATGTGGATCACAGGAATGGAATTATAGAAATATGAAAGGACTTGGGCTATAATTATAGTTCAATGCCTTCTCCAATTCAGTGGGTATACATTAAAGTTTGCTATCGTCACATCTCATAAGCACAAATAAATAAATATAAATTAAATATATATACGATACGGTGCAGTCAACAAGTTAAGTTCTTGACTAAACAAAAAACAATCAAACAAGTTGGTTAGACTAATTGGTCTGCTTAGATCTCTAGTCAACCACTCCACGGCCGCCCTTAATTTCATGATCATTATCACATTAGGAGCGAGACACATATTAGCTTGATGGAGCCAAACTTGCTGTGATCACTTATTGTTTATTTCAAAACTCTTTAAAAAAGTAATTGGCTTTTAGTAGAAAAAAGTTTTATATTTCACTCGCAATTCACGTGGATTTACAGGAGTTTTTTATTGTTACTATTCACTAATTAAGTCGATATTTAACTAACTACTTGTCTGTGTATAAAATTTTATATAATATAATCCTTATAAATTAATAACTTCTATAATATACTAATTTTTATAATCTTGAACAATTAGTTGGCTAAATTATACTAGAAGACTAATACACAACTCTTAAAAATTCAACCAAATATTAACGATAAGAAATAAATCTTCTTATTGCTGCAGCAGCAGCAGAAAAATATGAGAAGAAATTAAACGATAAAACAAACACCAAAATTTAATGTGAAAAATTTCAGTGTAGAGAAAGAAACTATGGAACAAACTGATATACAAATCCACTAAACTCAATAAGGATTTAAAGAAAAAGTTGATCTCTCACCCTCACAACAACAAATTGTCTCACAAAGTTTCAAAATTAAAACTTAAGTTGATATCACAACCAACAATCACTCAAACCAATCCCCCCAAAACAATCAAACAAAGATGAGAATACAACCTTCTTTGCCCTTTCTCATTTCTTCTTCACTTTTGGACGTTGTGACCTTACTGACTCAAGTAGGCTATTTATAGGCATCTCTTGACTTTACAATTCAGAATCTTAATTGAACTAAATTAATTAGATCACATATATCCTTATCAGGTTACATCGAGCGAGAGCGAATTGGGGCTTTGAAGAAAAACAAACACGAACCCTCAGAAAAGTCAGTGTTCACTTCCCAGGTTTCATTCGATTTGTTGTTGATTGGATGATGGAAAAACCAAGCAAGCCTTAGCCCTTGATACAAGGAGCGGGCGCAGTGAACTGTAATTGTGAAAAGGTTGGAAGATCTGGCCTACATTACAACTAAAAAGAAAAATATTTAACTTGGAATGATGCATCCATAAAGAATTCTACTATCTTCAGATGATCCTCTCACATAGTTTTTATCTTTTAGAGCTGATGTATTTCTATTGTGATCTTATCCTCCACGTCATTCAATATCTTTTCTTCATCTTTATCTATTGATGATGAGTCATCCAAGCCTAAAGGCTTTCATAGCACACTGGTATACGGTCTTCACACACGGCTGTTTATCTTCACACTTTTACAGAGACTTATATAGTTGATCTACACAGTTGTGTAAGTCAATAACTGAACCATAAAGTCATCTACGATCATGAAAAATCTAAAAAAGAGTTGGACACTTAACAATATCCCCCTCTAGCCCAAATATGAGGAAGACAGTTTATTCTTCATCATCAACTTTAGATACATCTCAACAAGCTTACAAAAAAACTTTTGTTTGTTTCCAGGAACCCCTTTAGTCAGCATATTAGCACCATTTATAGGCATTTATAGGCATCTCTTGGGCGTTGTGACCTTACTGACTCAAGTAGGCTATTTATAGGCATCTCTTGACTTTACAATTCAGAATCTTAATTGAACTAAATTAATTAGATCACATATATCCTTATCAGGTTACATCACACTAACGAATTAGATGATATTCTCATCCAAATAGGACTATATCTAATAAGATTTATCTACATCCAAACTAAAAAGATAAATATTTAACTTGGAATGATGCATCCATAAAGAATTTTACTATCTTCAGATGATCCTTTCACATAGTCTTTATCTTTTAGAGCTGATGTATTTCTACTGTGATCTTATCCTCCATATCATTCAATATCTTTTCTTGATCTCTATCTATTAATGATGAGTCATCCAAGCCTAAAGCCTTTCATAGCACACTGGCATACGGTCTTCACACACGATCGTGTATCTTCACACCTTTACAGAGACTTATACAATTGATCTACACATTTGTGTAAGTCAAGAACTTAACCATAAAGCCATCTATGATAACGAAAAGTCTAAAAAAAGAGTTGGACACTTAAGAATATCCCCCTCCAGCCCAAATATCAGGAATACACATTATTCTCCATCATCTACTTGAGATACATCCCAATAAGCTTACAACAAAACTCGTGTTTGTTTCTAGGAACCACTTTAGTCGGCATATCAGCACCATTTAAATCTGTATGAAGCTTCTTCAACATTAATTATTGCTCTTCTATCACAGACCTCAACTAATGATATCTGACATTTTCATAAAATGCAACCTCTTGCATATCTTCAAGCTCCCCTTTAGCAACAAGTAACAGGTACTCATGACTTGGATACCTTTTAGAATGCCTTTTCTCCCTTGTCAACCTTCGAAGCTACGTTTCATTAGCTATTGGATCCAATTGCTTCCCCTGTTCATTATCCTCAATAGATTCATCTCCGGTGTTGTCTGAATGTGGTTCATGTAGCTTATCAATATCATATTATATCTAATCACCACCAGTGTGTGCTTGGTCACAAACTTCATCTTCTTCACCTATGGACTGCTCAATAGTCGAAGGAGATGGCGAAGAGCCAACTATGCCATCTAATGAGTTGCAGTATGATGATTCGTCTACGCTTAGAAGATCAACACCTCTCTCGTGCTCCTGGAACACCACATCCTAGATCATGACCACCTTTTACTTATCTAAGTCATAAAGTCATAATCCAAACCGATCACTATGTTATCCAACAAAGATTCAAGGTATCGTGTAATGCCCCAAAAATCTTCATTTCATGAAAAGTACTTTTTGGGTCGTGAATATTGTATTCCGAGGTGAATAGTGACACCCGGGAACCAAAATTGTATTTTATTTTATTTGGCATCAGATAATATTATTCAAGGACAGCTCGATGATCAAATTAGAGCTCCAAACGAGTTCATTTTGAGGGTTTGACTAAGAGTTGACTAATGGTCAAAGTTTGACTTGAGAAAGGGTGAAAGTCAATCCCGAAACTATTAATGAAAATAAATGATATTAATTAAGGTCTTTATGTGAGGTTTATATTTTTCTTATGGATATTTTTTATTGAGCAAAAGAATTAACAGATAAAGTTAAATTTTTTTAAAAATTTTGGTAAACTTCTAATGACCACATGACATTTTTGTCATTTTCTTTGCTACCTACCTCTTTTTTTCACTAAGGAGTGTCAAGAACCACCATCCCTCCTTTCTTCTCCATTTTTCTTTCATTTCTTCCATATTCAAGCCAATTTTCTTTAGTTTTAACCCCCAAATCACCTATTAAACTCTAAATCATCAACCTAGGGTCCCCAAACTCACCATATCAACAAAGAAAAAGGGAAAAGATGAAGAAAATGTATATGGGTGTTCTTGATGTATAGTACCTGAAAATTTATAAGGTTAGTTCATGGAGTTTTAATTATTTTTAGTACATGATTTTGGTATGATTGCATGCATTAGTGAATTAAATGCATGGAATTCAATTTGTTATGCAATATTATGAAGATAAAGAAGATGAATTGAAGGAGAGAGAGAAAGAGAAAGAGAAGGTGTTGGAACCCCTCCCTGGTGAGACACGTGTCCGACGTCCGACGTGACATCTGGACGCGTATCCCACGAGGGAGGAATCCCTCACCACGAAAAATTTACTCACTCGAACTTATTTTACTGTCATCCGAATAAATCTT
>JAOQMQ010000005.1:4072902-4098507 GCA_027563845.1 Erythroxylum subrotundum | reverse complement strand
ATGTCCAGGTTGCAGCAAAACGGATCGAGCTGCCGAACTTCAATGGAGTCGATCCCATGAGTTGGGTCCGGCGAGCAAAGCAGTATTTCCATGTGCAAGAGACCCCTAAAGAGAAGAAGGTCACGCTGGCTTTAGTGTGCATGGAGGGTCATGCTCTTCACTGGATCAACTGGTTACAAGATCGGAAGCCTCTTATGACTTGGGAAGAGGTTAAGAAGGAAGTGCTCACTAGGTTCGGTGGTGCACTGGTGACTAACCCTTTCGAAGCCTTAGCTGCTGTTCGTCAAATGGGGGTAGTGGATGAATTTATCCAGGATTTAGTTTCCAAAGCGATGCAAGTCAGGGGATGTTCAGAAGAATTTTTCATCGGGCAGTTTCTGAATGGACTGAAGGAGGAGATTAGGGCTCGGATTCGTTCGCATGAGGCGGTGGATCTCTATCAAACAATGAATTTAGCCAGGGAAATCGAACATGAACTGGAGGTGGTGAGTCGGAAAAAGTTTGCGCAGCCATCTTCTCACAGAGAAAGCTTTGGGTTGGGCGCAAAAGCAGGGTCAGTAATTGGGGTCAAAGGACCTCAGACTACTTTTCAGGTTGTTGAAGGAAGGAAGAGTGGGTTTGAAGCTGGAGGGACTCACCCAGGTGGAGGACCGGCCCAATCTTGGAGTCACTTGAGGGGAACCACCGGACCTGCTCAATCTGGAGGGAGCAGTACCGAGTCAAATGGTCATGCGGGTTCAGCCTGGCCCAGAGGGGTCCGAAAATACACCCAACAAGAGTTTCAAGACCTTAGGGCAAAACGCCTTTGTTTTCGTTGTCTTCAACCCTATCATCCTCTTCACCAATGCCAAGGAACATCGTTACACACGGTGATCTTAGCCGATGACGATTCGTCGAAGGACAGGGGCGAGGGGTCGACACCGGAGATGGAGTCGCAGGAACTTCCGAACGACCAGCAGTTTACAAACCTCAAACTCCTTTATTTTGCTCTAGGTGGGTGCGGAAGTCACCAGACCATGAAGTTACGAGGGATGGTTGGTGGTGTAGCCGTTATTCTTATGGTAGACAGTGGGGCGAGCCACTGTTTCGTTACCAAGGGGGCAGCAGAGAAGATGGGACTCCATATTGAACCAACATCGCGAACTGGTGTGCGATTGGGAGACGGGGGACGGGAAGAGACCTAGGGCGTCTGCCGAAATGTGTCAGTAGAAATTGAGGGTGCTAAGTTTCAGGTCGATTGTTTTGTGTTTCCGTTAGGAGGGGTCGACCTCATTTTAGGAGTCTCGTGGCTACAACAGTTGGGAGATGTCAAAGCAAATTGGGGTCAAATGTCTATGGAATTTCAGTTTGGTGGGAGAACGTTTAAAGTGGATGGGGACCATCAAGTTTCAGGGACTCCGACGACGGCGCCGCTACTGGCGATGTCTGGATCTTTCAAGGATGGGCCTAAGAGCCCGTCAAGAAGGCGGACTTCAGTGAGGCGAAGCTTCGACGCTGATAACGAGTTCATTACTCTGTTGCACGGCTCGGATCCGATTAAAGTAGAGCTCAATCGACTAGAGAATGAAGTGAGAGATAAAGACAGAGAGTTAGGAGAAACGCATGCGGAGATCAAGGCATTGAGGTTCTCTGAGCGACTAAGAGAGAAGGCTGTTGAAGAGTTGACAGACGAACTATCAAAGGCGGAGGAAAAGCTCAAGCTAACATAGTCTCTTATAGAGAGCAAAAATCTAGAAATCAAGAAAATCAATGATGAAAAGAAGGCATCCATGGCAACTCAGTTTGCAGCTGAAGCTACCCTTCGAAGAGTTAATGCTGCCCAGAAGGATGATGATATGCCTCCAATAGAGGCAATTCTGGCACCTCTTGAGGCTGAGCTTAAACTTGCTCACCAGGAGATTGCAAAACTTCAAGATGACAACAAAGCACTAGATCGGCTAACTAAATCAAAGGAAGCAGCATTACTTGAAGCTGAAAGGACCGTTCAATCTGCCTTATTGAAGGCCTCTATGGTTGATGATCTTCAAAACAAAAACCAGGAGCTGATGAAACAAATAGAAATTTGCCAGGAAGAAAATAAGATTTTGGACAAAATGCACTGGCAAAAGGTTGCAGAGGTTGAAAAACTTACTCAGGCTGTAAGGAAACTTGAAGAGGCTGTTCTTGTAGGTGGTGCAGCTGTCAATGCTATGAGGGATTACCAGAGAAAAGTTCAGGAGATGAATGAGGAAGCTACCTGGATCAACTGTTCGGATTTTCGGGGACAATTTCCTGAATCAGACCTTGTGGACAAGGTCTGTTTCCAATGAGGGAGTATTGTTAGCCATGGACAGAAACCGTTATTGGTTTATCATAGGAAGAAGAAGAAGCAGAACGCTGAGGTGGAGAGAGAATGATGAGCTGGAGAGTGAGGCATGCGTGTGTAACCGTTCGGGAGAATAAGAGAATGATTGTATAGGGTGTACGGGTACTCTAGATGGAGAATATAAATTAGATAGAAATGATGAAGAAATTATCGATTATTCTTGATATTAGCTTATTGTACGGCCTTTGGCTGGGAGAGCTATAGCTCTATAGAGACTATCAATACACATTATTGGTTTCTACTGGAATCTCCCTATCCTTTCTCTATCAATATGTTACCGAATTGTATCGTTCCGAAAGTTTGGTTCCGATGTAGGATATTTGATTTGGGTTATAAACTGCATGGCTTCGAGAGCTCAGTTCCGATGTGAATGCATATAAAAAAATGGATCGTATGGTTCCGAGAACTCGATATTGTATTTTTAAAATCCCATTTATCCGGCTCGATGATGCAATTTCAATGGATTTTGCTTTGGGACAATTACAGAAAGTAGATAAATGCATGATTAATGATTAAAGGACTTCAAATGAGATCGTTGTATATTTCGATATAAACTATTATAATAGATACATACTTATATTTCATAACTTGATTTTTAAATGCCTATTTCTGCTTAAAAATAAATGAAGATATTTATATGTGCAAAATATTATATATCATGCATGTTATGATTGAATGAATTGAATTGAATGAGAAATGTAATTGCTTGAACACCACTAAGCCTATAGCTTAGCGTGTGGATTTTCTTTCCGTGCGTAGGTTTTGAAGAGAACTAAAAGAAAGTTATGGTGGATCTACTACAAGACAAGATTCACATAGAGGACTTTGAAAGATTTGGAGGTGGATATACTACAAATGATTATTGGGTGTTTGGTTATGACATGTACATATAAAGAAGTGAAGGATCTTACATGTACATATAAATGAAAGTTATGCATGAAATCTTGTTTAGATGTGTCAAAAGGTACTGGAGGATGGGTAAAATATTTTGTCAAGGAGTTTGACATGGAGATGGATAGTTGAGAAACATGCATGAGAAGTGTATTGAAGTTTCTTGCAGGAGGTTTTAAGTAAATATAGAAGAAACTCTGTTTAAATTTTTTAAAGTGAATAGTAATTGCTAGATTAATAAGGTTTAAATAAAAAATGTTATAGTTTGAAGTGTTAGGTATTTAAGAATATGATAACACTCGGTATGTCGATTTCATTATCGAGTATGGGGTGTTACATATCGACTTTGAGTTAAGCTTCTTTCTCTGATCTTTAGGTATATGTCTACATACCTTGCAACCAAAAACTCTCAAATGATGATATGTGGGATCTTTGCCAGTCCACGCTCTCTTGAGTATCTTAAAATCCAATAAAACTGAGGGAGATCAATTTATCAGGTAGACCACTATTTGGACTACTTCTCCTTAAAATTTCTTTGGCAATATAGACATTCTAAGCATGCAACGAACCTTCTCCGTAATGGTTCTGTTTATGCTTTTAGCAATCCTATTATAGTTAAGTCTCTGGCTTGATTTTCTCATGTATGATGTTATGTTATTTACAATATTTTTCAAACACCTTAAAAGTATACTTCCTTTCATTGTCCGTTCGCAGGCACTTCAGCTTCCTCTTAAGTTTCCTTCCTACCATAACATAAAACTTCTTGAAAGTTTCAAACACTTGACTCTTAGAGTTTAACATGTACACCCAAGTCTTGCTCGACGAATTATCAATAAATGTAACAAAATATATGTTACCACCTAGTGACTTCTCCTCAATAGGACCACAAACATTTGAATGCACCAACTCTAATAACTCTGACATCCTTGTAGATCTTCTCTTGAAAGAGACTTTATACTACTTTCTAGTTAAACAATGATTGCAAGGATTAAGCGGTTGTGAGTTCTTAACTATAATAAGGGGTTTTTTAGCCAGTAACTTTAATCCCTTCTTACTCATGTCTCCCAATTTTCAATGCACAAATTTGGTGAAGTTTCCTCGTTGGTTGTGTATACTTCTACACCACCTTTAAGTGTATCTTGTATAGCAAGCAACATAATCTCCTTGGGCAAATGTTATTGCACCTTTAGACAATTTCCATTTCCTATCCCTGAAAGTATACTGAAAGCCTTCTTGATCTAACACATTCATTGATAACATATTCAGCCTTAGATCGGGGATGTGTCGTATATCTCTCAAGGTTAGTAAGCATCTGATATTTATTTGAACCTAGATATCACCCATACTGACTATCTTGGTGAAACTTTAGTTTCCCATTTTTACAACCCTAAAAATCTCCGCTCTTATAACTTGAGAAGTACTCCACCTTTGGAATATAATGATAAGATGTTTTGGTATCTATCATCCATTCAAAACCATAATTACTGACATGGAAACATTCACTAGTTGTATAAACTAGTGACACCTTATCATTCGTGCTTGAAGCAGTTGTAGCTGTACTCTTATTATCATCATCATCTTGATGATCTTGCTTCTTTTGATCCCTCTTTTACTTATAGCAGAACCTCTTAATGTGTTATAGTTGATCGCAATAGTGGTATGTCTTCATGTTATTGTCACTTCTGGACTTTGAACGGCTTTTAGACTTGCCACGACTTTTGGGACCCATTGTTTGTCCCCCTGCTTTCTGTCATGAAATCCTACACGTTGTCAACTCTAATCTCCTTTCTTTTGATTTCTTCATTAAACATACTATCTTTGATTACTTCTTATGAGAGCACACCTTCAAGAGCTGAGTTGCTAATCATCACCACTAACATTTCCTAAAAGACGTAATCAACAAACTTACAGCAATGAAGATCATTTTTGATGATGCTAGTAATGAACTTAACAAGACCAAAGCTTGAAGCTCATCATAAAAAATGATCTTCATTGCTGTAAGTTTGTTGATTACGTCTTGGAAATCACTTAGATGCTTTGAAACTAATATTCCAACCTTCAACTTCAAATTTACAAGCCTTTTAACGAGAGAAACCTTATTATAAGCAGTCTTCTTTTCATATAGACCTTCTAGCTTCTTCCATAACTCAAAAGTATTTATTTATTGAGACACGTGGTTGAATATGCTGATATCAATCAATTGTCTGATATTTCCTAGAGTTTTCTACCTTATCTTTTCTCATTCTTTGTCTGACATCATTTCAGGTTTTAAAGGAACACCATCCTTCACATCTCGATCCATATCAATAGGATTAAAGAAATCCTTGCAATATAAAAGTCCTCCATCATGGGCCTCCATATCGAGTAATTTGATTATGTTAACTTGACACCATACTGTTATTTCTGCCTTCCATTACAATGGCTCTGATACCACTTTTTAGAAAACAGATACA
The DNA here is from genome assembly GCA_027563845.1 of Erythroxylum subrotundum. Classification (NCBI taxonomy): domain Eukaryota; kingdom Viridiplantae; phylum Streptophyta; class Magnoliopsida; order Malpighiales; family Erythroxylaceae; genus Erythroxylum; species Erythroxylum subrotundum. Next base: position 4,092,798 of record JAOQMQ010000005.1, on the reverse strand, counting down.
TAACTCTCTAAAAATAACCAAATATTAATGACAAGAAAGAACTCTCCTTATTGCAGTAACAAAAAAAGATAGAAGAAACTAAACAATGAAACAAACACTAAGATTTAATGTGGAAACCCCTTTAGTGTAAAGAGCAAAACCATAGGCAAACTGACAAATAAGTCTACTAAAATCAATAAAAATTTACAAAATAATTTGATCTCTCACCCCTTACATCAACAAATTGTCTCATAAAGTTTCAAGATTGAAACTTAAGTTGATATCACAATCAATACTTACTCAAAAAAATTCCCAAAATAATCAAACAAGGATAAAAATACAATCCTCTTTTTCCTCTCTTTGTTTTCCCTCACTTTTGGACGTTGTGGTCACACTCTGTATCTCTATTCTTCTATAGCACGACTCAAATAAGCTATTTATAGGTACCTCTTGGCTTTACAATTCAGAATCCTAATTAAATTGAACTAACTATATCACATCGATCCTTATCAAATTATATCACATTAACTAATTAGATGACACTCTCATGATAGGATTTATCTATCTCTCAACTAACAAGATAAGAGCTTACAATTAACTAGGAATGATACATCCATATCCATGAAGAACTGTACTATCTTCAGATAATCCCCTTGCATAATCTTTATCTTTTAAAATTGATGTATATATACTATTATCTTATTCCTTACATCACTCAAGATCTCTCTTTGATCTCTATTCATTAATAATGAGTCATCTAAGTTGAAAGCTTTTCATAGCACACCAGTACATGGTCTAATGTCTTTACAGGGACTTAAACAGTTGATTTACATAATCGTGTAGGTCAAGACATGAACCATAAAGCCATCTACGATCATTGAAAGTCTCAAAACAGAGTTAGACACTCAACAAATTGTTTCTAGATTGATTAATACTTCTTTCAATTGGTAAATTTTATAGAAAATTTCCTGTGCTGTGTCATTTTCTAATCATGTTCAGAATTTGCAGGTTAATTATACTTAATTGGGAACTAATATCTCGTAAACTTCCACGCACGCATTTCTAAGGAAGAGGCTTGGCAGATTCCTGATAAATATATAACACATTTAATAGTAACATTATCTCAACAACCAATAAATCTCATAGTAGCCAGCTTAAAATAACCCTGTTTATGAACTAAGCGTGGCCCAGTATGCTTCCTTTTCAATGGACAAAACGTTCCCACCAACCAAGACTAATGAAGAAAAAAGAGGGTCATGATTTTCATCTATTGCAGTTTAGGTTAATAAAAAAGGTTAAAAACTACTTATTATTTTATCTAGAGAATCGTTAGAAGTAATATATGTATTACAAACTCTTAATAATAGTTTCGTAAGGCTTAAAATCACTCTTTAACAGATGCAAAGATGCTTCTAAGTGACTAGCTTAAGATTTTCTTCTTTTTTTTTTTAATTTCTCGCTAGGTGTTTTAGGAGAGTCCTAATTACGGGAAGATACATTTAAATTATCCACACCTGGACTAATCCTTGCTCGAGCCGAGTAGATCTCTTACGGGAGGTAAAATTTTAGTCCCAAATTTTAAACGATTGCATATATAACGGCGGTTCGAACCGGAGAATACATTAGGGTATTCTTCTTTGTTACGATGAACTTGATTAATTAGTCCCCCACTAATGCCTTTAAGTTAATCTTACACCAATTACAGTTGGCGGAGCCACCGGCTGCATTGACTCAAATCCATTAATTTGCTTTTGCTTCTGGTTTTGAACTGACTGAAAGTTAAGTGAAATTCCATCTAAGTGAGAGTCAATGGTCAAGTTCTAACAATTCCTATTATTTAAAGGAAAGACCAAGACTCAGTAAAAGTAACCATTTTGATCACCATGCCCATTATTTCCAAATCTTTTATTAATATAAAGTCAAGAGTCATTGTTTATAATTATATCCCACTTCTCGATCTCCCACAACAACCAAATTTTGTACTCTTATGCTCTTGGAAAAGGGTGTCCGATGCCTTTAGCAATTTCTGATGCTTTTTCCTTCACTTTCTTAGAAAACAAACACAGGAGTGTCCAATGACTTCAGCAATTTCTGATGCTTTTTCCTTCACTTTCTTAGAAAACAAACATAAGCTACTAACAACCCCTTCATATCCAATTCGGTTTTTTAGTGACTTTTAACATAACATGGCAGGTTAAAGGTAGCTTGCAAAATCTCTACCAATAAAATTAATCAGAGTCGATAAAATTTTAATCTTGAGGGGAAAGTCTTTAAATTTTATTTTTTATATTAAAATATTTAATTTAAGTTCTTCAACTTAATTTAAATTGTTATTTAAAAAGTTATGATGTAATTTGAAAAGTTGAATTCAATATAAAAAATAAAATTCATGAATTTAGTTTCTCTTTTGAGTGAAATTTTATATAACAACAACAACATCAAGTAAAAATTTCGCTGAAAGTAAGATCTGAAATGGTTCAGTAACAGGCAATTTTATTTTTAACTAATATAAAAACTGTTCCAAATGACACCAAGAAATGATCCCACTTCCAAAAAGTCTCAAGTACATATATATCAATTCGAAATACTATACACACCCACATCAATTATGTTCCACAAGATCTAGTTTCATGTTCAAGGAAGAGATTGTTTGAAGGGATATTCAATTAATAATTGTGTAAGAAAACAACACTACATTTCAAGCTTCAACAGAAACATGAAATAACGACAAAATCTTGAAGTCATTGATCAGTTTCAAACGTCAAAATAACAACCACAACGACCAAGACTTGTAACTTCTAGCCTCTATAAGTAACTTTCGATGTCTGCGTGAACCTCATATCCAAAGTTCCATCACAAAATCTTTCAAATTTCCTCTCACCAAATGGATAATCCTACCTGGTTTACCTATCTTGCAGCTTGGCTCGCCACCGTAGCTGTCATCCTCCTCTCCCGCCGGTTCAGACGCCGGAGACTCAATCTGCCACCAGGACCAAAACCATTTCCCATCATTGGCAACCTTAACCTTATAGGCTCACTTCCACACCGATCACTTGACAAACTTTCTCAAAAATATGGTCCACTCATGCACCTAAAGTTCGGATCTTTTCCTGTTGTGGTTGGATCTTCTGTCGAAATGGCCAAAACCATCCTTAAAACTCACGACGTTAACTTTGCTTGTCGTCCCAAAACTGCTGCAGGCAAGTACACAACCTACAATTTCTCAGATATCACATGGTCACCCTACGGACCCTATTGGCGTCAAGCTCGTAAAATGTGTTTGACGGAACTTTTCAGCGCTAAACGTCTCGAGTCATACGAGTACATACGCAAGGGGGAGTTGAAATCTCTTCTTAGAAACCTGTTTAAATCAGATGGTGAGGTTGTTAATCTTAAAGATTACCTGTCAGACGTTAGCTTGAATGTGATTAGTCGTATGGTGTTGGGGAAGAAGTATACGGTGAAGGGTGAAAATGAGAATGAAATTGTCACGCCCGAGGAGTTCAAGGAAATGCTTGATGAGTTGTTTTTGCTTAACGGGGTGTTGGACATAGGGGACTCCATACCGAGGATTGCTTTCTTGGATTTGCAAGGGTATATTAAGAGAATGAAGGTTTTGAGCAAGAAGTTCGACAGGTTTTTGGAGCATGTATTGGATGAACATAACGAGAGAAGAAAAGGCGTCAAGGATTATGTGGCTAAGGATATGGTTGATGTGCTTTTGCAGCTTGCAGATGATCCTAATCTTGAGGTTAAGCTAGAGAGAAATGGAGTCAAGGCATTTACTCAGGTTTGTTTCAGATAAAACTGTTTTCGTTAAAGTAATCAGAAACCTGATTCACTTCCTTTGCAATTCTCTTCAAGAACAGAAGAAGATTGGCCTCGGAAGATGCCATTGATAGGCTTCCTGCAACTTGTGGGAAGAACAGTACAAATCATGTACTATTCCTATAAATGATGTCTTAATAGGCCTACTTTTGCTGATGATTGACTTATACATGGAAATGGCCCAAATTCTGCTTTTGTTATATTTCTTTTTTTCTCATTATATTACTTATGGTTTATTAGTATGATCCTCAGGACTTGATTGCTGGAGGCACTGAAAGCTCTGCAGTGACAGTGGAATGGGCAATCTCTGAGCTATTAAAGAAACCAGAGATCTTTGAGAAGGCAACACAAGAACTTGACAGAGTAATTGGAAAAGAAAGATGGGTAGAAGAGAAAGACATTGTTAATCTACCTTTCATTGATGCAATCGTTAAAGAGACAATGAGGTTACACCCTGTGGCACCAATGTTAGTGCCTAGGTTGGCTCGTGAAGACATCAACATTCATGGCTATGACATACAAAAGGGCACTCGTGTACTTGTCAATGTTTGGACAATAGGGAGAGATCCCAGTTTGTGGGAGAACCCAAATGAGTTCTGTCCCGAGAGGTTCATTGGCAAGGTCATAGACGTGAAGGGACATGACTTTGAGTTGTTGCCATTTGGTGCTGGCAGGAGGATGTGCCCTGGTTATAGTCTTGGCCTGAAGGTGATCCAATCAAGCTTGGCAAATATTTTGCACGGATTTAAATGGAAGTTGCCTGGTAATATGAAGACAGAGGACTTGAACATGGAGGAGATCTTTGGTCTCTCTACTCCTAGAAAAATCCCACTCGCTGCTGTTCCTGAGCCTAGGCTTCCTCTTCCTCTGTACGCCATGTGATCACTTTCTACAAGCTTTGGCATTTGTGGTTTGTACTATGTTTTAGAACGATTAAACGGCGGCGTTTTAGGATGTAATACTATGGTGATCAATAAAATAAAAAAACGGTTATGCTTTCTCTGTATTGTTGCGATGTCAGCTCATGTCCCTTCTAACCTCTTCTACTCTAGTCGCTCGATTTCCCTAAAACCATCTTCCCCCCCACGGACCTCCGTCCCCCGTCCACATGCTCCGCGCCGTCAGACGAATGTTAGATTTGACGGCTGCTATGTACAGATCAACGGAGAGTTTTCAGTCATCGGCTTCAAGACTCTTCTTTTCTAGTGACTCTGGTGCCACAAACTCAAGGACTGCCGAGTTGACTCGGTTGTCTAGTGTACTTGAGGGATGTGACTATGAGCACTGGCTCGTGGTTATGGAAGCTCCTAAGGGATACCCTGTTCGAGATGAGATAGTTAGTGGATATGTGAAGACATTAGCTATGGCCTTGGGAAGGTGAAGTACATTTCTTTAGAGATTCCGTTGTTAAAGATGGTGTCTTTACTGATTTTGATCACTTGGCTCAGTTGCTTAAAACCCAGGACTCGTTTTTTAGTTGCTAATGTGTTAATTATGGGATACTTGCAGTGAAGAGGAAGCAAAGAACGCCATATACTCTGTTTCTACCAAGTACTACTATGCATTTGGTTGCAAAGTGCCAGAGAGTTTGACCTTTAAGATCAAATGTTAGTTACTCTGAGACCCTTTCGTTTTGCTAGAAATAGAGCTGGTTTAAAAAAGTTTGTAGCGTTCATGGATTGTTTTCTTGGTGTAGCATTGCCTAGTGTGAGATGGGTTCTACCGGATTCATACTTATGTTATGGTGAAAACGGATATGGAGGTGAGCTTTTCTCTACGTGAGCTCATATTCTATTGCATCAATTTCCTAGAATGCTCTGACAGTTGTGAATTTTCAATTGTTTGTATTGACTATTGTCCAGTTCTATATCTCCAAGTGCTTTGTCATTCCCTGAAATTTCTGTTAGATTTTTTTCTTTTTCTTTTTTTGGGCAAATACTTGATTTAGTCATTCAACTGAATCTGCAGAAGACGACTGATTTCCATTTCTATGGTAACGGATTTTAGCTTGTGTTTCTACTTGCTGTCTGTTCTGTAGTTTCTGCAGAAAAGGAAGTTGACTCTTTTATATTTGTATCAATGCTATACATTCCAACAATTCGTCATGAATTTCATTTCAGGAGAACCATTCGTTAATGGGGAGATTGCTCCCTACAATGAGAAGTATCACGAGGAATGGATTAGGGATCAAGATGACGACAAATGCATCAACCTAAACTCTACTAAGAAATCCAGGAGAAGGAAAAGGAAGAAATCCCTATCTAATTGAAGATGTGGCTACTTTGCAAACTGATAACGCAATGCAAAAACCAAACTGTTTAGTGTCAATGCATACACCCGTGGTGTGTCTGGAAAGTTAGGTGCTACTGTTTGGTTAATAGTAGTTTTAGTTGTGGACTATGGTATGGTTTTTGCTTATGCTGTTTGGTCGTTTTGTTCCCTTATTCTTGAATGTAAACATGTGGTATTGAATCATTGGAGAGATGATGTATGCATATATGGTGCAGCTGTAATTGTCGGATAAATTCATCCATCCTTTCAGTTAAATAGTCATATTAGTCTTCATCAGTAGTTGAATATGCGAATAATTCTTTGCAGACAGATTTGAGTTTTCTCTCACCAATTGAGTATGCAAAGACAGCTTGATTTTTATCAACACCGAAACTGAAAGTTTGTATGAATTTTGTAGTGCATCTCTTTGTCTTCTTTTGATGTGAAGACTCTTTCATCAGATGCAAGGAATGGAAAGGGTAGCAGATGATCTATAGTTCCATTAATGTACGTTGACAGAATGAAAGTGCCAAACAGTAAACAACTTTAATGTTAAGAAACCATTTCACTGGGCGCTTAAAGTCTGAGAGGACCTGAACGTCGTCCCAAAAGTCAATAAAGCTAAAACTCTTCTGGAATTGGCATTAACCGCAAAATATCTTCAACCTTCAGTTGTCAAATTCCCAAGGGCAATAGAACAGTTTGTATTTGACTACAGTTTTAGGTGAGTTGTTGGAATTCTAGAATAGGTGAGTTGTTGGAATTTTGCAATAGGTGAGTTGCTGGAATTCTGCAATTTTACTTCTCATCCAAAACATGTTTAGCCAAAAGCATGAAACCTTTTAACACAGATTTCAAATTCGTTCACCCACCTTGTTATTCTTTCAACATCAAACAATTGGTCGTGATGGTATAACTCGTTTTGTGAAATTTTGATCATTTTTAGGTGTAGCACCACTTCTGAAAAGGCCTGTCCAGTTAGAATGAAGTCAATCTCTGTTGAAGTATTTAAGGGTTGAAAATTTTGTCAATGAGAAAATTAAGCACCAATATTATGAGATATGCAGAATACAGTCCGGTGAGAAATTCTTAGATGGCTTTATGTTGAAATGTCAGAAAGTGTGCTGCTTTTTTGAACTTTGAAATGGCCCTTTTTCAGAAACACTACTTCCTGTCAATATTCAGTCTCCTGTTTCGAGTATCTTGTCTTGTTTCCCTATTTTTCTACCTTAGAATACTCAATTTGTGTAGAAGTTGCAATATTCTTGCCAAAGATGTGAATTCTCAGAGAAGGCTAAAATGGCAACGAGAGGAGCTATACAAATGTTCAGCAGTACTTCTTCAATCTAAAACTGCTAGTTAATTTCTTTGTGTACGTGTGAGAGTATAAACTAGTTCCTAAAGCTGTATACAGTTCAGTATCAGAATGGGTATCTCGAGAACTTGATGACTTAGTCTTATGCCTGTGCTTGCGAAATCCACGTTGCCTGTTCTTGTCCTCCTCCATTTCCTTCTTTCCTTGAACTCTGTTACAATGTTTTACCTCGGGGCATGCTTTAGGGCATTCTCTCCCTTTCATGTCTATGTCTGTTTCCTTTTTGCCTTCAGTTGGAAAAATTAACACAAATGGCGCGATTGATATATCATTTAACTCCAACAGTGGCTCTAAGGTATTCACAACAGTGCTCATAGTGGGTCTACTTTTGCAGCGATGACTCAAGCATTGGTACGCCAAAGCAGCTGCCTTTCTAGTCCCCTCAGTTGAGTACCGGCCTTCGAGTCTAGGGTCCATTATTTGGTCGAGCTTGTGATGATTCTTCAATAATGGCCTTGCCCAACTCACCAAAATCTTCTCTCTATTTGGACGTGTCTCGTCTACTGATCTCCTCCCAGTTAATAGCTCTGAAAGTACCACTCCAAAACTGAATACATCACTCATTGTTGTTAAGTGACCTGGAAAAGACCATGTTTTTGAGTTGATAGACAGATCATTAATGTTAATGTCACTAATCATCAAAAGCATAAACTTGAATTACCAGTAGCTATATATTCAGGAGCAGCATAACCTGCTGTGCCCATAACTTCAGCTGTAACATGCGTCTTATCTCCTTCAGGTCCATCTGTTGCTAAGCCAAAATCTGAAAGTTTTGCATTATAATCCTGAAGGGAGTATTCATTTGTCAGTTTGTAACCGGAATGGTGTTGCAGACCATTAAAAGATGTCTTCTTGGTCAACAAATAAGACAAAGAATAAGGATAAATTATTACCGAGTCTAACAAGATGTTTGAAGCCTTGAAATCTCTGTATATGACTGGTTTTTCTTCTTCATGCAGGAAGGCCAGACCTTTTGCCGCCCCAACTGCAATTTTCAGTCTTGTTAACCACGGCAAGGTCATCGAATATCCTGCAGTGATCAGAGGTCAAAACATACCAAGAAGGGCAAAAACATCGGAGAAAAGGATTAAAGAGACAATTCCAAGCTTGGTTTCCTATCAATTATGAGGATTCTATCACTCAAAACTTCTGTTTTAGTGTTCCCATCACAAAGTCTGTCTCCAACTTACGTCTCTGCAATTGTATTTAGTTTTGTTTTACAGAATTGAGGTTGAACGCTAGTAACAGAAAGAAGAAATTCCTACTGGTAAATAATTGTTTTTCTAAGCTCCCTTTCTCCATATATTCATAAACTAGAAGCCTATGCTCGTCCTCGCAGCAGTAGCCGATCAAGTTTACTAGATTCGGGTGACTGAATTGCCCCAGGAAGATCACTTCAGCCTGAAAAGTTGAATACTTTATTTTGTTGATCTGTCTACTGAAAAATGATAAATGTTTAACTAAATGGAAGTGAATTTACTTTCGTACCAGCCACTCTCTGTGTCCTTGAGAACCATCCAAGTCCAATACCTTGACAGCCACTGTCTGAGCCTTTAAGCCAGGCCTCAGTTTATCATCAATGAACCCCTTGTACACAGTTCCAAATCCACCTTCACCAAGAAGTTCGCTTTTTGAGAGGTTAAGTGTTACCATCATCAGCTCTTTGAGGGTGAAAATATGCAGGCTGGAGATATTAGTTGTTAACTCATGGACAGAGTTTATCGAACCGGGATTGCTAAAGTCTGCAAGGGACAATCTTTGAGAGGAACTTGGTTTCGGAACTACATCATTTTGCTCTGAACACAGGATCTCACTCTTGAAACATCCTGACAACAAAGACTTCCAACTGGAACATTGGAAACTCATTCTCAATGAGAAAAGTGGCAGGCCAGAGTTCTAGCACAAGCTTTTTTGAGAATGGTTGTATACAAATCTAAACAGTCACACACCCTTATTCCTACCCTACTTTTGGCAGAAAATTATGGGGAAGCAGCAGGTATATAAAGGTGACTGCCAGTTAGAATTTTTGTGAGCAAAGCTTTGAAAGAAGTCCATGATTCATTGATGACCAATGACTATAGAATCAGCACTTGGAATAAGAAAACAAAGTATAAGTCTAGAGCTTCGTGTCTTTATCTTGTTCTGCTACTGAAAATTCTATGTAACACGCTCTACCTTGCGGGTCTTTGTGGGGACGCGTTTAGAATATATATTTTATCCATGTAATATAAGTGTGTGTGGTTGCGTCTCCTCCATTTCAACAGGAACCAGATTCTGTATGATTCTGCAATGTAATTCTCTGAATGGTATGTGTAACAATTATACGTTGGTATAAGTGAGATATCTACGTCTCTTATAGACCCATCAAAACAATAAATGAAAGAACATTAGAATATGGATTCCTAGCAATAAACTTGTTCAATTGTAAGCCTTGAGTGATATGAACTAGTCATCACTCTAGTCGAATATGGAATGAGCTGGTCCATGCAACAAAGATATACCAAAAGTTGACGAATGTATTAAGAATTGAGTGTAGATTACAAAATGATGTTGGAATTGCATGTTTTTTCGACGTATTTCTAGATTACACAAGCTGGACCTGCCGGACTCGGGGAAGAAAGTTTCATTTTTTTTTTCTTCAAACTAAGACGGTTCCTGTAAGTGACAAGGAGATTCAGACAAATCAGAAGACAAATTGAGTATATTTCACGGTCATAAGATAACAAAGTCTTTTCCACGCCAATAGCACCCCTTGTTCAATTAATACTCCCCACAATGTCATCAACTGTAAAAAATGCTGTTGCAGTTCAATATGGTCCATCTTTTCCGTGCATTTCAAGTTGGCCACAGCTTTCCAAACCATCTAACCAATCCAGGATTAGCAGTCGCTTTCACAAACATACTTCTAAATGAATAGTAATATGAGCTCATAAATATTGTTGTTCTTCATTGTTCATTCTTTTCTTTTCCATGATTTGGTAAGGATGGTAAGTTCTTCTGGTGCGCAAACAAGAAGCAAGGAAGAAACCAAAGGCATTGGAGGATGAACAACGGAAGACAATATGGGAAGGTCAAGGCAGATTGTGACATGAGGGACTCAACGTTCTTGCATGATAAAGTTGTGATGGGTATCTGAGTATAACATTTCATCTGCCTTGTTTTAGTCAGTCTTCTCTTGATGTAATGTAACCTTTGGTGACAAATTCCATAACCCTCTAGTCTATTCTTCCCTGACTTTTTTTTTTTTTTTTTTTGGAATCAAAGTCAATATCAATATCAATAGCAACAATTATTGAGCGTTAGACCTCATATCAAGCTCTGTTGCGTTCGTCGGCTATCAAAAGTAATGTTTTAAATATTAATTTTTTAATTTTAAATTGCACGACTTTTAAAAGGCAATGTTCTTGTTAAATATTAAAAGTTTAATCTTTTTCTTAAGCAAAAGATATAGACTTCTCTTATATTTTTAAAGAAATATTGATCATTATTTTAAACAACCTAAAACAAATATTTTAATATTAAAATTTCTAAGAATACATTCATTAACATTCAATTATACGACAAATTCTACTGATAATTTGACAAACATTTAACAAAAACTTGCTTTTTAAAATTTATAAAATCATAAAGTGTATTCTAATAATTTAAAATAAGTAAAATAAATCATCATTGTACAAGGAAACACATATTCTGTCTCATGCTTTGTTTGCACACAAGGAGGATTAAAAAAAACATGGGATGATATGGCTAATAACAAAATGTAGTAAGAATTCAAAGGTCTAACTTGTATTAACTTTCTTCACTTCTTTTCACCAATAATAAGTACTAACAAAAATTCTAGCAATTGGATGTCATATGCAACCTCTAAAACAATTCTTTGGAATGGTAAAAAAGAATTTAATTACATACACACATGCCAAAATTAACAAAAGGAATTGAAAGATACAAAGATGTATCAGAAAAGAGTGGAAACATAATTGAAGGTGGGGGTGGAGATAAAAAGTAATAGCTGCCCTCAAACAAGAACCCCTTGAACTGTTAAATCGACAGGCCGAAAATGTACAACTGCAACCAGATATATATAACCAAGTTAATCCTACATTAATCATGTTTTTATAACAAATCAGAAAACCATATTAACGAATAGTTCAAGGCAATACCTCGTTCATGAAATCGACAAAAACTTGCTATTTACAGAAGAAACACCTGTAATGTTTGCCCATATTAGTCTCAAATTATGATGGGAGATAAGCTACTAAGAAGTGTGCAGAAGTTTGATAACATACCTATGGAAAAACAGAAACTAGATTCTGTTGAAGATAGAAAGCAACAAAAGAACATTTAGCCACAGCAATATTGTTCATCTGCTAAAAGACAAGATTGCTGTTTTTCTGATGTGCTATCTCAACACAAGGTTTCCATTCTGTTGAAGTCTCAGGTTTTCAATAAAGGACTGGTAAAACGATCTCAATGCCTTAATATCACTACCCTGGGTGAACAAACATAACATGCATAGAGCATGAGTTAGAGCAAAAAGAACCAAACCTTCTCTTCCAACAAAATGTAAACCACTTAGTCCATCTAATTTCATATGGCACATTTTCAACAGTATATAAAGATATAAATAGAAAAGCACGACAGAGAAAAGCAGAAGGTTCCCCCTACTTAATCCAACAACATGCTCCACAAGTCAAGTATATTCATTTAAACCAACTTCCACTCCCCAGTTTGCACGGAAACTGAAGCTAACTAGTGCAGTTTAACAAAAGATAACTGGAATAGATTCACAGTTTTCAATTTGCAAACTGATAGTTCAAACCAAACAAGCAGCTCAAATATATGAATACAATTTGCCAAATATCATTTTACCTGTAACTTTTGGCAATATTGCTCGGCCAAATGCGCAGATAGAAAGGTTCTTGATACGAAATGAATGAGGAAATCATTACCAAACTTTTCGTACATGACCTTCTGAGCCTGTACAATTTCTCCAAACAACACAAGCTGAAACAAAGGTCCAGAAAGTATTTAGAGCAGTAAGTATGACCACATGTCACATCATTGATTGCTATACAATTGACTAACACTGTTTTGATCTGTAATTAGGCTGACAGATCAAAAAATAAAACAAAAGCAATTATGTGTGCTATCACAGATGGCTAATGGCAAGCTTCTTGTTAAATTTGAATGAAATTGAACACTCAATATGATTAGTCCATTTTTCTTCCATAAAATTATTAGTCAACCACAGAAGATGTTTACCACTATACCTGTGTTATGCATGTTATTTAACTACCAAGTTAGAGGCTAAACAGGGAAAAAAGAAATATGAAAACAAAGAGCCATATGCCTCAAACAAGTACAGAGTCCTCAGTAATGTTTTATCCACAACCTAAAGCACCTAGAAGCTGTTTCCAGGCACACCTCAGAAATTATTCTGCTACCTTACAAATGAAATAACTTCTAAACAGAGAACAAGTAATACAAAAAAGAAAAACTGCATGACACTCACAGTATTTGCATCGTGGAATTCAAACGACTTGTCAAGTACACTGTACAAACAACAGTTTGTTGCAAAAGCCTCGATTATAAAATTCTGGAAACCTGGTACCTGAAAGATTAAATTCCATTAGAGAATGGAAACTCCTCAGTAGTTAAAACTGCTAAATGAAAAACCAGATGTGCGACAAACCTGTTCTTGACTCTGAGGTTTCACACACCAATCTTTAATTAATCTAATGAATATCTGAACACATGCCTGCATTTCCATCAGTATCATCTTAAAATTAGTTCACGCCTTTTCCAATATGCAAGAAGACCCAATCCTTCCAGATTAAATACAGATGGCAGTAGAAGTACCTTTCTTAAAAGAATATCCTTATGGTTACAAGCTGTATGCAGCAGCAATTTCATGATAGGGTCCAAGTAGTCCCTACTTTTGGGTGAAAGGAAGACTGAAGATAGATCATGTGTAGTGATCACATGAAGAAAAGTGTACATTGTTTTGTGAAGTTCTTGTAGCTCACGGATTTCCTGACCGAGAACATGAAAAGAAGTCTTAGCTAATGCACTTCATGTAATCCTATTTTAACTACATTATAATAACAATGGTAATGACAATGCTGATGATGATTAAGATATTCAATAAGCTTCTTATATATACCTATAAGTTCTTCCACTACAGTCAAAAGTTTAAATAAACAGTGAAAATTTATCCCAATGCCCCACCCCAAATAAATATATACAAACTAAACACATTATAAATAAAAGTAACACAACAAAATACATTTAATGTCAGGCGAAGACAAAAAATGCAGCAGGAAATAATTTCTAATTCAAGCACCAAAACATCAAACCCTGTCAATCAAATTATTTTTACTTACATTGGATGTTCATTTCATGCAACATTTGATTGAGAGACATCCCTACCCAATACGCACAACAGACCATTTGGTATTTATTTCCTTACCTCAGTATTGCTTCCAGGTCCTGAAGGAAATGCATCCTTTGGGATAATATTAAATATTCTACCAACAACAGCTGGAAATACTTCCTCCAGGATGTCACGAACTGATGCATTGAATTTGCATATAAGCTGATTAAGGAGTATAAGTAAACCAACCATTTCCTTTGGCTGCAGTTAAATCATAGTCTAGACATAAGAGCCTTGAAATGGAGAATATTAGGAAAAACACGTAATTATCATCGCATCAAACATGCCCCATTCAACTGCTCAGTTTCATCCACTTCACTATGGTAACCAAGTTGCCTATTGTAAAACCCTCACAAGATGTCCTTAGAGCAGAAATTGAAGTGGTCTTTATCCATAATACTGTTCATCATAAGCAATATACATTTAGCATTTCAGAAGAACCAAGCTCCAATTTTGAGCATCATATTTGCTAGTAAGAGACATTTATCCTATCTAGGGCAAGAACCACAATTTTCAAAAGATAGGTACCGCAGATCCTTAAATCTATATCATTGTCTTTCAACACAAAGAAAAGGAAAAGTAAGCAGTAAGCATTGGATCTCAATAAACTAGTAATAACGTGATTTCTCTCCTGGGGCCACGAAGTTAAAATAAGAATTTCATGTGGACCAATGGAATGGGAATATGTTTTACCTCACTCTCTGCAAGCAATTGTTCCAATGCCTTTGGAAGGTAAGGAAACACTGATACTCCCAGAGTGTCAACCATTCGATGTATGAAGGATGTAACCTGAATAACATGAAAGCAAGCTTTAGGAACAGTCAACAAGCTAAGAAGGCCAAGATTTTATGGATCCATACTCCTCTTACCTTACTCCTCAAGGCTTCTACTCTTGGAAATACAACAAGAATTTGGAGAAGAACATCAAGTGTCTAGCACAGAAAGAGAAAAACGAAATTAAGTAACAGGAAGGAATGTAAAATCAATGAAAAAAATTTGTATGAAATAAGATTATTAGAAATCAAGAAAAAAAAACACTTTTAAGAAATTGCAAATTATTAGAAAGAAACTGAATAGCTAACATACTTACAGAATAGTAGAGAAAGGGTATAGACACCAACCTGCTTAAACATGAGGCCTATTGCAGGGCGACTAGCAGTTACAAGACGCTCACTAAAACCCTAGACCAAAGAACAAAATTGTGATGAAATTCATAGTTAGCTTCTAAACATGCTCCGAAAAGTATGGAAGGGCAGGCACTTCAATGAAAAGATCAAAAATAGTTGCTTAAAAATGAAGTAATTAAGATAAGATTATAGTAAAAGGAGTTTATCTAGCAATACTCAATAGTTCAATACACTGCTTCAGAACAACTGTTTACAAGTGAAAGCAGATTACTTTTAATGCAAAATGAGTGTGTTCATGCAGGTCAAAGAAACAATTATTTTGCCAGCATGCTATGAGGTAAAGGGATGGGCAAAGAACCTTGCTGAGTGCATTGATTGCCATTATTATATGCTGAAGATTGGAAACTCTTCCCAGAGAGTCATCTGGATTCATTACTTCAGCACTGAGGAGCAATGCCTTAACCTGTAAGAAGAATTGATAAAAGAAGAAAAGAATAAATCAATCATTGGAACTGATGTGGTATGTTAATGCATAACTGAACACATATGAACCAGAAAAAATATTCCCGTACATCACTTTTTGCAGACAAAAGTGCATTATTAATTCAAAGCCGAGGTAGACAAACAATGAATCAACAACAAAGATCAAATGTTTCAGAAAAATCAAATATTTCAGAAGAACTATAAAACTAATCATAACCTGATGACAAAGAGGATTGAGCAATGAAGAGAGATATTCAGATTGCTTTTCAAGCGGCACATCTTCCATTCCAATCAATAAACCAATTGCCTGTGAATAGTCACCAAAGATATTAGAACAAGAATGAATCCCCAATTATTTTATGCACCATTACACAATATCTTCAAGGGCACATCTTTATCCACTCATGCATAACTCTATGGTATTTTGAATTTTAACTATTAGATAACCAACAGGGGGGAGAGAAGGACGAGTACCTCAAAAATGTGACTCCCGTCGTCTGATTCTGAAACATCAGTTTCTGTATGATCCATACTTGTAAATCTAGTAACTGCATCTTGAAGGCTCTGTTAATTCAAGACAGTATTCAGAAGATGCAGAATTTAAAAGAAACGATTGTATCTTCCTAAAAATTTTGTAGATGATATATGGCAGAATGTATCGGATGTTTTATACCTGCAGTATCGTCTCTATAAAAGGCACAAGCTTTGATTTCAACAACTTCACAACTCTCATGAATAGATAACTCGCTCTCTGACTCACATGTGTGTTTGAATGATGTATTCCTCTCTGATCCAGAAAGGCCGCAAGAACAATGGGAATATATTGTGTATTCTCCTGGATGAATTTTATATATCTAGTTATTGTCTCCAAGTACACAAGTGCAACCAGTCTATTAGAATGGCAAGGAAATCGAGTTGAAAGAAGCATTGGCACCAACTCTCCCAACAGTCCACTTCCTGTTCTCAAAGTCTCATCACTTAATGACTCTCCGAGTGCATACAAAAGAGACAAGGCAGCTTCCACCTTTTCAACATTACTTTCAGGTGAAGATACCATGGCACTATCTAACGAATTCCGGATAAATACTTGAGTAACCTCTGGGGCCACACGACCCACACTACGCAGCAATACAAATAAGTCCTTTCTGAATTCAACCATCCTGTCTTCTTCTTCTCTCCCAATCTTATCCAACATATCAAGATTATCCCTATACGTAGGATCATATTGTATTTGGGAATGGATCACTTCCAATATCTGACCCACATGGTGAAGCTGATTCTCCTTCAATGGAGAAGAACTCTTCATTGTGGCAACATAACTTGAAAGAAATTGCACACTAGTGAATGTTGTGTCCACCTCACAATTCTGAATTACATAGAAAACAGAGGGCAGAACTTCATTCAAAAGTTCAAGGCAAACCATTTTGGAATTTCCTGTATTTACCCTTTTGTAGCATTCCAAGACTTCCACAGCATACCCAGTAATTAGCGCGGCTACTTTACACACCAACTCTGAATCGCTATCCCCAGTTACCAACCCAAAAACCCTAATTCGAAGAGTCTGTAACATTGTTAACTTAGTTTGATGGTCCATCCGCTTAGAAACCACTGCCAAAACACACCCCACAGCAGCACCTTGAAGCTGATCAGACCCTCCATTAAGTAAAATCAATTTAAACAATAACCCCATAACAGCATCGTTAGCAACCAACCCAATATCAATCCATGAAATGTACCTTCTCATCGAATCTAACACATTTGCACAAAGCTCTGGATCAGAATTCATGTACAAGGACACAATGTCGTACCATGCTCCAACCATCTGGCCGACACATTGCTCTCTCATAGCATCCTTTACCCTCCCAGCCACCCCCAACTCCTCCTGAGTTCGTGGATAATCTAAACTAATTAACTCATCATCCAAGGCATTTAGAACCCGACAAAACATATCAATAACTATTGCTCCTTTGCTTAAATGGGGCAAAAAATCAACAAAAACGGAGGACCAAATCAAAGGGTACTCGAAATAAATCAAAGTAACCAAAACCTGAGCAAGCTTGTTTTTTATAAATGCAGGACCCTCTAGAGTGGTAACAGCATTGCTATCCTCAATTTTCTCAAAGCAGCACATCGAGAAGACAGATTTCCTTACAAAGTCCTTCTCTTCTGAACTCAAAAGTCCATACTTTACTCTGATAACCTCTTGCAAAGTCTGCAAGCACCAAAACTGGACCTGAACAAGCTTGCAAAACCATAGCTTCTCTATGCAAACACTGCATATAGTTGGAGACTCCTTAATTCGCTGACAAAAGTCCACCGCCCGTGATTTTAGCGCAGAATCTAGAGTACCCGATTCATCAAAACTTATAAGTATTGCGTTTTCAAGATCATCCATTGATTACACTCCACTAAAACCCCAAAATCCCAGTACAATCTTCAGGCTTTACTCGATTGTTTTAAAGGGTTTTGAAGGAATCCCACTAAAGATTTCGTCTTCGGTATTTAGACTTCAAAAGCTTGACTCTTGTGATAGCTTACTGTGTTTTGGTGATTGGGAGGGGGAGGGGGAGAGAGAGAGAGAGAGAGAGAGAGTTTCTTATAATGTGGGGTTATGGTCTAGGGTTTTTGTGGAGAGAAAAAAGCCTAAAGTTGTGTATTTATTTTGAGATTTATGTTTTAAGGTTAGGGGATTTCAATTTTTTTAATAACAACCTGTAATTAATAATAATCCTTATTAATCAAGAATTTCCATTTGAGATTTGGCATTTAAAATCATGAACAATGTGAATGAAAAACGTAATCAACTTGTTTATTGCAACCTACTAAATTGGGAACAATCGGTGAATTTAAATATCCTATCCCAAAATGGAAATGAAATGAATGATTAAGTGAATAAGGAAGTGAAGTTCTTTCAAAATGGAAAAGGAAACTAATGATCAATTTTTCAAAAGTAGAATTTAAATTGGTAAGATAAAAAAAGTTTAAGGTTCAACCGATATTAAACTGTTATAAAATTGACAAAAATTAAATAAATTAAAAGAATTTAAAATATAATTAAAAGATATTGTCTTTACCTATTGAAAAACTTAAAATTTAAATAAAAAAGATTGTAAAATAAAAATTAATTGATTTGTTTTAGTTTATAAGAACTTATTAATTTACAAAAATTGATCGATTAATTAATAACCTGGTCTTTTTTAACAAAAAGAGTTATTAAAGTAAATCAAGCCGGATAGTCAAAAATCGAACCAAAAAATTTAAAGTTCAAGATTTTTATGACCGAGCCAGTCGAACTAATTGACTTTTTTAAGATGATGATTTAGTGATACTATTATTTAAAAACTGCTTATTAGGGTTTTAAAATTTTAGTAAGCATTTAAATTTGTATCCAATGTATTTATTGTAAATTAGAGACTAATAATTTGAACTTCTTCGATATAGAAAATTGTCTTTTGTGGACTCATCCACTTGGACTCATAAAAAAACAAATTCATGCCATGGTCAGGAAGTCTAAGCCCACTAATTCTTTGAAAAAGCCCAATGAAATGATCCAATAAAACCAAACAACCCTGGTAATTGCACTCAAATCAAACAATTGATACTTATATTATATGATGAATTAAATCTCAATTTAATTTTACAAAAATTAACTAATTCCTTAAAATGAAACTAATCTAAATTTAACATATCGAACGCAAGCCTAAAGAAATATGAATAATGCAAATAACGTCTTATTAGTGATTAAATATCTTTTATTTGATTTTTAAAATTTGAGGTTGAAGGTTTATTAATCAAACTTGTTATTTAAATTAAACAATTACATTAATTATTATCCTTTATATAATTAGTAAAAATTATGAAGAAATTAAAGATGTTCATTCTCATAATTTAATGAAGGAATAATAATTAAATAGTCTTCAAACTTTTAGAATTTTTAAATTTAGTGTTAATTTTAAAAAAATTTAATTCAGTGATTAATCTTTTAAAATTATTACAAATTAAATCAAAAAATATTTTTAGTAATGTAGTGAAATAATTTGTTGTTAAATTAGAAAGTTTAAGATTATATTTTAAAAAATTAGAAACTTTAAAATTTGTAATCTACTTAATGAATACCTTTTAAATTAAAAGTGTTTATTAAAATAAGAAGAGGTGAATCTCTTTCTTTTATCTTTAATGTCAAATTCGAGGGTCTAAGACTAATCTATTTATTTTTTTAGCTTTCTAAAAAACATGATTATTTGATCTTTTCATTTCTTTTTTTAATTTTAATTTCTTCATAATTTGATTTATTATCAACTAAATATATATTATTCAATTATTTTATATATTGATTATTAATAAGAATTATGAATAATTTAATTTTATTAAATAATTTATTTAATTTTTATAATTAAATT
>JAOQMQ010000005.1:4039847-4072867 GCA_027563845.1 Erythroxylum subrotundum | reverse complement strand
AAGATAATTTGTATTTATAGTTTAATAATATATATATATATATATATATATTATAAGAGATTAAAATAAATTTAATTAATAAAAATCATTTATTTTTAAATTTTATCTAATTTGTAATTATTGTCGTTGATAAAAATATAATTATATTCACGTTATCAACAAGCAAGTTTTTATATTTTATTTAAGAAAAACTACAATAAAAAATAAAAATGCAATCAAACTAAGTTTTTTTGTTTGTTAGTATATATTTGATGATCTCAAATTAGTCTAATCCTTAGTTCTTATGTACTAAACACGCATAATAAACAGATATATTTTCATTCCGATTTTCACATTTTATTCTTATTTTTATTTTTTATTCTAATTTTTGTTACTATTTATCAAACGAAACCTAAGGTGTTATCCTGCAATTAATTATTTTGGATGAACAAAAGTGCCGATCTCTCTTATCTCAGGAATGATTCGGAAAATCCAAACCAAAAAGAAGTAACTTAAACCTATCCTTAGGGTGTTAGTTAGTGTATGTAAAATGAGGCGTAACCGCAAAGTGCACTTCCAAATTCAACACATGCAAACGTTGTTTGACTTGCACGCTTCAACAACATCCTTCCTTACATTTCCACGTTCCCAGCAAACTCCATAACCCTACTTTGTTATTATTACATGTGCAAGTGCACCCAACGAATGTGTCCAACTTGCCCACGTTTCGTACCACACACTATAATTAAGGCCTTGTTTGTTAACTTAAACTGAATTATTATTTGATTATAAAAAAATAATTTATTCAAAACATATAATTAACGACTTATTTAATGCATATACGAAAATAATAAATTTGAGTTTTACGTAAAATAAAATAATTAAATACACATTTAAAAGACATTAATTGTATCCAAGTTGTAATTGGGTCCATGTACTGAATTGTTCTCATCTGACCTTGCTTGAGTTACCGACATAGAGTCCACGCGATCAGCGGTGAAGATTTCATTCACGCGATCACAAGCATTTCAATGCGGGTCACACAAAGAATCTAGCGGCTCACGAGGTCCAAACTCAAGCTCAGGATTCGTGGAAGGGGAAGTCAGACTCGGGGACTTGGAGTAAGTCACAAACACGTGGTGTGAGCGTGACGGGCCTGCTACCGCGCCGGAACAGAACCCGCAACCAACAGCCGTCAAAGTGGACACTTGTGTTAGAAGCAGTAAGACCACGTGGCGGGGAAGGGAAAGACACGTGGTGGCGGTGTGATGTTGAATAAACAGAACAGGACAACTTTGAAGAAGAACAAAGAATCTGGTAGACGAATAATGAGGTGAAGATTGTAGGAAAGAGGAAGGAATTAGTCCTTATCATCCAGAGAACCCTCTTTCTAAAATCTCAATACTGCCCTTTTTGTATTTGTTGCCCAATCAGTTATACTTCTTATTTGTATATTTTAACAATTATTATATTTATTAAATATTTAACTTACCTTTTTGTATAAACTTTTTAACAAGTTCTTAAATATAAAAATAATTGATTTCTCTTTGGAATGAAATATTCAGACGATTCCTCATCCATAAAATGGTTCTTGCCGTGAGGCCGGAGAAAGCAAGTGAAGAAATATCAGGCATGTGGACCCTTCTCACCATCTTGATGTAACCCTAAAAGCTGAATTGCATCATTTTGGGAACATGCAAGAGAAAAGCATGTCTAATCCCACTTGGGAAGACCACTTTGTGTTATAGTTCCAATGCCATTGTCACTCCAACAAGGCACAAGATAATTTCCAATTAGGAAAAGGGGCATACTTTGGATTTGGGTTTGAGGGGATAAGTGCAAAGCTTAAAGTATGATTAAGAGTCATTTTTAACTTGGAGTTGGCCACAAAGATACAAAACCAATTTCATTAGTTTACACAGTTGTTGAAGCTTACATAGTTGGTTGTTGACTTAGGTATCATGAACTTTTCCCATCTTTCATTGGCTCTTTTCATACCAATTGCACACAAAATAGCATATCTAAAGTCAATCATTAGCTCAAAATCCATCTTAATTAGAGGTAAGTGGGAGAGATTAGACGAAGATTCCAATAACTAGATTAATAAATAAATTGATATTAATAGTCACAATAGAAGACTAGTCCATCGTATAGAAACATCAACTAACCTATCTTCAATAATTTAATATATAACCTATAATGTTCGGAGATTTTTTTAACCATCAAAACTCAATATAACATACATCTTTCCCTATCAAATCAACAAACAAAGATGAGGTCCTCTAGCCTACTGTTCAAAACTCTTTGATCGGATTATTTACGGACATCTCGCTTTCAGCGACAGTGTGGAAGTTACAGCTACTCGAAAATCTGGGAGTTGATGGAAACTTGATGCTGAGCAAAGGGGGGCAGTGATCAATCATCAACTGAACAATCAGTATGCGAAGATTTTTTGTGTACAGAAGTGTACAGGCTATGTAAAAATCTGAGGGATCTTAAGATTCCAGATTTACCTCCTCTAGGTCTCTTGAGGTGAGATCTTAAGAGTTTAGGATTAGTCCAGCTAAACTGAGATACCTAATATAATTTAAAAAAAATGAGAAAAGAAACGATGGTTCTATCTAACTATCCATAGCATTATAAGTTAATAACAATGATGCCGTCCATACATCAATAAATTATACTTTATAGTATAGTCTTCTACCTCACTCGTTTTCAAAATTTTGTTATATTCTTAAGCAAGGATTTATAATTAAAAAAAAACAACTTTATACGTTGCTCTTTGGATTAGATAATGAAGAATATAACCAAATCCTAGTCATTGTGGATAAAACCTTGCTTATAATACACGTTTTATATACCTTCCCTAACATTTTCCTCACTAAGTACAATTTGACCATTTCCATAGTATACTTATCTACATCGTTTCTAGAATGTTTACAAGTCTAAAATGAATATTTTCTAAATCTCATTCACAACATTACTTTCTCTTATAATTAAAATATTAATGATAATTATAGAATATTTAAGTTAACATGTTCAGTGCAAAAGGTTACTACTTTAAAAAATTTTAGAAAGAATCATCGATACATGTAACTTTACCTTTGCATTTTTACACAAAAAGCTTCGATTATGTATCCTTTTAGTTACGAAAAAGTAACTTTTATTAATTGGTCTATCTCAAATTATGGAATTTTGATTATATAAGTTCTTCCGGATATTTTATCATTTGTACTCTAAAATGGAGATTAAGTTAGATGATCAAAATAAAATTTAGAAAAACGAAAAGGGCAATATATATTTTAAAAATAGAAATTAGACCTAATTTTTTGGGTGAGGGCATTTTTGTATTTTTGCTGTTACTTTCCCGGGTCGCCAAGCTAAGGCCGGAGAGAGGAGGGAGATTCGTCTCGCACAAAAATCAAAGAAGAAGTTTCTTGTCTCTCGCAAGTTTCTATCTACTCGTGTACGAAATCAAAGGCTTGTTGACTCTGTTTTGTTTTGAAATTTAAGATTAATTTCTTGTATATTCTCTCAATTTTAGGTTAAAATTCTACAATTTAGTACTTTCTCTCATTAAAATTGCTTTATAGTCATATAATTATATCCCTACTGTTAACTACAGTTTCTGCTCCTTCTTCTCCATTTTTCAGTCGGAGCAATTGTACCCATCTCAAATATTTGCTTCATTCTTCTCTTTCTCGCACTTTCTCTATTGTTTTTGTGTCTAGAAACGTTTTGTCTCATCTGGGTCATTAGGGTTTGTGGTCGTCATCAGTCCAAGAGTGCCTCGTGAGAAAGATCTTCTCTCGTTCTCTGGTGCAAGCCTCCGATTTCTGCATAAAATTTGTGGGCTTTTGGTGAAGATTATTGGGTTTTTGAGAAAGATTTGATATTTGATTAAAAACGCAGAAAGATTCGATCTTGAAGCAAGTGTTTCGTGATCTGGGTTGATTTGTTATATAGAGAGTTATGCAGGTTCCAACTATAGCTTTATACGCGAGCCCGCCTGGCAGTGTGTGTTCGACTGCACACGCTTGCCAAATTAATGCTCACGCAACGTTCGATTTCGACTTGAACTCGAGATCTTCGTCGACAGGGTCCTCTGGTGCTTCTTGTTGTCAGAAGCCCACTGTTGGGGGCCTCTCATGCTTGTTCTCGTCGCCAACTGTAAAACACGCTTCTTTTTCTGGTGATAGGGAGGAATTGGGTTCTTTGTGGCATGATAGAGGGGAGGAAGTGAAGGAATTAAGTGGCTCTTATTGGTATTCGTCTAGTAAATTCCTTTGTGGATCTTTTTCAAAGAGGGATCAGAGTCCCGTGTCTGTGTTTCAAGGTCCTGTCTCGTGTTCGACTAGCCCGCCTATGAGAATTGTTCGTGAGAGGTGTGTTTCTGATGTTGGTTTTCAGAGCTCAATTCATGGCTCCTCGTTCCGTGGTGGGGCTAACTTGTTGTTTAACGGGATTGTGAGAAGTGCATTGGGATCCTGTGTTGATTATGATTCTCCAAGCTCTGAGATTGAAGGTGCTGGTGGTGATGTGGCTGTTGTTGCGGATGAACTACCATTTTCTATGGAAGATACTTGCGTGGAGGTTGTTTTTGAGCCTTACGCTAAGAAATTGTTGTCCAATGCGCAACTGAGGCACAAGATTTTCCATGAAGATGTTATTATCCAAGCATTTTACGAGGCTGAGAAAGCACACAGAGGACAGGTAAAGATGTAATCAAGATTTTGGATGGGATATATATTGTTTGAAGGTTTTATGTTTTAAACGTTTACTAAAATGGTTAGTTGTGTTTTCTTGTAGACGCGGGCAAGTGGAGATCCTTATTTGCAGCATTGTGTTGAGACTGCAGTTTTACTTGCGGAGATTGGTGCTAACTCTACAGTGGTTGCTGCAGGCCTTCTACATGACACTCTTGACGACTCTTTTCTAAGCCATGACTATATACGAAGGTCATTTGGAGCAGACGTGGCTGATTTGGTTGAAGGGGTATGAAGCCAAACTTTTATGTTTAACTAGGGAATCATTGAAGCTTCTAAGTCTTCAGTCGATTTAACAAAAATTCATCATTCTATTCATTTTGTTGAAACATTCGTCATTTAATAT
This sequence comes from Erythroxylum subrotundum, assembly GCA_027563845.1. Lineage (NCBI taxonomy): Eukaryota > Viridiplantae > Streptophyta > Magnoliopsida > Malpighiales > Erythroxylaceae > Erythroxylum > Erythroxylum subrotundum. The sequence continues at coordinate 4,067,776 of JAOQMQ010000005.1, read as the reverse complement.
ACAAGACATGTTTTTTCCCGTACAATGATCTCTTTGGTTGAGTGATTTTGCATGTTTTTTGGAGTTGCTTTTCCAACTGTGGTGTTTCTTATGTAATAAAGCTTTGTCAAACAATGCCTTGGATTCATTGATTGTGGGAGTTCAATTACTAACTTTAATTTTTATGCTCTGTCGATATATAATTTTGAAGAATATTGACATCAACATTTCTCAAGTCTTATTAGTTATTAGGGACCATGCACAAGCCCTGAATCTGATGATTCCTGATTTCCACTCAGGTCTCTAAGCTTAGTCACTTGAGTAAACTTGCACGTGAGAATAACACAGCAAACCGAACTGTGGAGGCAGATCGACTGCATACCATTTTCCTTGCCATGACAGACGCAAGAGCGGTGCTGATTAAATTAGCAGATCGATTGCACAACATGATCACACTAGATGCATTGTCTTTAATCAAGCAGCAGAGAGTTGCTAAGGAGACCTTGGAGATATTTGTACCCTTGGCCTGTCGACTGGGAATTTCTACTTGGAAAGAGAAGCTAGAGAATCTGTGTTTTAAGCATCTCAACCCAGATCAGCATAAAGAGTTGTATTCTAAACTTGTAGAATGTTTTGATGAAGCAATGATCACTGCTGCCAAAGAGAAACTGGTCCAAGCTCTTGAGAAAGAAGGCATTCTGTACCATGTTCTTTGTGGACGTCACAAAAGCTTGTATAGCATTTATAGCAAAATGTTGAAGTATGTTCCCTTAATCTTCTCCATGTGTATGTGTGTCGATGATCTCTTATTTAGCCGAAGTAATTTTGGGTGATTATATGCAGGAAGAAGCTGAACATGGATGAGATCCACGATATTCATGGGCTGCGTTTAATTGTTCAAAACGAAGATGAATGTTATAAAGCCATGAGGATTGTTTGTCATATATGGCCTGAAGTGCCTGGAAAGTTCAAGGACTACATACGCGATCCCAAACCCAATGGGTATGTCTTGGCTTATTAGTGGTGGAATGTAATCATGATTATATTTATATCTTTTTAATTTTGGTTCACATTTGTAATTTTAGGTATAAATCTCTTCATATGGTAGTAATGGGTGAAGGCACAATGCCACTTGAAGTTCAAATTCGAACAAAGGAAATGCATTTGCAAGCTGAGTTTGGGTTTGCGGCCCATTGGAGATACAAAGAAGGTGATCGCGAGCACCCTTCCTCCGTGCTGCAGATGGTTGAGTGGGCACGATGGGTACTCTCCTGGCAATGTGAGACGATGAGCAAGCCAATGAAGCCTCCTTGCACATTCCCTTCGCATTCTGATGATTGCCCATTTTCTTTCAAGCCTCTTCATTTATCAGATGGACCTATTTTCATCATTGTGATTGAAAATGATAAGGTTTGGTTCCTTGATTCTAACTCTGTTCAATTTCCAACATTCTATCAAAATAGGATGGAGGTTTTTTAGCTTAAAAATAAGATTCACACATACTGTTTTAACTAATATAATCTTTTCTTAGTCACAAGCATGTTATTGGGAGCTTGTTAAATTTGATGTTTGTGATCAGTCATCTGCCCTGGTCACGTTCTTACCATTTTTGAATTTTTGCAGATGTCAGTGCAAGAGTTCCCTGCAAATTCGACATTTATGGATCTTCTGGAGAGAGCTAAACACGAAAACCTAAGGGGGTATCCATACGGGTATCCTTGGAAGCAAGCATTGAGGCCGAAGCTGAATCATGAGGCGGTAAACGAGCCCACCTGCAAGCTGAAGATGGGAGATGTGGTGGAGTTGACACCAACTATACCTGTTAAGTCGTTGACGGAGTACAGGGAAGAGATTCAGCGTATGTATAACAAGGGCTCGAAATCTGTCTCAAACACCAGTGCTGCTGCTACAAGCGGAGGAGGTGTTGTTGGCTGGAGAGTTTGACCCTAGATTGGTACTCCATTCAAGTACTACTTTGTTTAGCAACAATTGGTTATTCTTGTATATAGATAAAAATTGTACAGAACAGCCAGAGTTTCTGAGGACGTATTGAGTAGGATTACAAAGATTCCTGAAAAAATTGTTTCCAAGTATCCAAATTTAATGCAGCTTACTTTGGTCATATCATTGTTTATGTAATTGTAGCTCCCAATCTGGCATCACTCTTTGGGCGTATATACAACAATTTATAAGCTCAGGAACGGGTGCCTGAAGTTAATAAATTAGGTCTCGAATAATCAGTTTAACAAAATGATATTATTTTAATATAATTAACTAAAATTATTTTATCTTGAATCGTAAGTTCTTTAACTTAATTAAAATTATATAATTTTTATCTTAGTTTTACTCCGAATTCGATTAGACCGACCGGGTTCAATCCGGGCTTAAACAGCAGGATTAGAAAGTTGGTATGGAAAGTGCAGCTGTATTCAGTATAGCTCTGTTGCATGACAAGCTTTAGTATTATGCGCCTCAATTCTAGGATTGTTTTCATAGTTTTTCATATTGCTAGTTAACAGAAATTGAAGACAAAGTTGTGCTTATGAGTAATATAAATATTTAGTCACAAAAAGTATTCACAACACAGATAATTCAGAATAATACATTTTCCATTTCCATAATCCCAAGTGTAGAGTAGTAAAGATCCCAATGTCATACTTGCTCCTCGGGACTTGGATCTTCCTTCTAATTCCTCCGTGTCATATTCCTGCTGGTCAATTACATGTGTAGTTGAAAGCTTTCACCTTGTGCGTTTGTTAAGGGGAAAGGAAACTCTTTGAGTAGTTTGTTGTTGGAGAACGGACTTAGGCTCTTGGGAAGGATTGGGATCAGTGGTTTCATCATCCTCTTCAGTCTCTTCTACTGCTTGGGCAGGTTGCTTAGTTGGTATGGCAAGTTGGTAGTTGGGAGTAAGCAGTGTGTCCTGTTCAGGTGGAAGAGGAATACCAGGTCCAGGTGTCGCTTTTGGTAAAGGGATTTTGTTCCTGTTTCTAGCCATCTCTAATAAGACCTGATAAATTGTAACTTTAAGATGCTTAGATATATTCATTACATTGGCTTCCAAATGATATAAGCAAGTACAAAACGTTTTAGTTCCAAGGAAAATCTCAACACTCCTTGTTCTGCTAATTGCTCGAAGGAATAAAGAATGGAAGATTTGTGTCAGATTTCAAATAAAATTTTATTGGAAAGCAAAATAAGACCGAGCACAGACAGTAACACTCTAAACTATGTCTGTCTTGACATGTAATTTAGAATTTTAACACTAAAAAGCTTCATATTTTCTCATGTGACTCCAACATTCATATTCTGAAGAAAGATCTCTATAGTAATAAAGATAGTTGATTACCTCTCTTGGGGGAGGTTGTGAGAAGCTGAAATTGACTTTGGACTGAATGGCAAGCTTAACATCATCACAGTCAATTGAAGACTTGCCAGCATGCTCCGAGTAAACTTGTGCATCTGTTAACACATCAACAACATATCGATACCATAACTCCAGAAACTGGTGGATGACACGAGGCTCATAGTCTTCAACCCCCATCGATTTAAGCAGTGATTTCACAATCTTTGCATCCCTTGGCAAGTCCTCATCTCCTTCTGCCATTTCTTCAACCATGATAAAACACCACAGTCAGGCATTTCTAAAGTGCAATAGATATGTCCTGATATTTCTTAAACAGAAATGCAAGTAAGTTGAAATATAGATCATTCAGGCATTTTCATAGCATGTATATAAGACTTCTCAAGGTTTGGACCAGAAATGGTATGGATCCAAGACTGAGTTTCATCTCAGATTAGAGGTTATCCCTCACCTGGATGCAAGGAATCCTAGATACGGAACCCAAACACAAGAAAGATGTAAACAACCATATTCAGAAGGAGCAAACTTATGCAGACCATATATGCCCTGCCATTCTTCAGCTTATGGTAAGGTTGTCTTCCATTGTACGATAGTTCACAAGGATTATGATAGGATTATAATCAAAACTCCAAATACTACAGTCTACAGACGACAGTCAGTGTTGCAAACCTAAAGATAACTTCATTCCTAGAGCTTTAAACCAAAATTTCCAAATAACTCCTATACTTGCTTGCCACTCAGATTAAGTTCAATGAATACTTCAAATTCAATTAGGCCAGTAAAACAACAATACAAGCAACAGCTAAACAGTATTTTGAGCAACCCTGTTGATGTTCATCTTCTGACCTTGACATTCTAATCAACCACAAATTATGTGGGACACAAAAAGTTCATAATTGCCTATTATACACTATCAAGTAAACCAAGGTATGTTCAAACTGTTCCCAAAACCCTGTGAATCAAAGTTATTCGTCATATATCACTAAGAAAAACAAAAAGTTTAAACAAAGTCCTGTTCTTTTTGTCGTCAAGGCTTACAAAGAACAAAACTTTGTCATTCTTGTCATATTCGCTGCTCAAGAATTTTGCTTTGGATCTAGACAACCTAGGACCTCAAGGTATTGAACCCTAACGGCCTAACCAAGTAAATTAACTCATCAACTAGCTAATTGTTTTCAAACAAGATTTAACAAAAACTAACCCAAAAGACGTCGTAACGCAGAAGTAGAGTGTTTCCTGGAAACGGCGACCAGCTGCGGCGAGCAAAGATCGACGGAGCAGCGTTTGAGAAGCTCGCGATCCAGAAGCAAGGAGCAGGAGTATCAGATAAAGGAGTGTGGACACGAAAAAAGGCGGTGGTGGAACGACGTCGTTTAATAGGACTTTTGGTATGGTTAGACGAGGGTTAAAAATTAGGACTCCAATAACCAATTTAGATATTTCAAAATATTATATATATCTCTTCAAGAATTTATGGTGCAATAAAAAATTTCTCTATAATTGTGACTAATTGTAACATAGCATTCGGAGGAATTATGAAATAATTTAAGATTTTCAAGTTAAAAAATAGCATTTCATAAAAAAATGATGTCATGCAGCTATCTCTTCTTTTTTTTTTTTTTAATAACTTAGGTTTTGGGCTTCGTTCGACTATCCTAAAACTTATGAGCCACCAACTCAGACTCATAGATAGGTAAATTTGGGTCTAATCTTAGATGATATCATAGATACCTGCTTTAAAAGATGGGCCATTATCAGGAGGATTACATCACATTAAATAAAGGCTGCTCTTCCCAAAGCTCCACTCACCACCTTCATACAATCCTCTTCTCCTTTCTACCGCTAGGCTACCCCGTGAGGGGCACTATCTCTTCCTTTCTTAATTGCATTTATCGTACTTATTTTTATTGTGGAACTTTAGATTGGATGTGATGATGATCTTTATATAATCTTATATATTGGAAATAATCTCCCAATTAATTAGGAGTAAAAATGTTATTACTATATCTTTTTAAATTTGCTTGTTAGTGAAATTTTTCTTGGATTGTTGTTGTTGTTGAACAATAATTTCTCATGTTCTAAATAAAAAATTATTAAGGACTAAAACTTTGAAAACAAATTTAAATCAATTAATATTAACAAAAAAGGCCGATCCATAGATTGATGTCGTTGTCACATCTTCCAAAAATATATTTTTTTAATTACAAAAGAAAATAACCCAAAACGACTGGCCTAACGATCACCACTACTGGCCGACAAAGGCCCTTGAAGATCACGTTGCATATGGGCCCAGACGATTGTCGGAGGCTCCGGAAGAGGAAGAAAACCAGGGCTAGCAAAAACGGCAAGGGAGGCTAAACAGTCCGCACTCGAATTGCCTTCCCGGTAGATATGCTGGAACTGGACCACCCAAAGCTAACGGAGGAAACTCTTGATACCTGCAATCAAAACAGACTGGTCAGGAGTATTGCCATATGGTTTGGGCCGGGAGCCTTACCGGTCAGGTATTGTCCCTGAGGGTGAGCCCTTTAGTGAACCCTATTCCTCTATGGGGCATGCGAGAGTCGAACTCAGGACCTCAGGGGTTTGTTGGAGTTAACTCCACGCCTCTCACCACCTCACCTGCTGCCACCAAAGGGGACAATACCAATTTGATCAGTGAGCTCCAGATCTCATGTGGGCTTCGGAATCCACAGCCGAACCACCATAAGAAGTAGAGAGGATATTGATCACTTCGAAAGAGTCGACTTCGAGAACGAGATGACAATACCCAAAGCCCCAAACCAGCTGGAGGCCAGAATGTACACCCCACAACTCGGTTTCAAGAGGGGAGCTGCGGCCAAGACAGATAGAGAAAGCCCCCACACCACCTCCAAAAATATTAATGAAGCGTATCATTTTCCTTGCATGACACTCACTCACTCACATTGGCATCTTCTATCATTATTGGGACCATCACTCGCAGCCTCATTGTGCTTAAAGAAAAATCTCCATCACAATGGGGAAATCGCATTTCCCTTTCCATTTTCTTTAGAAATACAAGTCCCTTTTCATCATACGTATATCATTCAGTTCCGATATCTCAATCCAGGATTCTCCATGGACTCAGTGGAGCTTTTGCATGGTTTGTCCTCCTATTTCTCTACCACCTTAGCCTTTCTCCGGCAACTCCTTACCGGTCTACTAGAGACACTCCGGATACCATTTTATTTCACCTTGGTGGTTAATATTGTAGTTTCTACCTACTACAAGTTTTGTGGCTTGTCACCTCTCACGGTTGATTTAGATGACCAAACCACCATGCACTTTTGGACCCCTTATCGCAGGCAGTTTCACAAGCCTAATCTAGTCATGATTCATGGCTATGGCGGTGATACCAGGCTGCAATTTATCTATCAGGTACCTAGTCTTTCACAAAAGTTTAACTTGTACCTGCCGGATTTGTTGTTTTTTGGCAAGTCTTATTCAAAACGACCAGACAGAACTAATATGTTTCAAGCAAGTTGTGTGGTTAAAGGGTTGAAAAAGCTTGGCGTTGACAGGTTCTCAGTGTACTCAATTAGTTATGGAGGGTATGTGGCATATGAAATGGCTGAGATGTACCCAAAGGAAGTGGAGAAAGTTGTGATTGTGAGTACTGGTGTGGGGTGTAGTGAAGAGCAGAAAAGGGAGCAGCTTAAGAAAATTGGAAGAGATCCAAAAGAATTGCTTTTACCTGCAACTACAAGTGATTTGCGCCAGTTGGTGAATCTAACTGTGTACAAGTGCAATCCCTTAAAGTGGTTTCCAGATATTGTTCTTGAACAGTTCATGAATGTGAGTTCCTTTTAGGCCACTAGTGTCCTTTTCCCAACATCTGCTGCCAATGATAACTGATGAATAGATGTTCATGACATGGTTTCAGCCTTGACATATGTCAGATGGTGTTCAAAATGTTCGTTTAATGGCTAGAGCTGTTTTACAGGTACTTGGTAACACTAACATAAAGGAGAAATCTGAGCTAGTAGATCACTTGCTGGCAAAAACGGCAGATAAAAATCTTCCAATTATAACTCAGGTGTGATGTATTTGAAAGCTTTTAAAGGTTTCTTCATATCAGATTTATTGCCATCTAAGCAATGTTTTTTATTTTTTTCTCATAAGTTTCGGCTAGAAATGACAAATCACTTCCGATTCAGGCTAGTTTTAATTAATTTAAAATAATGAAATCATTTTAGTTCATTTTGTTTTTGAGTGATTCTTTAATATAAGAAGTCGAATCAGGTCAACCCAAACCCAATCCAACTCATTGTCATCTTTAATTTTGGTCAAAAAAATTCACTTCTATGGCCAAATTAGCACCAGGGAGTGTGTTTTGCTGGGTGCAGGAAACACTGCTGATATGGGGCGACCATGACAATGTCTTCCCAATAGCCTTGGCCTATCAGTTGCAGAGGTACACTCTCTGTAATGCTCTTTTCATCTTTCTTTGTTCTCTTTTATCCTGTACACGAAGTCTAAGTGATAATGTCTGATGATCATTTCAGGCACCTGGGACCAAAATGCAGGATAGAGGTAATCAAGGACACAGGCCATGCAGCAAATGTAGAATCTCCTGAAGCTGTGAACGAATTGATAGCTTCATTTGTTCTGGGGCAATCCTGAAGTACCAAACCTTGACATTTTGGAACATTCAAGATAGGGGATTTGCAGGAAGCATCCAAATGTGTAGAAGTAGATTTTTTTTTTTAACGAACATATCAGAATAAGATCATTCTTATCATATGATGCCAAACTATTCAGACAAATTTTATGATAAACTATTTACCATATAGTTTTTTTTTCTCAAAATAAATATTGGATGAATAGTTTAAATCTATAGTATAATAAAATGGTAATGGCAAGATATGTGAATAAAAGTCATTTTTACTATTATCTTTTCACTACATACTAAATAAATTATTAAATGTAACAATAATTTATAAATTATATGAAATGTATTAATTATTTAAAATTAAAATAGAAAAGTACTTTTTAGAGTATTTAAAATTGAGTTTCACTAATTTTTAAAATATTTAAATATTTTTAATTGTTTTAAATGTGAAACAACAACAATTATTTAAAATTATTCTCCAACACAATACTAATTTTGAAGCAAAAATTTGTTAGATATATTTAACTACAAATTATTTTAAAACAATATTTTTATTGCCATAGCATGGCATTGATTATGAGAAAATTATTTAAATATTGTTTTTTAATTTTCTAAAAAAATGATATAAAGTATCAAAAACTACTTTTAATTAGAAATTGAAAACCATTTTCACTAGTTTAAAAGACAACAAATGAAAATAAAACACATAATCACCTACGGTCGAGTCTATATAATCATAGATATACAGAAGTACATTTACCGTTCATCTTCAGTTCTAACTCTCGGTCTCAATTTTAATCACCGCCACAACCGCCGTTCTTCTAACTCTCATTCTCAATTTTAATCACCGCCCCAACCGCCGTTCCCGGCGGCCAAAGTGAAAATGTCTTCGCGGCAGCAAGCCCTAGCTACTCTGATCGGTCCAGTCTTGCTCTCTTTCGACGGTGCTACTCTTGGAGTCGTTTTAGCGTGTGTCGCCGTTCGCTCTTTCATCAAGTACATCTCCACCACCAAGACCCTGCGCGTCATCCTCCGCGCTCCAGAGACCTCGGTTTCCGATCTCCGCTCCATCCTTGATCATGAACAGAACGAGCAGAGTCCTAGGGTCGTTATTGTGCGAGGCCATGTGGAAGCGAAATCGACAGTTGACGGGAAATTCATGAGCTTGAAGCCTAGAGTATTGGTGTCTCGTGAATCAGGAGATAAAGCTGTGATTATACAGAGAAATCAAACTGTATGTGTAGTCAAAATCCTAGTCATTCATTTTTGTTAAGTGAAGTTCGTTTTTTTTACGAAACACTTGATTACGAGCTCAAGATTGTAACTTTGTGATCGTCTTTTGGAATTGAGATTTGGCGTGAATTAGAGTTCTTTCTTTGGTTGAGGGTGTTTAGGTTTTAGTTGTTGATTGGCTGTTAAAGCTTCACAAGATATGATAAACCATAGTTGCTCATTTTTGTGACTCTGAAAGTTGGCTGTTTTTTGCTATGCAGCAACTTGTTTTGTAAGTTTAAATTATTGATTTTATTGATAAGAAATGCTCAAGATTGTAACTATAAAACTGTTTTTTGTAATGGCATATATATGGGAGGAATGTATGCAGTTCTGTGTGTTACTGGGGTTATTAGTTTTGTAGGAACTATCATGGTGATGTTGTTAAAAAAAAATTCCATAGGGCTTATAAATGTTTTGATACTGGTGAAAATACGGGATAATGATAAATTGTGGGATGCTTGTTAGCAGCAAGGTTGTCCTTTTCCTCGCGATGATTTTTTGTGGTTTGATTTAGGGATGAAATTGCTTATTTTTCTTTTCTATGATTGAGCTTTTTTGCTGTAATAAGGTCTGATTTATTTTCTATTTTGATTTGTCATCGAAGTGCTTATATAACGAATGGAGAGGGCTTTTTGGATGGTATAATATATGGACTATCTTTGACGGATCTGGAAGAGAGAAAGTATCAACCTCAATTAGAACGGTGAATTCATTTCTCTTTGTCCATTTAAATGATGTTTCTCTTGTATAATTTCTTCATCCTGATAAATGTTGTGGGGTGTTAGGCTTTTGGTTAACCATGTAAGCAGACAAGCAAAGCTAAGTAAGCATGTAGAATTGCAATGTCTTCAAAATTTTGACTGCTCCAATACATGATGTTTTTGGACTGACAGCATTTCGGAAGGACCTTTTGAAAAGTTCCCTTCAGACAGAGTTAATTGTCCTTTATATTTTAGATATGATAGGCAGACTTATCTTTATACCTTTCCTGCTTTTGGTTATTCATTTTACAGGTTCCTTTTATTCTGGTAGATGGTGATCAATGGCCACAATCTGAGTATGTTATTGTGGACATGGAGGGCTCGAAACATACCCTCCCGCTTGTGACAGTCTATCATAAGTTGCAACCCATCCATGCTTCTTCCTATACATTCCTTCATGCCATTTTGGGTCATGGATACCCTGTAAGTTTCAAACAAGTTCATTTTTGGTGTTTTCCTTCTTCTTTTGATTTCACTATATTGAAGAAATGGTTATTTATGTGTGCCTCAAATTTTTTAGTAGCATTTGTTTAGCTCTTGATCTTCATAACGTGTGCTGTAACTCTGACATTATACTTTTTCTGTTCTGAAGGTTGGTGTACTTGATGAGGAGAAAATCCTCCCACTGGGGAAGGAAATCACTGTTGTTGGCATTTGCAACTCAAAAAATGGAATTCCGGAGATAAAATCTTGCAAGAGTCTTCCTTACTTTCTGTAAGTGCCTTTCTCCTAAAAGTTTTGTCGGCCTTTTCATTCAGCATGAATGCTTTATGTCCAAGTGCACAATTGGAATATCACAAGTTCTTGACTAATATTTGTAGAAAATTTACCAGTCTGTTGACAAAAAGTACTGGAGCTTATTCCACGAGCTTGAATGGATCATTCAGTTTAGATTTGTTGCTTGGCTTTATTTCCTGTAACTTGATTGTGGCATTTTATTGAGCATGGAGCAAAATTTGAACTGGAGAATATTCTTCTCTGATTTGTGATACTGTTCGCTGGTTCTTACAGGTCTGACAAGACTAAGGATCAAATGGTGGCTGACCTTGGCTTTAAGACAAAAGTATTGCTCTGGGGTGGAATTGTTCTTGGTTCAGTGTCCATTGGTATCCTTGGCTACGCTATTAAGAGGTACAACTGCTTTGCCATAAATTACAGCAAATAAATTGATTCAGCTGTTAGTTATTAGTTCAGGAAAAAATATTGGCTTATTCCGCAGGATCTATGATAAGTAGATTGCATTAGACTAATAGTTTGTTATTTCATGTGTCAAATTCGAATGTGGTTCCATGCACACTAAATATCAATGTGTTCTCAGAAACTGGACTAGATGGAAAGAGTGGAGGCAACAGAGACAGTCCCAACAAGTCAGTGATGGAGATTCATCTCAAATTGAATCAGATGAAGAGGTTGGCGATGTGCCTGATGGACAATTATGTGTGATCTGCTTAATGAGGAGAAGACGATCTGCGTTCATTCCTTGTGGGCATCTCGTTTGCTGCCAAATCTGTGTCATAGCAGTTGAGCGTGAGAGATCACCTAAATGTCCTCTGTGTCGGCAAGCTGTTAACAGTTCTATGAGGATATTTGACACTTGATGATTGAGACTATATTCAACCTTTTGTTTGACAAGGAGCTCCAATTTAACAAGGTGCCATAACATGCATATGTTTAAAATTGTTGCTTAGAAGCGTTTTAATAGTTCAAGTTGAAGATATAGGTGTAAGTTTCCTACCTGGAGTCAAGGGCCTTTGCATCAAGTGTGACTTGTTTCCTACCTGGAGTCAAGGGCCTTTGCATCAAGTGTGACTTGTCTTACCAGTTGAAAGGAAAAAGAAAGCAGCTAACTAGGGTGCTACTGCTTCTGTAAATTTATTAAGTGAAAATACAGTCCTTTGTGCAGTTTTGTTGTTAAAACACTTTGTGGTTCCTTCATAGTATAAAGTGGTCCAACTTTGAACTGAAGAATATAGTTACATACCCTTTGGTTTTTTCCCCCCTTCAGACTGAACTCGTTACTTATCTCAGTAAGCCGTTATGTGATTTAAGAATAGAAATCCTACTATTTTGTGAACTGATGGGAGATAACGTTCAGGTGGTTTATACTGTAGAGAGGCTTCCAGAAACTTGGAAGTTTAAAAAGCCCCTGTGATTTATGACATCCAAATTTTCTCATAGTTAACTACAACTATTTAGGTTCCATATGCGGAGAAGGGTTCATAGTTTGCTTCACAGCAATGGGAAAAACTATATTTCATTGTGGATGTCTCAATTCTCACTTTATCTCTACATCCTGATCAAAAGCCAAAAAGAAAAATGTAATACATAACGATACCTTAGTTTCGCATTCTAGATCGAACGTGAAAGGGCAATAAATGAATAAATGCAAAAAATATTTGATTTCGGTTTTATAATTTCAAAAGAGCTTTTCGAAGCCGAAACTAGTGTGAATCTATTGTTGTCTTCACGAGAACTGGTTACCGAGACGCGATTAACATCTTTTTATAGTTTTTTTCAAAACGTAATCTTTCTTAACAGGTCAGAGAATTCTTATTCTTACGAATGACATGAGCAATTGCAGGAGATCTTAACCTTTATATATAGCTTATATATCGGGCTTTCCTATCACAAGCTCGATATGAGTCCGGTTCACATTGATCGGGATCTATTTTTTACTTGGACTTAGACCTAGACCTATTGATTTAGATTATTTATTGGGTCACTTTATGATCTTTATTCGGATCAAATTCTGTAACTTAACCGATAAGTTATTTAAAAAAATCAAAAAATGTAATTAAATGTTGTCCAACTTTATAGGAAAAGTAAAAAATGTCCAACATTCTTCCCCTTGGATAATACTTAATTGCGGTATTGATTCAAGTTAAAAACAGTTTAAAAACTCGGTTAAGCTATGCTACTGCATTAGTCGACTAAGTTAAAAAAAATTGATCCAAAGAAAACGAAAGTCCATCATTCCGTCCTGTAAGGCTTTTGATACGGAAAAGTATCAAATGCACGTGTCATGTGCGACATAGATCCAATACGATCACGTATATCTAATACCTCACTAACATGAATGGAAAAATAAAGTGTGACAAATTGGGATGATATCTTTATGATCTAAATTATATCATCTTCGTTTGTAGGTCTCGATTTCTCCAACTTTATACTAAACTGCATTAGAGAAATCTTGTTTTCTCTTACCAAATGCTAAACAACATTAGAAAAAAAAAACTTGTTTCCTCTCACCAAACGCTAAATTGCAGGAAACCTTTATGTTCTCTAACTAAATGCTTAATTGCATTAGAGAACCTTTATGAGATTAAAACTTATATCCCCCTATGTCATATGAAACTTGAAGGATATCCGTATAAAACTATATGCGTTTAAATGACATAAGCTCAAGGTCAATCTGTATATATATCCAATGACCTTTAAATGCTTAAGATTGACACAAATCTTAAGACTTTCATACTTATTATGACAATGTATGATAACATGTATTACTAATGATAAATGATTATTATCTTTATCAATGAATCATCATATCGTCATAATACACCAAATGTATAAATGTACAAATGTATATGGAGAAAACATAACGATCCTCTAACTAATAGTGTCTAAGGATTTCAAAACACCCATACTGTATACTTGTATTTCAAACATAAGCGGGTGAAGTCCTTTAGTTAAATGATCAACTTATAGTTCCTCAGTCCTTAAATGCTCCAAAGCTTAATGTCACCTTTTCGTATCAACTCCTTTATGGTCAAGAATTTGACCTTCAAATGCATAAACCTTGTGATGTTTTTATTGTTGCTAAACAACATAGCAGCAAGATTATTACATTACAACCGAATGGGTCTAGTCATTGAATCAACCACAGACAACTCAGAAATTAAGTTTTAGAGCTAAACTGTCTATGAAGCAGCCCTATAGCATGCACTCTACATGCATGGTCGAGAAAATCACTCGTGTCTACTTGACAGTCTTCCACGACATTGTACCATCTACAAACTTAAAAAACTGTAACCTTAAGTGGACTTTTGATCATCTGGACACATAACTAAATTTGAATGTGAATTCCCTACGATGTTAAGTCTGTTGACTTTTATATTTGTCAACATATAATCCTTGATTCCCTTTAATTATCTCAACATTCGCTTGATTGCATTTCAATAGTTTACGCCTAGGGTAACCAGATATTGACCAAATAGTCTAATAGTAAATGCAATGTCTCGCCCATCATATTGCTGAGCATACATCAGGCTATCAGCTGTATTAGAACATGGAACATTCCTCATAACATCTCTCTTTACTTTATTCTTTGGATACTGTGCCAAAGATTATCTCTCACTATGAGAGATAGGTGCTACAACAGGTTTACAGTTAATCGTATTAAACCTTTGTAACATATACTCAATGCATGCACTCTGTGAGAGGTATGATGAGTGTTAAGATATGTGCCGGTGAATCTGAATACCTAAGACAAAAGATGCTACCCCAAGGTCCTTTATGTCAAATTTCTCGACTAAACGTTGCTTAACCTTATGTCAAGTAATTTGATGTGAGTAATATATCATCCATATGCAATAATAAGAAGATAACTTTGCTCCCCCTGACCTCAAAGTACAAGCATCTTTTTAACTTTATATTTCATGAAGCCAAAAGAGGTCAAACCTTATCAAATGTAAGGTATCACTTTCGGGAGGTTTGATGTAAATCATGTATTGATCTGCATAACGCGCAAATCATGTCAGTTTTATCTAGATCTTGGAATCCTTCAGGTTGTATCATATAGAGCTCTTCATAAAGGTCTTTATTCAGGAAAGCGATTTTAATAGCCATCTGATGTAACTCTATATCATTATGAGCTACAATTGTCATAATCACTCAAAATGTATCCTATGAGGATACAAGAGAAAAAGTAACATTAAAGTCAACCTTTCTCCTTGAGCAAACGATCAAGCAACTGAGTGAGCTCATAAACCGTTGAACTTTATCCCAAAATCCTTTAGTTCTTTAAACTTCATTTACAACTGATGAGTTTGTAATTCCGCTGCAAAATTAACTAGCTTCTAGACCTTACTATGCTTCATGACTTACATCTCATCAGTCATCACAACCTACCTCAATTTTGCATTGGGTTCAGAAACAACTTTTGTATAAGTAACTGGATTCATAACATGTCTAATATTATGGTCTTATTCACCTGATAGACTATGTAATCAGATGGGATAACAGGTTGTCTCATTCTATTGGATTTATGTAACTACGTTAGATCTTGTACCCCCAGGAACCTCTATGTGTACATGTATGAGTTCCTATTCCTATACAGGCATGATACAAAGACCTAGATCCACCGGATCTAACTGTATGAGTAGCGGGTACATAATAACTGTAGTATCCACCCTGCTATCATCCGAAGGGTCAAAGGACCCATCATCATCATGGACATTGTATTCCAGAAACTTAGCTGTTTGTGATTCCACTATTCTGGTTCCTCCTTCTCTACAGTAAGATATATAGCCTTTAGAGTGATCGAAATATCTTACTAAATATCAATGAATGGAACGAGCACGTAAAATTTCTTTCTAAGGATTATACTACCTCAGTAGGGAAACCTTACATATGAATGTGTGTAAGATTGAGTTCCCACACTTTTAGATAATCAGGTAGATTAGTTCTGTTCTGCATTGACTTTTTCAAGTCCTTTAGGGTGCGATTATGCCTTTCGGCAACACACCATTTTGCTTAGGACTACCAGGTATAATGAACTAAGTCACTATTCTAACTAATTCCATATATCTGGCAAATGAACCTTTTCAAGTCCTTAAACATCATGTTTGTCATGATATTCTCCTCCACGGTCAGATCTGACACTTTGAATGGATTTTTCCAATTGGTTCTCAACCTTCAATCTTTAAGCAAGAACACATAACTATAATGAAAATAATCATCAACAAATGTCAGAATACATTTGGAATTGCACAATGCAACTATATAAGGTCTTATGATATCCGTATGTATCAGATTCAACAAGTCAAAAACACGAGCTTCTTCCTTATTAGTCAACTTACCTCTGCATATGTTCCCAAATCATCATAATCTAGAATTAAGAGAA
This sequence comes from Erythroxylum subrotundum, assembly GCA_027563845.1. Lineage (NCBI taxonomy): Eukaryota > Viridiplantae > Streptophyta > Magnoliopsida > Malpighiales > Erythroxylaceae > Erythroxylum > Erythroxylum subrotundum. The sequence goes on along the minus strand of JAOQMQ010000005.1, from coordinate 4,051,640 downwards.
TGCTTTCCTTAATCAATCCCTCGACCTTAGCTTTGAAAATGTGACTTAAAATTTTATGCTACACCATATATGACTTTTCATTCATCAGGGTTCTTCATTTCATGACTTGTTTAACAAGACACGAAGAAGCATATATTTTATTTGGGGTAAGACACATTCTGTAGAAACCATATGACAAGAAAGTTATACTATTATGTTTTACATTAAACACAAACTATACAACAGAAGCATTAAATACAAAACGTCAACCTTCTTTATCCAAAATTGATCCAAAGATCACATATAAAATATGTCGTGTAAAAAACCAAAATGAACCTTGCAGCAAGGTTCAGCTCACACATTCCCCTACAGATATTTCATCCACTTCTTCATTTTGTCAACCATTAGTTCCTCCTTTCCTGTATTTGGCTTTATACTGGATATGGACCCTTTCATTGTGGAAGCACCTTGATCAGATACTCCACTATATTGCCACCAAGTACTTAATGCGACTATCGCAAATCATATTCATAAATTGATAAGTTAAGGAGTTATCTGATGGTCACAATCTTTCTTTTTAGGCCTTATACTGCTGGCTTCTTTATGTCATGCGAACCTTTACCAATACTGGATTGACCAACATCAGTATGTGGAGAAGATTTAGTCTTTCTACCTTTTATCTTAGCGAGCTTCATCTTTGCCTTCCCTTTAGTTGCTTCGAGGGTTGTAGGAGTAGCAAGCTTGAGTTTCTCCTCCTCAGCAATGCAATGAGCAATCAAAGCATTGAAGTCCCATTCCTCATCCTGCGAATAATATGTCATCACCAGATTACTAAACGCTAGAGGGAGTGTATTCAGAGTCTGGTGAATTATGAAGACATCAGGAAGAGGAATATTCAGTATCTTCATTCTACTATGAAGATGAATCATTCTTGATATGTACTCAATTACTCCCCCTTCTTTTGTATACCTCATGGAGAATAATTCTTTCATCAAGGCACTTGTCTCAACATTAGGTGAGACTGTGTACCTCTGGGAGACATTACCAAGAAACTCCTTTGCTATGTCTGTTCGGAAGTCCACTAAGCAGATGGTCAGGTGTGAATCTCTTAATGGTCATAAGACATAACATATTAGACCAATCTCAAGCTTCATAAGATGCTTTTTGAGCTCTCAAGCTCATGGATGTGGGTGGAGATGACCTATCCTGTCGTATGGTCATATCAACCTCAGTTATCTCTATAGCATACAATAAATCTTCTGTCCACTTTTTCGTATTGAAGCCGGTCAGGGTTTTAATGGTGACACTGATATTGTTTACAAAAAAGGTGACTGCAAAATGATAATGTTTAGATCAGCACAAATGTGGGATAACAACGATACTTAAAGCCATCAAATATTATCTTTTTTGAGAATCCGATCACAAATATTATGAAACACCTTTGGGCTAAATACATAATATATGCAATTAGACCTCCACATAAAAGCGATCAAAGTACAAACTATCAACTTTCATGACATTACCACCTTTGGGCGAATAGATCACTTGAGCAACAACTTTTCTCCATCTTATGACTTTAAGCATATCTCAAAATGTTATGTAAGGCCAACACATTTGGGCAGAATAACCAAACATAAAACCAGAGAAATTTCCCTACATGCAAGCAAAATAATTCAAAATACTGACTCAAAAGACCACTTTGGTGAGTACATCCTCGTTAGCACTCAAAAAGTCCACAAAACATAAGGAATACATTTTTATGTTATCCTCACATTCTTAATGAGCATATGGTATGTGATAATGTAACATGAATAAACGCAAAAACCCGAATGTACAATCTCATTGTCACACACTTATGTTGAAGACATTCTCTGAAAACTTCATTTGAGACTTTCGTAAAAGAAAAATCTCAGTTGAGTGACTATTGTGCATCACTAGACACTGAATCGACCACTTGAGACATTAAACCTCATATATCTCCTTTATAGGAAGTTTGTTGCACAAAAATTCACTCAAAAATGACTTCAGAATGTCTTAAAACCTTTTTCAGGTGACTATTATGCGATCCCAAACACTGAGCATGAGACCCAAGACACGAAAAGTTGAAGTATCTCTCTTATGTGATGTCCGCAGTATGAAAATTCACTCGAAATCGAATTTAGAAGGCCTTAATTCCTTTTCTGGAGTTAAACTTTAATATATTACTAATGTAATAAATCCAGAATAATGGAAATTTTCACTTTATGAAATTTTCAGACCTGAAAACTAACCCAAAATACGCCGGGGAACCCTTACAGGAAATATGAAATTTTTGTAATTTTTTAAATTACTGTAGAAATTCTGTATTGACGTCGGTTGCTGCGTCAGCCCGCGTGTCGCACAGACGCATTGTATATGCGTCTAGTGCTGTTGTGCCAGACTAACCACCCCTCAGGGCGGTACTGTGCAGCATCGGGCGCGTGTGTCCATCGCCTTCGACTGTCTGGGCGATTTTTGGCTAGTTTCAGGCCAGTTTTTCGTGCTCCTGAGCTCGTTTTCAACCCGTTTCTCAAGGCTAAACGTATGTATACTACTTTCATGTAATAAAAAGCAAGAAGAAACTGAGAAACTGAAGTTAACTCTCCGAAAACCTTATGGAGAAAGAATCGAAGAATTTTCGTTTTTAACCACCTGATCGCATCACCACTCTGATACCATGTGTAATACGTAATGATACCTTAGTTATGTATCCCGGATCGAATGTGAAAGGACGATAAATGAAGAAATGCGGAAAATACTTAATTTCAATTCCATAACTTCAAACTAGCTTTCCGAAGCCAAAACAAGCGCGAATTCACCATCGCCTTCACGGGAACCACCTATCGGGACACAATCAACGTCTTTCTCTAGTTTTGTCAAAACATAAGCTCTCTTAACGGGTCAGAGAATCCTTATACTTACGAATGACATGAGCAACTCCATGAGACCTTAACCATTATATATAACTTCTATGTCGGCATCTACATCACAGACTCGATATGGGTTCGGTCCACATTGATCGGGATCTATTTTTTACCCAAACTTCAACTCATTAATTTAGATCATTTATTATGTCACTTTATTATTTTTATCCGGATCAAATTACATAACTTAACCATAAGTTATTTGAAGAAATAAAAAAATGCAATTAAATATTGTCCAACTTACGAGAAAAGTAAAAAATGTCCAACCAAAAAAACATTCCAAGTTTTTGGACGATGTTGTTCTCGTGGAGCATATCCTTATGCTCAAGGTAGATAGGTCTCTATGCTTACCAAATTTGTCAGGTAAGCTGACAAGAAATAGTCAGGGAGGTTTCTTTAGGAACAGAGTGGCTGAGCAGCCACGGAACTTGTCAAATTAGTACACCGAGGACAAAATGAATAGTAACACGACAGATGGTTTCCTGTAAGTTCAAGTCTTAACGGTAAGATACACCAAGTTGAATCCCGCAGACAGAAGCAACTTGTTTCCCTGCAGTTGCTGGGCTCTGTTACTGAAACCTTGCGAAATAGACTCTATCATGAAGTTGGATCAAGAGGAAAAAAAAATTCATCTACACATACATGTTCACTTTTCGGGATCAGCAAACAGCAACGAGTACTGGAAATTGATGATGTTAGATCAAACTCCAATGCAAAGCTTTCTTTCTTTTCTTCTTTTTGATAAAAGTGCTATCTTTTCAGGTTTCATTGTGGTCCTTTTTTCCCGAGTCACGAAATTTTAACAAAGAACAAAGACAGAAAAATCAGTGTCCATAGATACAGTTTATATACACTGCTTGAGTTTACACAAAAAGAGGGGAAAAATAATAACGGTGTGAAAAGTGTGGATCTGCAACCTGCAACTGTTTTAACTGTCATTTCCGTTGAGGTCTAACTTCCATAGTGAAGAAAATGAAACAGGCTGTCCTTTCCACCATAGTCCGACGCATCCATCTTTCTCATCTGTTCTCATCTCCCAGTTACTGTCATACTTCCTCAATAAGGCTCGGGCACCATCAGTGGCATCTTCTCCGAGCGCCTCACCGACGAATCCGACACATCTCATCCTCTCACACCATTTCTCTTTACCTTCATTCATCTCATAGCGGTTTGTTAATGCCTTTGCTGCTTCTCCTTCCATTACTCTTCTTTCCTCGCTCTCTCGGCCTTTGAAAGCTGAACTTGTTGAGTCTAGAAACCTCCACAAGTACTCTACTCTCCTTGAAAATCCTGTTGCGAAATCACCACAATTGTTGCAGCTGCATTCCATGTTGTTCTCGGTAAGTATCACACCTTTTGGCTCCAGGCTTCTCAAGAATCTCAAGAACTCGGTCCTCTCGTCTGGGGTGTTGTGGTTCAAATGATGCAGCCTAAATTGTGCACAAACTATCAAGGTTTCTTCAGGGTTGGTGTTAATAACTTGTGTATTGAGGTCTTGTAATGGGTGGTTATCAAGTGTATCGATTTGTAGATTGATGTTCATAGACTTCGCAAAACTAAGAAGTCTAATGGAAAAATTGTCTCCCGGAGGCCCTATTGAAAATGGGGTCTCTGTGTTTTGAACATTCTCAGCAGGTGCAGTAATAACTGTGATACGTACCAGTGGAGGAGGTCCTCCCGACCGGCGAGTCAAAGCCTCAAGAAGTGTAGGCCATTGCACACCATGAGAGACCCCAATATCAAGAATATGCAGAGTACGCGAGTGGTCTGCTTCCTGAGTGAGAATTTGGAGGATAGAAGCATTTGCTATGTTATTTGGAAAGGCAAACCAAGGACTGATCTCATAGAATTTGAGTAAAGATCTTTGAAAGAACTTTGGTTCAGTAGAAGCAAAATTGATAGGCCCTGTAGAGGCTGAAGAGGAAGTGGCCGCTGAGGATGATAGGTGGTGAGTCAGGGATCGGAGGCCATGAGCGGCTAGCCGGTGGTTGGCGTCTCCGGTAGGCGAAGCTAACTCATGGAGGACATAGAGGAAGTGTTGGACACGGGAAAAGTTTCCTACTGTGATAGCTGATGCACAAGGGTTAAGTAGCTGCTCTGCCCATCTTCCTTCTTTGTTACCATTACCATTGTTATTTGTATTGACCTTATTAGTACTTCTCTTGTTTCCACTGGATCTTTTCCCTGACCCAGCTTCTTCAACAGCAGCTTGATCACCATCTTGTTCTTCAAAGTTTCCGCGTCGATTCTGGTTCCTTTTCTGATGATTCTGGGATGTTTTAGGATCTGGGTCATCAAGAGTCCTTCTCTTCTTGGAATCCGATTGTTGTGGATGATCAGATGTGGCAGAATCATTCTGTGCTACTAAGTTACTTGTACCGGCATCTATGTTGTTGATAGGATCCTGACAAATTTCCTGACTTTTGTCCCACCATGGATTAGATGAACTGATGTCTCCTGCATCATACGGATCATCCAGGAACGATGGTAGGATTGGAACCGATCCCACAAGCCAATCCAACATGTCGGAGCCATGACATGTCTCAGGTTCTTCAATGTTCATCTTGACAGGAAACGGGAAACTTAAGTGATGACAGAAAGAGGAGGAGCAGCAGAGAAAGGCAAATGGGATTTTCTGTGGTTGGTCATTGACCAAAGACCACAGAGAGAAGATGGATGAACAGCTCGTCGACTAGTTTTAGCAATTGAGTTTAAATAATCTGAAGGGGCAGTGATGTGGTTTTGGTTTTGGAAGGAGACGGCCGGAAGCATATGGTATAGTGTCTGGTGTGATGTTCATTTGGAGGATGTGATGTTTTATTTTTAAGTATTCTTTTGTTGATTTATTAGGAGATACAGTCTATGCCTCATTTCTTTTAGTTAATAATAACTTATTATATTCTCTTATATGTCATGGGTGGCCAAGATCAAGAAATGGAGTCTTTTAAGGCTACATAGAATATTGATGATTGCTGTGCTATTACGAAATTGTAGGACCATTCAGTATATCAATTACATACATTTTATGCGATTCAATGGCAAATACTATGCCAAGATGCTCTTAAAGAAGTATCCAATTGGTAGAGTTTGTCTTCATGTAATTATCAATTTAAAAGTTGTAAAATTTATATTCATCCATTACTTCTAAAAATAAAAATGTGAATTGAATCCAATTCTTAACTTAATTTTAAATTATTAATTTATCTAATAATGTATTTCAACAAATAATTTATAAATTATTATGTTATTTAATAAACGGGTAAAAAAATAGGGACTATACATTTTTATAATTCCTTACAACTAAGTTTATGTTTTCCATTTTATGAAACATGGAACAAAATTTCAATTCAATGAATTGAGAATTTACAAATGGAAAAAGGATATATAATTACTACTTTTTGATATTAATAATAAGTAATAATAAAAAGAGAATTATTTGTTATACTTTTTTTATTCTTTTTAACTATTTCGTCATTTAATAAGAGAAAAAAGTTTAAACCCTTACTTATAAAGTTGTGTTTTTCACTTTATAATTTATGTTGTTGTATTATGCATCCATTTTTCAGTGGATAGTTCCATCATCATGGCATAAAGAAACAAAAAACTATTTCATCCACTAGTTATTTCTTAAATTAAATTAAAGATATAAACCTCCTTTATTAATTTGAGAACATTTAGAAATTCCTTGATTTTTAAAAATTTGTTAGTTTCCAATTTTTTTTAATATAAAAAACCCATTTTCTTAAACTTTGGTTAAGAAATAAGAGTGAAATACACACAACATGATATTAAATATGAACTAATCAAATGTTACGATTAAGATTATTAAACTTGACTCAAACAAATTAAATTTGATTTAAATTAATAATTTAAAATACCTATTTCTTTTTCAGGTATATGTCCCTTAAAGGAAATAGCCTCTAATAATTTATATTCGAACAACTTAATAACTTTTGTTAATTAATAAATTTTAATACTAACTACTTGAGTTAATAGATCAAATTATTTCCCAATTAATTGATATCTAATTTAACTATTAAATTTATATAAAATTTATTAAATTTAGAGTTACATATACTAAGATTTCTTGATTAATTTTACCAAGAAAATGTTTCCTTTTTAATTTTGATCTTTTAGAAATCTTAATCTCTCTGGAGTAATTTAATTCTTTATAATCACATGATTAAAATATAGGCCAAAGGCTCAAACTTCTGATCTAAATGTTAGTGAGAGGTAAACTTAATTTAAACTACCTGAGATGCTATATGAACCTGGAGCCAACCCTTCTTGAAAGAAGAACAACCCACATCTCGTCCATATTTGTTTCTCACATTGCTATTTGGTTCAATTTTGTTTATTAACGATAAATAAATAATTAAAATTTTATATAACGATATGATAAAAATTGTCTTTTAAGTGTATTGAATCAATTTTTAAAAACATTAATTACACTTTTTGAAAAAATTACTCGATAGACTTACGAGTTTATATAAAAAAAATAAGTCAAATTAAGATTTTAACATTTAGGACTTGATGAATTTTTGTGAGGATTTAAATGAACATCGACTTATAAATTTTGTCTGATAGAGTTAATTCCAAATACATGATTCTAAAAGCAACTAATAAAATTTTAAGCTGCCATTCACTGACAATTATTAGTTTCAGATTAGGGTATATAGGATGAAAATACACTAAATTGTTCACATCTGTCTAGATGCCATCAGTTACCAACCTGGAAAATATAATTCCTCACTGGTAGAGGGTCAAAATTTGGCATATGGAGGCTATGATGTGTTTTGATTTTGTAGGAGAACCTCGCTGTAACTGGGCAGATTATGCTCATCCTACACTGTATCAGTTAAATTAAGTGAAAGAGAAGTTACCTTTTGTTTATACCTCCAAAGTTAGACTTTATAAGCACTGGAGATTAAACAACCTTCAATTAGATGACCTTGACATGCATGTGATGCATGGAAAATTTAAGTCAAATGCAGTTATGATAATTAGGTTCCTTTCTTGCAAGCAATCAAACTGCTTTATGTTTGCCTCATTTCAATGCCAGGGTTGCAGACTCTTGGTGCCAGAATCTCGAGGCTCTGGAAAATTGAACATTCTCATTTGTTTTATATTAGATATGTCATGGAACTTTTTCTATCAATTTGCACGTTAAGTATTGACTAAAACTCACCAATAATTAAGCAATTCTGCTTTTTAAACTAATATGTATATGATATCATCTTCAAATTAATTTCAGAAAAAGTAAAAAGAAAATTATTTGAAATTGTTTAGTACCACCCAACCGCTATTAACTATAAAGTATAAACTATCGCTTCAATCAAATTAATAAGCTTATGAAAGATTAGCTCAACCAGTTGGAACACATCCTTGAAGGCCAGCAAACATGAATATTTGCACGCTAAGATTCATTGATATATTGAGCGAATGATTGCTTGAACTCTTTCATTCGAAGGAATAAAAGAATTTTTTTGCGGAAGCACCAATTACCACAAAGTAGTTGCAGGAACCAATACAAATTTCATTACCAAAAGTGGTATCCTAAAGCTGACAAGATTCGAGTTCTTGTCGGTTTCTAAGGCAAAGGAGAAAGTGTCTTGTTTTGTCTACTTGTCTTCCCGCAACCATCGTCCTAATCGAAGCCAGAAGATAATGACTTGAGACAACTAATCCTCGAAACTATATTAGAGATTTAGATAAAATTCGTTCTCGAGAAAGAAGATGTTGAAACCTGACATATGTAAGCTCATTCCTTATTGAATGTTATCTCTTTTGTGTTATGTTGGAAATTAAAAGGGTAAAGTGCCAATTTTCCTTAACTGATTATTGCAAATTTTACGGTTGAATTATGTTATCACATAAAATGAGTTATATTTGTAAATTTATGGTTAAATTATGTTATTGTACCTCATGAGTTATAGTTGTAAATTTATGTTTGAGTTATGTAATTTTGTGAATTTATTTTCAAATTATGTAATCATACAAAATGAGTTATGATTGTGTTTATATTTGGATTATGTAATTATATAAAATGAATTATCATCATGATTTCATAGATGAATTATATAATTACACAAAATGAGTTATAGTTTTAACTTTATACTTGAATTACATAATCTTATGAAATGGGTTATAGTTATGACTATAAAGTTGAATTATACTCAATTACTTATATAAAATGAGTTATAGTTGTGAATTTATGGTTGAATTATGTAATCTTACAAAATGAGTTGTAGTTATAATTTTATGGTTAAATTGTACTCATAACATGAGAATTTTTTGGATGGAGAGTGCTTAACCTTTGAATTTTCTTAAGGAATCATTTATAAAAGCTCATTGTTGAGAAGTCGTTAATGACATGTGTTTTTTATTTATTTTACAGATAAATGGAGGGAAGTTCAAGCACTTCTAATAATTTAGTCGCTTTAGGTTTAGGAAAATTCAATGATTCAGCTTGGACTAATACTAGATTGGTTCCTAGAATAAAAAATCATGCTATTTGTTTGTAATGTAACAAGCATTTGAAAGGTGATATAATCATCATATTAAAGAAGCATATAATTGGGGTCAAAGGTGATGTAAAGCTCTATAAGAAATTGAGTTATGATGTGAAATAATAAATGTAAACTTTGCTTAACGAGTATCAGTATGAGAAAGGTAGAAGGCAGAGATTGAATTACAAAATTGATAGTGAAAGCTCTTTTATTAGTGGTCAGGATAATAATAGGAATGTTGAAGATGGTAGAATTCCTACCCTGCAAGAAGGAAATATTGCATATAATGTTATGAAAAGAAAAAGGCAGGTATCTAATTTTTTGCATTATGAATAATTCCTGGAGCTCAACCTACAATTTGTAATGTCTTATAATTCAGAGAAGCGACTCATAATATAGACATAACAATGGCTAGATGGTGGTATGACCCAAGTATAATATTAATGCTACCTAGTCTTATTATTATCGTCTTATGGTTAATGTTATTGTCTCTTACGATCAAAACTCCTTTAATTGATGACTACAGAGGTAAATTTATGAACAACATTGTTTATAAAATAAAAAGGTATTTGGATGAAAGGAGAATAACTTAGATTACTTGTAAATGTTCAATAATGTGTGATGGTTAGACAAACAGAAGATAAGAGATTATTATTAATTTTTTGGTTTATTCTGCAAAAAGGATAATGTATTTAAAGTCCATTAATGCATCTGATCTTGCTAAGAATGTTGATGCTCTATTTCGAATATTTGATGAAGTTTTAAATAAAATTTGGCTAAAAAATATTGTTCAGTTCATTGCTAATAATGATTATGTTTATAAAGCAACTAGAAGAAGATTGTAAAGAAGATATAATTATTTTTATTGGAATAATGATTCTGTTTATAAAGCAACTAGAAGAAGATTGTAAAGAAGATATAATTGCTTTTATTGGACTCGTTGTGCTGCAGATTGCATTAATATGATGTTGGAAAATATAGTAGATGCTAGATATTTTCTTATTATTGATGAGATAATGCGGAAAGAAAAAAAGTGACAAAGCTCATTTACAATCTTGTATGAGTCCTGAATTTAACAAGAAAAGATTTCATCAATATTAGAAATTTGTGTCGTCCTACTATTACAAGATTTACAACTAATTTCTTATTACTTTAGTATTTTATTTGGATTTAGAAAGAGTTGAGATAAATGTTTATAAATAATAAGTAAGTTGCATCTCAACATGCTAGATCTAATGTTGAATTAAAGGTAAGTTGTACCCCGTAACCATAACTTAAATCTAAAACTTTTGAGTTACTGGCAAAGATGACAAGATTAGATTAGGTCTAAAATTAAATAGTTATATTTAATTTAATTTTATATTTTTTACACCCTATTGAAGATACAATAAATCTTGTTTTAATAATCGTAAGATTTAAAGTGATATTAAAAATAACAGTAAAAATTTACCTAAAAATTTTATAAAATGTTAAGGTATAAATTATATTTTGATAAAAAATCTTGATATAAGTCGCCAACTTGTAAGAAATACTTTTAAAGATGTGATTCTATTAAAACTTAAATGAAGTGATTGTTAGATAAGAATGAATTAAAACATGACAACTAATTTACTTAGAAAAACTTGTTCATTTACCCTATAAAAAAGATTGAAAAAGATTGAAAATTTTACTCTTTCTAATTTTACTTGACAATTTCTTTTTTTTTCACCTCTATAAAAATGATATAAAATGTGTTGGAAATTCACAAGTGGAGTCATCCCCCGTTGGAAAGAGACATAAGAATAAAATAAGTTATATACAAAGATAGAGCTCATAACCAAGTGCCATAAGGTTTTAGATTAGGATATGATGTCCTGGTTATATATGAACTCGCTTAAATCTGGTTCAATTTCTCCCTAAACCTAGTTAGAACCTTTCAAAATGAATTCTAGCTCATCTATCAATTTCATTAAATATCTTATTTGCATAGAAGAAAATAGGCCACTATTATACTAACCATAAGAAATTATAGTGATTTAGCCCTTGTTTGGTTCAGCTTTTGGAGGGTCCAAAAGCACTTTTATTTACAACAAAAGCTGTTTTAAGAAAAAAGTTGGTGTTTGACTATAAATTTTAAAAGCACTTTTGAAGTAGAAATAGCTTTTTTAAAAGCTCAAATACAACTTTTTGAAAAACTAAAATTTGGAGCTTTTCAAAAAAGTCCAAATTTTAGCTTTTTCGGAAAACTCTTTTTTTCCCACTTTCCGTCACTTCCGTATAGAAAACCTCTCAAAATATTGTCTTTTTTGTTTCTCTGTACCAGCCGACCTTTTGTTTCCTCTGCTCATCGTTCTCCCTCGTCTTCTCAGGTTAGCATCCTTATA
>JAOQMQ010000005.1:4024800-4037083 GCA_027563845.1 Erythroxylum subrotundum | reverse complement strand
AACATCACCACAAGTTAAACAAAATAAAAGCTAGCAGATTAAACAAAAAAACCAGCATATCAAATTAGGCTTTACCACTTCAAAAAAATTTGCAATGCAAAAGATCATCTACCCACAATTTTATCTTCATTCCATTTCCAAAACTGGATCGCTACTCATCATATGCATTAAATAATTATTACGCTCCTGCTCGGGACAGCCAAAAATTTTTCTCACCCTAATGGAACTTGTAGTTAGAAAATCATAAGCTTTGTAGCGAAGGCACACATCAAGGTCAAGCTTTAAAAATTCAGCATACACTTCATGCTCTCCATAAACTCATTGGCGTGTTTTTTCGGCAATTGTATTTGATTCCCTAAGTACCTCAGTAACATTGTCAATAGATTCTTTAACCCCAGCAATTTCTATTGCAACAACACTCTTTCTTTTCTTTTTCTTTAGAGAAGTCACATAAATTGGATCGGAATCGGAATGAGAAGTAGCTTCAAACTCAGTTGGACTTGCACCATCATGTGTGTGTTCAAAGTTTTCTAAAGATATGTCATTTGAAGCTAATAATTGATCAACCTCATCAATTGTGTTCACATTCACTGGAGCCCAGCGACGATTTTTTTCCTTTGCTATTTGAGCATTTCCACCTGTTGCTCTATCTTTTGCATACAAAAGCATTAACTTATCATAATGAGTTATTTATGCAGATTTCCATTTCTTTGCATGGCTTTGCCTATAAAAGAAAATTGTCTCAAACGCAGACTTCAAACAAATAAGTTCACCACAATATCTTATAGTTTGTAAACTCAAATCTTAATCTTTCTTATAATCTTAAACATGTCAAACCCTTAGAACCATTATAAACACAAAGCATCACAATTTCAGTTTCTATTATCAACAAATCATTAAGCAATTGAACTCCAAGCTATCAACAGAAAGTACTTTAAATATCTACCAGCAGAAACTAGTTCCTTAAGGCCTGAATAAAACAACACAAAACACAAAAAGAGAGAATAGAATAACCTGTATCATTGCTTCCCATACTTCCGGTTCGGTGTCAAATCTCTTAGTTATAGGGCTCCAAGCAATGCCGCTAGAGTGCTTAAAAAGATCGTAACATTCATTAAATATATTAATTGCATAGACTAGGCCACTATTCTACTAATCATAAGAAATTATAGTGATTTTGCAAGTTTTAGCCCCAGCCAACAAGGAACCAAGTAGTATTGGCAAGACAACAGTTTAATGATCAAAGACTTTAATCCAAGTTGTGTTAAAATAACCCAAATTTTCATGTTACGTGAACTTAAATATGCTTTTGAATTATATGGTAAATGAGAAATATTATTTCATCCTTTTAAGTAAACAATATTTAACTAGGCCTAACTTCTTTCATGATACATCTTAATTAGAAATAATTGCAAACAACTCCCATTCCTATGCACGTATCAAGATTCGATCCCCCATAAAAAGGAAATCAAGATTCGAATGGAGAAACTGAAGTTTACCCCATGAACAGAATGAGTCCAATTTCGGAGCTCATATGCCAAAGCGGGCAGCCAGGAGAAGGCTCTTGTCAACGTGCACGTGACAAACAGAATGGTTCCACTCTCGCCCAAACAAAAGCACATATTTGTTTTCTCATATGCTTATACTTTATGCTTTGTCTTCTTTTCATTTAATACTAATGTCATGATCTCTTTTGAGGTAAACATAATCATATTTCATCATACATTTTTCAACATTTACAATAAGTCAATTTCAAACATACACACATAGGCAAGAATTTGCCCAATTACACTATAACCATAAATATGTTACCCATCTAATTAGCTTGCGAAAATTCAAGTCAAGCTTGCCTTTCCCTTTGCTCTTGGGTAAGATTCCCTTGGTTTCCTAAAACAACCAAGGTTCCAATCAAAACAACATTCCAATAAAGTTCATAAACTTCAAAAATCACAAAATTTCAACAACATAACCTAACTCAAATTTACCCTATCCAAACCCCATCTAGGTCAGAAAACTTAGGATTAAGTTTAGAAACCCTATAATCACTTGGGTTCACCTAACTCATCTTCTTCCAACACAAACTTTCATTCTCTACACAAACTCCTTTCTTTCTCTACACAACCCATTACTTTAATAAAGGAAGAAAAAGAGATAATTAACCCACCTTAACAAAGTTGATTTCTCTTCTTTTCTTCTTTCACCGAAAACTCCTCTCCTTCTCTCTTATTTTTGACACTCTCCTCCCTTCTTTGTAATTCAAGACAACTTAAATGGGCTTTTTTCCTATTTTACCCTCCATTTGTAAGTCTCTTCCAAGTTTGTCCCTTCTTTCATTTATTCTAAGTCTACTAGCTCTCTTAACCTATTAAACACCATATTAATTCCAACTTAATTATAACACTTAATTCTAACTTCTGCCTTCTAATTTCTATTCATACTTGCTACTTTGATGACTCAACTCTAAGAATAGTGAAACCAAAAAGTCACTAATAAAATAAAAAAATTTAGGGTCCAACAATTTATTGTCTTACAGTTGCTCGGTGGAACCAATTAGAAAATGGTGCTTTAGAATTGCAAACATTTGCAATTCGAATTCCGAGTCAACTTTTAAGTGTAGCAGGGTGTGAAAGGAATTAGAACACATTTGAATTTATCTATTATAAGAAAAGGAATAGATTGGAATACAAAAGATTGAACAACTTGGTACTTATTTGATACAATTTAAAGCTTCGAAAAAAGGTATATTATTATCATTATTAAGTTGAATATAATTTATTGTAATTTCTTAATAATTTAATTTTATTTATTTACTAGGACTTTTAATAGAAAAATTAGTTCTGTAAGTCCAATTTGCCTAGACCATATCGATCTTTTGACGGATTTGATTTCTAAGGAACCAAGTTTGATATATGAGGATAACTTGGAAGAAAATCTTAGATAATAAAGTATTAACATATTATTTGATGTCATGGATTTGAATGACAATGATGATGAAACTCCTCTTAGTGATGAGGAATTTGTACCAAATAAGAATTGATGGATAACGTGATTTGAGCGGATAGTTGATTGAATGAAGTTTCAGGTTTTAAATTCTTTTATTCTTTTAATCTCACTTATATTTTTTATGTATATATGAAATGCTATATATGTAATATAAATATAGCTGTAAACATTTTTGGCTTCAGGTTTTAATTTTAGTTGGTTGTTTTCTTAGCACGAACTTTTGTTGTAACACTTAGAGAGTCATGAATCTTTATTAATTTTTTGTTTGATGTTTTAATGTAATTATTATTTATTATATGATAAAATTGTAACATTTTAAATAATTTGTATTATCCTTAATTTATGTTTGTATGATGATTAAATAATATTTTTCATATTAATTATGATTATTGTTTATACGAGAAATATGAGAAAAGTAATATTAATATAAATAAATAAATTGTTATTATTTCAAAATTTTATTGTTATGATTTAGAGACATGATGAATGTAAACTTATAAATTTTATAGTATAATATATCGAGAGAGTACTATTTTACAATTTTAAAAAATCACCTAAAAATGGTACCTAATATTAATCAATATTAATATAGTACTGTACGAAAACTAAATCCGTACGAGCATCGGTAGAGTATTCATAATATTAGTTTCGAGCATGTTCTGAGCCATCTGAAACTTGATTAGGTTCTTGCTTGCGCGGCACTTAAAAGGGGCTTCGAGACAAATTCTTGTAACTTTAAACTCAATTTGACGCAACTTATTACGAAATTTACAAATCACTTACCTATTCAAGGATTCAGATCTAAGCGATAGACTTGATCCAACTACCATTTTTAGGACTCGACCAATTTCTACTTGTACCCAGCCATCCCTTCAAGGACCAAAGGTATGTTCCAACCCTTAACCATAAATTAAATATACGACTTTTGAGTTAGTGGTGGAGATAACAAGATTGGATTAGGTCTAAAATTAAAATTTCATATTTAATTTAATTTTATCTTTTTTTACACCATACGTAAGATACAATGAGTCTTGTTCTAATAATCATGAGATTCAAAGTGATGTTAAAAATATCGGTAAAAATTGACTTAAAAATTTTATCAAATATTGAAGTATAAATTACATTTTAAAGTAAAATTTTAGTACAAATGGCCAACTTTTATTAAATAATTTTAAATATGTAATTCTATTACAATTTAAATAAAGTTATTATGAGAGAAGAATGAATTAAAACATGACAACTATTTCTTTATTTTGGCAATCTGAAAATGAAGTAAAATGAATTCTATCCCTTATCTTTGCATTTTATAAGACCAAAAAAGGGAATATATATACTAAAAACGAGAAGAGGCCTTGAGATCGACTTCATTAAATATATTAATTGCATAGACTAGGCCACTGTTCTACTAATCATAAGAAATTATAGTGATTTTGCAAGTTTTAGCCCCAGCCAACAAGGAACCAAGTAGTTTTGGCAAGACAACAGATTAATGATCAAAGACTTTAATCCAAGTTGTTTTAAAATAAACCAAATTGTCATGTTATGTGAACTTAAATCTGCTTTTGAATTATGTGGTAAATGAGAAATATTATATCATCGTTTTATTTTAAGTAAACAATATTTAACTTGGCCTAACTTCTTTTATGATACATCTTAATTAGAAATAATTGCAAACAACTCCCATTTCCTTGCACGTATCAAGATTCGATGCCCCATAAAAGGGAAATCGGTTCAAGTTTCAGAGTGGTCCTATATCATTTGCATATATAGATCCTCGACCTTTGACTCCAGGGATCTACTCCCTGCAACTGTTAGGATGAGAGAGCAAAGCACTTAAACACAATAAAAGGGCGTGTCTCACCAGAAACCACAAAGAGGACTTTTAACAAAGAGATAGTAGGCAAGAAGTGAATGTGAAATTAGGACACACCATTTATTCACCCAGCTTTCAGTTTAAATACAACAGAAATGCAAAATTTTCGTACCTCAATCTACTCATGATAAACAGACTTCCTAAACTAAATGAACCACTTGCAACAACCCTAAAAAATAGGAAAGTAGATAACAACACAATGACCAAGTCTAATAACTAAAAGATTTGGAAAACAGAGAGATTTTTGCAATTATTCTAACACTCTCCCTTAATTCAGAAATTGATAACTCCTAATATATTTCTAAACATTTCAAATTTACGGTGGTAGGAAAATACATCTTATGTTCATGGAATTGAACATCTATAGTCGAATAAACCTTGTGAATAGGTGGGTGGCTACACTTATATCCCTTTTAATGAGGGCTATAATCCACAAAGACACATTGAATAGCCTAGGATTGGAGTTTATGGCAAGTGTGAAGTGTTATTTGAGCAAAGCAGTGCAACCAAAAACTTTTAGAGGGTAAGTTTGGTATTATTGGTGAGGTCAAATTGTTATTTAATATTTTAATTATGGTATAAAAGTCTAGATTATGAAACAACTGGTAAAATTACTCATTTGTAATCAGAAGATTACAAGTTCTAGTTACGAAAATAATCACTTTACATCCATGCAATGGATTTATCCTCGCATTTGTCCAAACTCAGCATCTGAGACCATTAAGAAAAATGTGTATTCTTAATTTCTCATCAGAAGACATATACCTAATGATGTCATCAGGATCCTTCATTTAGGAGAATATTTAGGATACTTATGCAAAGATACTGTTAGAAGATACGGTCTAATTTAGGAGTTTGTTTAATTACCTAAATTAGCGCTTGATCAATCCCTGACTTGCAGGGATTATCTCCTATTTAGAGAAGTAGTCTTCTCAACCTCTGTAATACGAAAAACAGAAAACAATTGAGACAATGAATACCATTACAATTCTCCCATCTTTCTTCTTCTTTATTTTAACATGGTATCAGAGCTATATCGATACCTTCGGGACTCAGTTCTAAACCACCATCATCGTCCCAAACCAACCAAGAATGTCAGAAATCATTGAAACCAAAAATCCCTCACAAGAACTCACCATGAATCCGCTGCAAAACAACCCCAATACAGACAATCTGTCAATTGGGATAAAACTCAGCAACGAAAATTACCCAATATGGGCAAGATTAATGCGAATGGCAATCGGAGGCAGAGGCTGTCGTTCTCACCTCACCGGAACCCCTCCCGCCCCAGAAACTACAGATCCGAAATAAGATCAATGGGAACAAAGAGATCAATTGGTGTTCACATGGATCATCCAAAACATTGAAATCAGCATAATTAACAATGTCTTACAATACCCAACAGCTAAATCCCTATGGGATGGTCTCGCGACCACTTACGGTACGGGCTTCGACCCACTCCAACTCTTCGACCTTCACCGAAGAGCGAATACCCAGAAACAGGGACACGAAACACTGGAGGAATTCTGGAACACGCTCCAAGGAATTTGGATGGCAATTGATCGCCGACAATCCAACCCCATGAAATGCCCGGAAGATATCACATCTTTCAACAAAATTATTCAAGAACAAAGACTCTACCAGTTTCTTACCGGCATAGACGAGAAGGACGATCACATCCGGCGAGATCTACTCAAGCTTGAACAACTTCCCTCAGTCGAATCGGCCTATGCCACTATCCGAAGGGAGGCTGCTCGGATTCAGATCCTAAATCCGGAAACCGGTGGCAAAAGCGATGGATCATCACAGGGAATCGGAGCAGGGTTGGTGGCGAGAAAAGAGAAGGGAAATCGGCCAAAGAACGACAACGGAGCCCGCTCAGACGGCGGAGGTTTCCGGCGGTCATCATCGCGGGATGACAGGTCCGAATTAGAGTGCTCCCACTGCGGGAAGCCTCGCCACACAAAAGAAGGGTGTTTCGAGCTTATTGGGTACCCGGAATGGTGGGAAGGAAGCCGGAAATCCAAACAAACCACCACGGCGGCAGGAGGCGGCGGAAATCGCCGCGTGAATATGGCGGTGGCAGAAACTCAGAAGGCAGCCGTGAGTGACACATCGCGGGAAACCACCACCGCCGATGTCACCAGCACGGCGGCGACGGAAGCCAGCGGCGGGCGGAGAGGTTACGCAGCCGCCATCACCGGGAGAGGATACGCAGACAACAATGGAGGTAAAGGGTTTGGGACTAAAGACCCAAACCCTAACTACTCTAGCTATCTAACCCCCACTAAATGTCACTTTGCAAATGTCAGCCCCAATTATTTAAATAACCCTTCAAATGCAAACCCAAAATTGACCGAGTGGATCTTTGACTCGGGGGCGACTGATACTATGACTTTTGATGCCTCGAACATAATTAATCCCATCACTCCAAGCACGTCCCATATCCAAACTGCGAATGGGGACTGGGCAGAAGTGAAACAAGAAGGATCAATTGCTATATCTCAGAAATTGAACTTAAAGAATTGCCTTTATATTCCTTCACTGTCTTGTAAACTTCTGTCTTTAAGTCACGTGACAAAGGAATTAAACTGCGTGGTATTGATATATCCTCACTTCTGTTTGATACAGGACATTCATACGAAGGAGATAATTGGGCGTGGTACTGAGCGGGGTGGCCTCTACTACGTGGAAGAAATGGAATCTCCCTCGAAAGTTTTTTTGACCAAA
Organism: Erythroxylum subrotundum; assembly: GCA_027563845.1. Lineage (NCBI taxonomy): Eukaryota > Viridiplantae > Streptophyta > Magnoliopsida > Malpighiales > Erythroxylaceae > Erythroxylum > Erythroxylum subrotundum. The sequence goes on along the minus strand of JAOQMQ010000005.1, from coordinate 4,029,477 downwards.
GGAACAGCTGAGAGACAAATTTGGCTCTGGCACAGACGTCTTGGACACCCGTCTGTGGGGTATTTACAGTTGTTATTTCCTCGTTTATTTCAGAACAATCCGAATTTAAGTTTATATTGTCAGACATGTTCGATTGCTAAAAGCCATAGAGCTTCTTTTAAACCCACCAACACTCGAGTTCAGTCTGTTTTTGATTTAGTGCATTCGGATGTTTGGGGACCGGCCCCCGTTACAATTCAAAGTGGTTTTCGATACTATGTGATCTTCATTGATGATTTTTCCCGTATGTCTTGGGTATATTTCCTTCGGCAAAAATCAGAGGTGTATGATACGTTTGTAGCATATTTTGATATGGTTCACACTCAGTTTGGTCAGAAAATAAAAATTCTTCGCTCAGACAACGGGCGCGAGTATGTTAATCAACAAATGGCCGAGTTTACCAAGAAACACGGTCTCATCCACCAAACAACCTGTCCAAACACACCCCAACAAAATGGCGTGTCTGAGAGAAAAAACCGAACCTTGCTCGAGATGACTCGTGCCCTCCTAACCGAATCTCAAGTCCCAACCTATTTTTGGCCTGAAGCAGTAGCCACAGCAACATACCTCACAAACAGATTGCCTACAAAAATACTTAACCACCAAACCCCACTCTCTGTCTTCCAAACACAACTACCCATCCCACAGGCTCTTACTCTCCCCCCTCGAATCTTTGGATGTTCCGTCTTCATCCACATCCCGAAAACTGAACGCACAAAACTTGACCCTTGTGCGATCAAATGTGTGTTTGTGGGCTATGCACCTCTTCAGAAGGGCTATCGGTGTTACAATCCAGTCACCCGACGAATCCATGTCACCATGGACTGTGAATTTGTCGAAACAGAATGTTTTTTCCAGCACCAGCACAGTGCTCAGGGGGAGAAATTCAGTGACTCACTGTACTGGCTCAGTGATCTTGAGAATGGGAACCCACCGGAAACAGATCAAAGCAATGAAGACCTCAGTACCACTACCAATCATCCTCCCTCGCATGGTGTCCCAACCGAGGTAATTGAACCTGTAAGTTCTTCTTCTCCTGCTTCAATACATAGTGAAGTTGTTCCTGCAGTTACAGTTAATCCTACTTTAGATGATGTAGTAAGCAACAGCAACAGGTTCAATCTGCCCCCCAGAAGCAACAGGGGGGTACCACCAGCTCGATACTCACCTGATCGAGCCTCTCGAGGGAGCCGATACCCAATGGGAAATCTAGTCAGGGGGAGTGTATCTGTGACAGCAAAGGAATTCTTTGGGAATCTCTGTAAAGAAGAAATTCCGAGGAATGTCCAAGAGGCGATAGAGAGTCAGGAATGGTGGAAAGCCATGAGGATAGAGATGGATGCCTTAGAGGAGAATGAAACCTGGGAGAAATGTGAACTGCCCCCGGGAAAGAAACCAGTTGGCTGCAAGTGGGTGTTCACCGTCAAACATAAGGCAGATGGAACGATTGAAAGATATAAAGCTCGACTGGTGGCGAAGGGGTACACACAAACATACGGAATTGATTATTCCGAGACGTTCTCACTAGTAGCCAAGATTGATACAGTTCGAGTTCTACTCTCAGTGGCAGCCAACAAGGACTGGCCTCTCCATCAGTTCGATGTGAAAAACGCCTTTCTACACGGGGATTTGGTAGAAGAGGTGTACATGGAAGCTCCGCCTGGTTTTTCTGATCACTTCAGAAGCAATGAAGTCTGTCGACTCAGGAAAGCTCTGTATGGACTCAAACAGTCCCCACGGGCATGGTTTGGACGATTTACATTAGCCATGCAAAGGTACGGGTATAAGCAGAGCAACGCTGATCACACCTTATTTCTGAAGCATCGAGGAGACCTCATCACCTGTCTGATCATATACGTCGATGATATGATCATTACAGGAAGTGACAAGGAGGAAGTCGAGATTCTGAAAAAGAATCTGTTTAATGAGTTCGAGATGAAAGATTTGGGAGGATTAAAGTACTTCTTAGGGATCGAGGTATTACGATCCAAACAAGGGATCTTCATTTCGCAGAGGAAGTACATCCTTGACCTTTTGGCAGAAACAGGAATGGTGGATTGCAAGCCAGCAGATACCCCAATCCAGGTCAACCACAAACTGATGATAAAGGAAGGTGGGAACCTCACAGGAAAGGAACAATACCAGTGACTCGTGGGGAAGTTGATCTACCTTTCCCACACCAGGCCCGACATCGCTTATGCGGTAGGAGTTGTCAGCCAGTTTATGCACCAACCTCAGAAGGAGCATATGGAGGCAGTGATGAGAATAATACGGTACTTGAAAGGCTCAGTAGGAAATGGGATCTTGTTTGGCAAACATGGACATTTGGACATTGAAGCCTACACAGATGCAGACTGGGCAGGGAACCCGAATGACAGACGATCGACCTCAGGCTTCTTTACTCTAGTTGGTGGAAATGTCGTGACTTGGAGAAGCAAGAAACAGAAAGTTGTAGCCCTTTCTAGCGCAGAAGCAGAGTTTCGGGGAATCGCAAAGGGGTTAACTGAGGTGATATGGCTACAGAAATTGATGTCAGAGATAGGCATGGCTTCGATTAAGCCGGGACGTATTTGGTGTGACAACAAGGCTGCGATTAGCATTTCGGAGAACCCGATACAACACGACAGAACGAAACATGTGGAGGTCGATAGGCATTTCATAAAGGAAAAATTGGAGAGTGGCGCCATTGAGCTTCCCTTTGTCAGATCAGAGGATCAACTTGCCGACGTTCTAACCAAAGCAGTGTCTCGGAAGATCTTTCAAGAAAAATTGGACAAGTTAAGCATTAGAGACTCCATCACTTAACTTGAGGGGGAGTGTTAGAAGATACGGTCTAATTTAGGAGTTTGTTTAATTACCTAAATTAGCGCTTGATCAATCCCCGACTTGTAGGGATTATCTCCTATTTAGAGAAGTAGTCTTCTCAACCTCTGTAATACGAAAAACAGAAAACAATTGAGACAATGAATACCATTACAATTCTCCCATCTTTCTTCTTCTTTATTTTAACAGATACAATTACAATAATTTAGGAGAATATTATGTAATCATACATAGTATGTGTGAAGCCCCTTTTCTCTAACGATTAGTGCAAAATTTATAGAATCATAGGTTCTTCCAAATACTTATTGAGGTTCCATCAATGTCAATAACTTTCTTCTCGAGTAGACTTGTTTTGTGTGTTTCACGACAATAGGTAAAGATGAATGCTTAATGGAGAAAGAAATGGGTTCCTCTGTGAAAGCAATTCCAATGTTCTCTTTTTTAACTAGGAAGTTTTTGGCTTTAGAATAAGAAGTAATGCTCTTAACTCGTGATATGCATGCATGCATTGTTTAAGTTACGCATATGCTTCATTTTCTTGTTTTGGACTCCAAGAACATAATAGTCCTATTAAAGAGGAATCATGTTCTCCAAATTTTCCAATATTTTCTTTCTTTTCCGACTAAATATTATATAAATATTTTGTTTTGTTTTAGAATTTTTCTATTTCAAATGTCATTTTCAATAGTTGAGTTATAAAACAAAAGTCTCTGTATGGATTTTTTTAAAAAAACTATTTTTAGAAATCTAAAATCTAAAGGTAAATTAATATTTTCAAAACCCTAATTTTTCTATTTCAAATGTCATTTTTGATCAAATCTTCATATATATCATGTTATTTCGTAACAAAGTACTTTTTTTTTTCGGTCTCTTTTAGTTATTATAATATACCCTTTGGAAATTTAGCAGTTTTACTAAATGTCTTAATTGATTTAAAAACATGTTTAATATTATTATTAAATAGTTGATATTTTATTCCCACTAATTTTATTCAAAATATTCTACTTAGTTTAATTCATAATACTTCAATTTAGAATATTTCTACTCACAACCCTTGTCTATTAACAATCTCAAATCGAATCGAAGGACAAGGGTTTTCAGCTTTATGATTAACTATATTCGCACGTCACCTGTAAACAAGAGAAAGATACCCTACTATTTATAGAAGAACGTAGTGCAATCTCTGCCAGTGTCTGTAATCATCCATTGTAGAGTGGCATCAGAAGGGAAGGTGGGTCTGGTTGGGCAGAGATAAAGGATTCATCTTTACGACTTGGAGAAAAATGGACCCCAGTAAGAAATTTAGCTTATGTCATGGAATTGATTAGTTCATCAATAATTTTTTATTTTTTAATAAAATTTTTTACGAAATTTTATTTTAATGTAGCATTTTATTTTTTTAATTATATATGATAGCATTGACTTTTAATATTCAGTACTAAAGTCACAAAAGTTTTTAACTATGTCCTTACATCAAAAGCTAAAAATGAATGAATGTAGCTCTAGCTAGAGTAGAGCATTATTGACATCATCACACTTACTCCATCCACATATTTAACATCTATATCTAAACGTGTTAATTTTGTGATTATTATTTTCTAAAAATTTTGTTCCCCAGGGATGGAAGCGAAACGCGAGGATTTTGTTGACTACATGAACGGCAAGGATTTTGTTGACTACATGCCACTTTACATGTTAATTTTGTGATTATTATTTTCTAAAAATTTTGTTCCTCAGGGATGGCAGCGAACCGGCCAACCCCCCCACCACCAACACAGTATTGGGTCAACAGTGTCGGTGAACAGTAATGGGTCA